>CM067319.1:65204290-65575815 GCA_034231615.1 Meghimatium bilineatum
TAACTACTTGACTTCCTGCTAACTGGCGGGAGCTCGAGATTAAGAACAGAAGATGAAGTATAAAAACAGAAACTGGACAGCACAAACACTTACTTACAGCTCTGTATTACCATTGGGCATTTTTGAGTATCCAATGGGTATTTCTGTAGCAGCATCCTACAACTCAAGGTTAAGGACAACCTAGAGAAATATGCATATTGTTCAGTTAAAATCACGTATATATCGTATAGATTTATGTTCTTATACTTACTGGAAGTATTGTTATAAAATCTTTATTCCTCAATATATCAATATGTTGTATTGATATATATATATATATATATATATATATATATATATATATATATATATATATATATATATATATATATATATATATATATATATATATATATATATATATATATATATATATATATAGTTTTGTGTGTGTGTGTGTTTGTTCTCACACTCTACTGGATCTCTCTTGTAACAGGATGTAATTGTTCTACTAGATTTCCAGCAGGATATAGTCTAAAGAATGAACATGTGTTTGGTCGAAGTTTTATTTGAGTCAACATACTGGCATATCCAACTTCGGCACAGTAACTAAAGCGTTTAGGTTTTACCACTTTCACTGAATGGAGGACGCTAGTAACCATATTTTACCACTTTCACTGAATGGTGGATGACTGTAACCATATTTTACCACTTTCACTGAATGGTGGATGTCTGTAACCATATTTTACCACTTTCACCTTTTGTAGAAGAGGAGCAAGCTGTACAGACGCACTTTTCACACTGAGGCAACTGAGTGAATAAGCAATAGAATATAATCAAGATTTAAACACAGTATTCGTAGACCAGGAAAAGGCATTCGACAAAGTAGATAGAAACATTCTATGGGAAACCTTAGAAATGTATAACATCAGAGGACAACTGTTAGATAACATAAAAGTGATATATCAAAAATGCCAAAGCTCAGTAAGAACAACAGATGGAATGACTGAACCTTTTGAAACAAGATCTGGAGTAAGACAAAGATGCGTACTTTCACCCCTACTTTTCAACATATACATGGACAGAATAATAAAAGAAGCTCATATCAACAAAGAGGAAAACATTGCAAATAAACCTGATGAGGAACTTAATAATGAAATCAATGAACTATTATTTGCCGATGATCAAAGTTTAATATACAAAGATGAGAAAACTTTGCAAAAGCACATCAATTGTTGTAAGCATGTCAGAAGTACAACATGAAAATTAATGTACATAAAGCAGAAGCTATGAAAATTAGCAAGTCTTCAACACCAATGAATATAACAATAGATAACACCAAAGTGAAACAAGCTAAAGAATTTAAGTATCTATGCAGCATTTTTTTCCGAAGATGGAAGACTAGACAGAGAAATAGAAACAAGGTGCCGGAAAGCAAACACAGTGACTTACCAACTTTCATCGTTACTTCTTCATCCAAAGATCAAGATGGAAATTAAAAAACAAATAATATCTACAATTTTTATACCAACACTGTGCTACCAATGTCAAACATGGTCTTTAACTCTTTCAACAAGTAATTATACCCGATTTTAGACGTAATTAATTTTAGGATAACTTTTTGGACCGCAACATGATTCAGGCGCAAACTTCCTGAAGACAAAGTATTAGATATGGAAAATCATATAAGGTATCAAAAGAAAGATAATTGAATGAGAAATTCATATACAATATAAAAATATAAGAATTGCAAGAACAATAATACTTGTCATTTACGAACCAAACAAGGCCAATTTAGAGGGTATATATTGAGTCCCATTATAACGGGCTTACGTCCTAAAAATGGTGCCTGCTCTGTCCTGTTATAACGGGCTTACGCACGAATTGAGTTAACAGCTTCGCAGCAAAGAAAAAAGGTCACATGTGAAATGAAGTGTCCGAGGAAAGCTGCAAAGATTACCAAACTAGATAAAATAAGAAATGAAGAAATTAGGAAAAGAGTTGGTATAATATCATGTATCGAACATATTGAGAGACAGCAAGTAAAATGGTTCGGTCACCTTATGAGAATAAAGCCAAACCAAATACCAATAAGAGCATATAATACAAGAATATCCGGGCGTAAAGCCAAAGGTAGACCAAGAAAACGGTGGATAGAAAACATTTAGATAACCTTGAACAAGCATGGACTAAATGCAACCTCGGCGCACATCTGGCCTTGAAACGACAGCTTAAGATACCACCCCTACGCTTAACGGCAAGTGTGAGTGCGATCAACAATCATTCACCTGGGGATAGACAATAGACAATTGACTGAATGATGGACGTCTGTAACCATATTTTACCACTTTCACTGAATGATGGATGTCTGTAACCATATTTTACCACTTTCACTGAATGATGGGCGCCTGTAACAATATTTTACCACTTTCACTGAATGATGGACGTCTGTAACCATATTTTACCACTTTCACTGAATGATGGCGCCTGTAACCATATTTTACCACTTTCACTGAATGATGGGCGCCTGTAACCATATTTTACCACTTTCACTGAATGATGGACGTCTGTAACCTTATGTCTAGTATACCAGCAGTACTAGAGAGCTGGTTCGCGTAATACGTGACAATGCATACCAACCTAAACTCTTAACTGTCAAACATGCTTGATATTTTTACAGCTGTAGGTATCGCTATCGACATAGCCAAAGACGCCTATGATAGATTGTTTCTAGTCAAAGTTGTTTTGTCCTCATTTATTTCTAGTTAATATTGTTTTCTACTGTAATTCGTCGTTGCTTCTGTCGTCTTTCTGTTATTAGATGTCTAGAATCTAGTATATTTGCAATAGGAGTTTTATTTGTTACCCGTATGTCTTATATTTAAAAAAAAAATGTCTTGTGATCGGAACGTCGCTTCGAACTGTTTTGTTAACAGTAAAGCTTATTGCCTCATGTTATTTGTTCTTACGATGGAGGGCATCCATCAGCTCGGAACTGTGTTTGGTAAATATTTTCTAAGTAGTATTTACCGTAGGTTATCAATGCTTTCTGAACAATCTGGTTGTACGCGACAATTGCTTCTTCCTTTTCTTTTCGCTTTATATCCCTTTATGCCTTGCAGCGTCATGAGTAGAATTCTCTTGAGATGATTTTATGTGAGCCTCATATATATTTGTTTTCGTTGACTGTTTTATTTCTGTAATCTATCTTTTGCAAGGTCTGTTCCTGGCTTTGTATCCATCGTGCCTGTATAGTAATACTTTTTGAGTGGCACTTTCTGATGGTAGTCTGGAAGCATGCAAAAACCACTTAATTTGTTGCCTTCTGATGTAATCCAGGATTGACATTGTTATTCTTCTGATTTTTTAGTTCTTGTTTCTGTATCTTATTGTTACTCTGAAGATTCTAAGTAGACAAGTCATTTTAGTTGCAACTAGTGTTCTTTTCGATTCTGTTGTTAGCGTCCACATTTGACATTGGTAGCATAGTGATGGTATGATGATCTTATTATATAGTAGTTTTGCTGTTCATGCTCACATATTTTTTTTTTAAATAGGAGACATCTCCCTCAAGATTCGGTATGCTATGTTTTACTTTATTTTGTTGTTTTTTTTTTGGGTGTTTTTCACATTTGATAATATTTTGCTTTCAAGATAAGTGAATTCTTTCATCTGTTTAAGTTGTTGATCATTGCTTAGAGTAGCGGTTGCCCGTGTGTTGTCGGGGTCTGAAAGAGAAGCAAAGAACAACAACACTGTGTACCTTCCATGCATGTCGTACAAGGCAACTATGGAGGTTATGGGATGGAGTTGGCTGTCACATCCCATATAGGGTCGGTTACCCAAAGCTATGCTGAAGTCGGATGTGTCAGGCCGAAAGGCGCAGAAATCACAGCAATGCTGTAAACTATGACACAACGCATTGCGTTCTCCGGACTACATCCTGCTGGTCTGCAGGCGTTTGAGAACGAACGCAGAAGAAGAAGAAGAATAGCGGTGTTTCCAAATGTGTTTGGTAGAAATTGAACTGTATACAGATTCATGTTATTGAATACATATTTCGTCACTACAGACCAAAGGGGCAGTCTAGACATTACGTCAACAATAAAGTAGAGTATTTTCATGACGTCATCAAGTTGTGTGTGACATACTGTTATCTCATACCGAATAGTGTCCCAAGTTGTGTGTGACATACTGTTATCTCATACCGAATAGTGTCCCAAGTTGTGTGTGACATACTGTTATCTCATACCGAATAGTGTCCCAAGTTGTGTGTGACATACTGTTATCTCATACCGAATAGTGTCCCAAGTTGTGTGTGGCATACTCTTATCTCATACCGAATAGTGTCCCAAGTTGTGTGTGGCATACTGTTATCTCATACCGAATAGTGTCCCAAGTTGTGTGTGACATACTGCTATCTCATACCGAATAGTGTCCCAAGTTGTGTGTGGCATACTCTTATCTCATACCGAATAGTGTCCCAAGTTGTGTGTGACATACTGCTATCTCATACCGAATAGTGTCCCAAGTTGTGTGTGAGATACTGTTATCTCATACCGAATAGTGTCCCAAGTTGTGTGTGACATACTGTTATCTCATACCGAATAGTGTCCCAAGTTGTGTGTGGCATACTCTTATCTCATACCGAATAGTGTCCCAAGTTGTGTGTGACATACTGTTATCTCATACCGAATAGTGTCCCAAGTTGTGTGTGACATACTGCTATCTCATACCGAATAGTGTCCCAAGTTGTGTGTGACATACTGCTATCTTATACCGAATAGTGTCCCAAGTTGTGTGTGACATACTGTTATCTCATACCGAATAGTGTCCCAAGTTGTGTGTGGCATAATGTTATCTCATACCGAATAGTGTCCCAAGTTGTGTGTGACATACTGTTATCTCATACCGAATAGTGTCCCAAGTTGTGTGTGACATACTGCTATCTCATACCGAATAGTGTCCCAAGTTGTGTGTGGCATACTGTTATCTCATACCGAATAGTGTCCCAAGTTGTGTGTGACATACTGTTATCTCATACCGAATAGTGTCCCAAGTTGTGTGTGACATACTGTTATCTCATACCGAATAGTGTCCCAAGTTGTGTGTGACATACTGCTATCTCATACCGAATAGTGTCCCAAGTTGTGTGTGACATACTACTATCTTATACCGAATAGATTGCCGCAGTTGAACGCGTCGCATAAGAAGGGGGTTCAAAAAAGTGTGTGTGTGAGGTGTGGGGGGGGGGGGGGGAGTGAATGGGGTGGAGTTGTGACAAAATTTGACGCAAACAAAATAGTTTTAAATACATCAACCAACAAGAAATTTGTATGTATTTAAAAACAATTTTGCAAAAATCATGAAAATTAATGTCGTTTTACTGACTATTACCACTTAAAATTCTTTAGGAGTTGGGGATGGGGGGGGGGGGGTAAAGGAAAGTGGTGATATAATTAAGAAGGAGAGTGTCAAAACTTTTATGAAGTTATTGACATATTTGGGCGGGGGGGGGGGGGGGGTTACAATTGCTAATACTTATGGTCATAATTTATGGACAGTCACCTCTCTTATGTGACGAAGTTAGTGTCATCTTTATCTGTAGATCTGACACCGGTTCTGTTATGTGACAAAGTTAGTGTTATCTTTATCTGTAGATCTGACACCGGTTCTGTTATGTGACAAAGTTAGTGTTATCTTTATCTGTAGATCTGAAACCCATGCAGCAACCGGATGTACCAATCAGCTATCACCAAAAGAAATCCATGATAGAGGCACAACGAAAGCCTAACTTACCTCCACGGGACGACTACCACCTACTTAACAGACAAGAACAGGTCATCATATTTCGACTCTGAACTGGACACAATAGACTAAACAGCCATATTTATAGAAAATTTAAAATTGGCACAACAGCAAAGTGTATTTATGGACAAGCCAATCAGACTTCAGAACATATCCTTCACGAATATAAAAACTATGACACATTAAGATGCACATACTGGCCTTCTGATACACCAATGAATATTAAACTTTATGGTACAAAACAAGAAATGGAAAACACTGTCCAAATTATACAAGAAACAACACTGCAGATATAGACATTATTAGCGAACGAAAGAAGAAGAAGATCTGACACCGGCTCTGTTATGGAGTAGGCACACTAAACAAAACTATATAAGTTGCATACAGAGGATGAGTAGAAACGGACGGTAAGTCTTATACATGTATTTAATATTATAATATGAAGCAGGAAACTGTGACAAGCAGAAGAAGAAATAAGAAGCCAATTTCAATTTTTCTTTTTCTTCTGCGATCAATTACTACGCAACCGACCAGAAACTAGTCCTTTTTTTTAGTAGTTTGTTTTAGCTGAATGTAGCTTCATGTTACTACACAACAATTGATGACGCATGCACACCATTACTACACAATTGATGACGCATGCACACCGTTACTACACAACAATTGACGACGCATTTACACGTTTACTACCTAACAATTAGTGACGTGTTACACGGAAGCTCAACATCAATTGATGACGCGTCTACACTGTTACTTAAAAACAACTGATCACGAGTTTACACTGAAACTACACAAAATCTGCGATCAATTATTGTTCACCCATTCCAATATTGGCCGTGTATAGAGAACGGTTTGTTCTTGGTTGTTTCTCTCCCCCCCCCCCAACTTGGTGTGTACAGATGCTCCTTTGGGATAGTCTGCTGTTCTGTGAACAGTGAAGTTTAAATGAAGACTGGGCATAAGCATAATGCACTGTGTTTGAAGCTGTTTACTCCCCTGAGGGAGTATGAGTTTGTTACTATTGGTCTCTGCGTCAAGTTTTACTTTCAGCTACTGGCTGATGTTGCTATGAAATTATTGTTGATGGGGAAGTTCCCTGAACGCGTTTATAAGTCCCAGATGACTCAGAGCTTTTACAAGTCCCATATGACTCAGAGCTTTTACAAGTCCCCATATGACTCAGAGCTTTTACAAGTCCCAGATGACTCTGAGTTTTTACATGTCCGAGGCGACTGTTTGACTTCATATACATGTAAGATGTCATATCACGAGCTGGGTTATCTTCTACCTTCAAGGAGACGGGGAGATATGTATAACTTTCTAATATTATGAAGGATTGTTGAAAATAGTCACTTTCCACTTCTAGCACCTATTGTGAAGCTAGCAAACACCACTTTTAGCACATATTGTGAAACTAGCGAACATAATTTGGGTATCATTCAACCTATCGAATGTGTCCACCTGGTCATTAACTTCTCGTGGTTACCGGAAATGTACTCACCTCATGTTTCGTGATGTCATCAAAGAGGTCAATGTAAAAACATCATTTTTGCCATTAGAATCCCGTGAAACGTACTGAACACATAACTTCCTTACCATAGTGTTGAATGCCTATAAAAGATTGACGGTCCTCGAATAAATTAAGTTGAAAATTCAATGCCTATTGTTCATCTCACTACAGAACATAGATACATCATCATTTGACGCTTACAGACTTGACACTCACAAAGTGCAATGACCAGACAATTTATTGTGGTTAGAAACACCACTAGTCGCTTTTGAAGGCGACTTGAACAAGCTGGCTCAGTGGCAGAGCGGCACCGCAGTGAAAGAGTCAGAATTAAAACTCCTGCCGAAGGCCACTTCACACGGCTGCGTCTATTCTATTGAGCTTTGAAGTCTACACTCTGTTATACTGAATGCTGAAATCTACACTCTATTCTATTGAATCCTGAAGTTTACACTATATTTCATTGAATGCTGGAGTCTACACTCTATTCTATTGCATTCTGAAGTTTATACTGCATTTCATTGAATGCTTAAATCTACACTCTATTCTATTGAATCCTGATGTTTACACTCTATTTACTGAATGCTTAAATCTACACTCTATTCTATTGAATCCTGATGTTTACACTCTATTGCATTGAATGCTTAAATCTACACTCTATTCTATTGAATCCTGATGTTTACACTCTATTGCATTGAATGCTGGAGTCTACACTCTATTCTATTGGATGGACAACTTTTGTGTTCGTTACAAAAGTGCTTCGGATTGGTAACATGTAGTTCAGAAGTTAGGTTGTCTTTTAATTTACAGCGTGACTCAAAATCGGTGTCTTTCAGTCTGATACATCCGACTTCAGAATGACTTTAGGGTTACTTTAACTTGTTGTGTATCGCAGCCAACTCCAACCCAAAACCACCCTTAGTCGTCTCTTATGACAAGCATGACAGGTCGCAATGTTACTATTCTTTCCTTCCTATTCAGGCCCAAACAGTACATGTTAAAATTGTTGTATTGCTTCAGCTTGATCTCTCGTCAGTTGTGCTATTTTTCATTCCTCAATTTTCTCAAACTATTGCATAGAATTCTCAATTCTTTATTAAAACACAGCTTGTTCAATTGTTGATACAATCTGCAATGAACACCCCACGGTGACACAACACACATGATGCACATATTTATCACTGTCGAAGATTCTCACATCTAATCTACTTAAGGGATGCCCATAAATTGTGTCAAAAAATAGCGGTCTGAAACAGTTTGACAGTTGTTGGCAAGGAGTGGGGGGGGGGGGGGGGGCAGAATGACAAAAATTGACGTAAGCAAAACGATTTTTTTTTACATAAAATTAAGGAGTTTGAATTTGAAAAATTATTTAAAATGTGAAAGAAAACTTGTTCTTTGGTCGTACTTTTATTCTCCAGATAAATGTTTAAAAAATAAAAGTACGGAAAACCTGTTTACTTGTGTTGCAAAGCGATTCGGTGCTGCTAGAACTGATCTGGTTCAATTCCCGTCAGCTGTAAGAATTATTTTCATTTATCCTCATGCTTCCTACTTGAATTTACTTGTATAAGATACATGTTTAGAGGGGAGGGGATTTCAATATTTACAAATATAATTAAGCAGGTGAGATGGGACCCTGAGTTTGTGACTCAATTGGGGGTAAAATAATTATTAAAATACATGCATACATATTTTATGGACATCCTGTAATCAACAAAACTTTGAGCCTGTTTATTTTTTTTTCAAATATAAAAATATAAATAACAATAAATATTTACTATGGGTAAAAATTTGATTAATTCCACCGTTGTGCTATAAATCATATCGATTCACGCCTTTTTAAATTCACAATTGTGTAAATCTAAACACTGATTCTATCCCTTCTCCCCTCCTTAAAAATCTATAAACTAATTCTAATCCTTTTAACCCCCATTTACAAAAATCTATAATTTTAAGCAACTTATCTAACACTGCAAATGTCACAACGGTGGAAGAAACCAAATTTGCGCCTTACTATGGAATAAAGAATTTAAAAAAAAATATAAATAGTACCTCGCACACACCCTTCAACCGCGGACGTTAGTCTAATTTGGTTATATCATACCTTTTGACCATACAAAATAATGACGGTAGTAATCTAAGTAATCAAGTCACCATGACTACGAAAATTTTGGTGTGTAAAAGCTACTACAGTTTAACAGCTTGACCGTCTTTTAAGAAATTGCTAGGGAAATACTAGTAATAAAAACATAAAGAAACAAAACAAGATATGTAGCCTATAACACAGAAAACAAAACAAAGAAAGGTAATCTATAACACACAGCCCATACACACACACACACACACACAAATGTGGTCTATAAAACAAAAAAAAATGTATTCTATAATACAGAAAAACAAAAAATGTACCTCTCAATAAAAAATAATATAAAAAAAAAAGATAAATAACAAGGAAAAAATATCAAAAGAATATCAAATATTCCCATACATTGTTATAAATATTATATCAAGATATTTTAGTATCACTAATGATGAGAGCCCCAAAAGAGGTATCAAACCTGTGGCTGCGACTGTCTGTGATGAGACTTGGCTGATGACATTGACGTTTTACTAGCCTGCTCAGTAACTTTATTATCAGCAACATCTCCTCTATTGTTGTCGACTTTCACTGGTGCATTTGCACTTCGCTTGTAATACCACAACCCAGCAACTCCTAAAGCAATGGGAGCACCGACGTACATTGCGATGTCCCATTTTGACCAGCCTTCAGTCAGCTCTTTCAGATGGTCGCTGATCTTCGCGAAAGTCGCAATGTTGCTCTCGCCCCGTCACGTGGTAACCACAAGGAGACAAGTGACAATACATTGCTTGAATTGGGCTTATTATTATGGTCCACATGTAGCTACAACAACAGGTTTGACGTGTCGTGCGAACACAGCACCAGTGGACTGCCTGGGGCGTGTTCTGGCTCCACACTCTACTGACAGCCTGTTAGGCAGTCATAAAATAGGTGATATTATGCTGAGACTATCTCAATAAGCATACCGGTCTTGTCAACCTAAACACGTAAAGTCTGATATTCGGCGAATTTACGCGTACGAGGTACGATGGTTTATCGGCCCACCGCGTAATGTAGGCGAACGCCAGCAACGCGTGTGGACCGCATCGGGCATGGTGAGACACGTAGAAAACCATGGTCATCCACTGCATCGTACTTCACTTCCAGTCGTCTCGATTCGTCTTGCCACTGGTTTCAAATGAGGTACGACAAGAGAGTGAGGGCGACGCTTTGCACAACTCTTCCTCACTTTAATCAAAATCCCAAGTGCAAGTCATTTTCACATTCACGAAAATTCACCCGAAGGGAAAAGCTTTTCCCACTGACTCTAGGAGCATGGAATGTACGTACACTCCTTGGCAATGACTCTAACACAAATAGACCGATTCGAAGAACAGCCCTGATTGGGAGAGAGTTAGCAAGGTACCATATTGACAAGATTGTACGCAAATGTTTGGCGTAAAAATGGCATTAACCTACAGACTAAGCTGAAAGTTTACAGAGCAGTGGTACTTCCAGTGCTGCTATACGCTAGTGAAACATGGACTGTGTATAGACGTCATGTGAAAAAACTCAATCATTTTCATACAAATTGTCTCAGAAAAATTATGAACATCAGATGGCAAGACAAGATTCCAGATACCACTGTCCTTGATAGAGCTGGTATCCCAAGCATTGGCACGATCCTGATGCAGACACAGATTCGTTGGGCAGGTCATTTGGTGCGTATGCCAGACCATCGTCTGCCAAAGATACTTCTCTATGGTGAGCTAGAGAAGGGTATACGATCTCAAGATGGCCAAAGGTAGCGCTACAAGGACTCGTTAAAGGACTCACTGAAAGCCTTTGAAATAGACCACGATACATGGGAAGAACTTGCACAAAATAGATCTACATGGCGTTCTAAAATAAAAAGAGCGCATCATCTTGTGAAAAGAAGAGAAATGCAGCAGCTCAACAGCGGAGAGCAGCTAGAAAGTCACAGATAGTCCAAGATCCGTCTACAGTCGTTATTCCATGTCGAAACTGTCCAAGGACATTTACAGCTCGAATAAGGCTCATTAGCCATCTACGAACTCATAATCAAGGACATAACTAAAATTGAATTTTCAAAAGTGGATGTAACAAGTGGTCATCATCATCATGTGATGGACGAACAACATTATGGTCCAAATTGTACACCATCTATATCTATCTATCAATCATCTATTCTATACGCTGAATCCCTTGTTTGCCTTGCAGCGTAAGGGGTAGAACAGTTCTCTGACCTTCTAGTGTGCTGTTTTTAAGCTTGTTTTTGTGGCTTCTTGTGGATTTCTGTGGCCCATCTTTACATGGTCTGTCTCTTGCTTTATAGCCGTGATGTCTATGTGTCATGGTCATCTGTGACATGCTGTCTGTTGGTAGTCTGGAACCACTTCATCTGTTGTCTTTTGATGTGTTCCAATACTTCTGTATTTATTCTCAAACTCCGGCAGATTCATAGAACATAGTCCGTAGCACTTATGGGAATACCGTACGTGCTGTGAAGCTAGTATCTAATCAAGAATAAAAAAGAAATATTGATAGTATGTAACTCCGTAGATAAAAGCGAGACTGTCTGCATTATACAAGACCTTTCAGTAGAATTAATTAGGACCCCATTCTTGACGTTTTTTATTTGGACTTTCGGTTAGTGAATATTTATATACTTGGCTATTTTTTGGCATGCGATTCCGAGTATGTAAACAGTGACTAATCGACAGCCAAACAATAATCAAAACGTCACGAATGGGATCCTAATTAATATTCTGTTGGAAGGTCTTTATTTGAGACGGTCACGCTTGAAGTTATAATCCCCAGGGGATCCCCCATGTTACAGCACGTAGCCTTAAGCTATAATACCCAAGGCATTTCCATGTTACAGAACATAGGCTCAAACTATAATCCCCAACGGATCTCCCAAGCTATAGCACGTAGACTCAAGCTATAATCCTCAAGAGATATCCCATGTTACAGCACTTAGCTTCAAGCTATAATCCCCAAGGGATCTCAAGAAAAATATTAGAGACGGTTACGCTTCAAGGGATCTCCAGAAAAATAGTACAGACGGTTACGCTTCAAGGGATCTCCAGAAAAATATTCCACTTTACAAACAGGATGTCGCGAGCGAATGGCTTAGCCAGGGAGTTCCTCACTGATGCTCTATTGGCTGGGACAGCCACACAAAATATCCATAGTCGCTTTATACGACACCCAACGCAGGTAGTCATTCCGCTAGAATTTCAACGCAGGTAGTCGTGTCGCTAGAATTCCATCGAAGGTAGTCGTGCCGCTAGAATTCCATCGAAGGTAGCCGTGCCGCTAGAATTCCATCGAAGGTAGTCGTGCCGCTAGAATTCCATCGCAAGTAGCCGTGCCGCTAGAATTCCATCGCAGGTAGTCGTGCCGCTAGAATTCCATTGCAGGCAGTCGTGCCGCTAGAATTCCATCGCAGGCAGTCGTGCTGCTAGAATTCCATCGCAAGTAGCCGTGCCGCTAGAATTCCATCGCAGGTAGTCGTGCCGCTAGAATTCCATTGCAGGCAGTCGTGCCGCTAGAATTCCATCGCAGGCAGTCGTGCTGCTAGAATTCCATCGCAGTTAGTCGTGCCGCTAGAATTCCATCGCAGGTAGTCGTGCCGCTAGAATTCCATCGAAGGTAGTCGTGTCGCTAGAATTCCACCGCAGGTAGTCGTGCCGCTAGAATTCCATCGCAAGTAGCCGTGCCGCTAGAATTCCATCGCAGGTAGTCGTGCCGCTAGAATTCCATCGCAAGTAGCCGTGCCGCTAGAATTCCATTGCAGGCAGTCGTGCCGCTAGAATTCCATCGCAGGCAGTCGTGCTGCTAGAATTCCATCGCAGGTAGTCGTGCCGCTAGAATTCCATTGCAGGTAGTCGTGCTGCTAGAATTCCATCGCACGTAGCCGTGCTGCTAGAATTCCATTGCAGGTAGTCGTGCTGCTAGAATTCCATCGCAGGTAGTCATGCTGCTAGAATTCCATCGCAGGTAGTCGTGCTGCTAGGATTCCATTGCAGGTAGTCGTGCTGCTAGAATTCCATCGCAGGTAGTCGTGCTGCTAGGATTCCATTGCAGGTAGTCAAGCTGCTAGAATTCCATTGCAGGTAGTCGTGCTGGTAGAATTCCATCGGAGGCAGTCGTGCCGTTAGAATTCCATCGCAGGTAGTCGTGCTGCTAGAATTCCATTGCAGGTAGTCGTGCTGCTAGAATTCCATTGCAGGTAGTCGTGCTGCTAGAATTCTATTGCAGGTAGTCGTGCTGCTAGAATTCCATCGCAGGTAATCGTGTCGCTAGAATTTAATCGATGTCTTTAATTTTAAAAACAAAAATTACCAAGTACCTTTTATGAGATGCGCCGCTTTACTTCTTAGACGTTCGTCCAGCTTGGCTAATATTAGAACTGTGAAATATTAAAAATAATGCGCGTCTTGGTTCAGGTTATCCTGCCAAATTGACCTCAGAGTTGCACAGTTCTTGATGAGTGGTATATTTGACGGCAAAGGAAAAACAAGGCAAATAATGTTCCCTTTAAGAATATTGAACAAGGCACAGCGCTACAAAACTATTCAAAAATGGTACCCTCTTTCCACCCCACCCACAGGAGCCCAGTTTTTAGAAGTTTCCTGGTACAGAACAAATAGACGCCACAACATATTATTTCCGTTGTCTATGTTTCTTCTTCTTCATTCATTCATTTGAATCATGTCTATATCTGTGTCTATGTTTCTGAATATCATGTTCATCATTTAATAATGAAAATATTTATTTATATTTAGGGTTGGAGCTACCGATACATTGGAGGGGAGATCAATGCTGAGGGGAGATCAATGCTGAGGGGAGATCAATGCTGAGTGGAGATCAATGCTGAGGGGAGATCAATGCTGAAATCCTGAAATGGGCATTTGTCGTCATGAATATGGAGAATCGTGAGCACGTTCCCGAAGAAGTAAGGCTAACATATTGAGTGCCATGAAAGGGCATCACGTCGTAAGTGGGCAGCGTCGTGTACAAATAGAAAGGGCTGAGATGGCATACGTCGTAAGTGGGCAGCGTCGTGTACAAATAGAAAGGGCTGAGATGGCATGCGTCGTAAGTGGGCAGCGTCGTGTACAAATAGAAAGGGCTGAGATGGCATACGTCGTAAGTGGGCAGCGTCGTGTACAAATAGAAAGGGCTGAGATGGCATACGTCGTAAGTGGGCAGCGTCGTGTACAAATAGAAAGGGCTGAGATGGCATACATCGTAAGTGGGCAGCGTCGTGTACAAATAGAAAGGGCTGAGATGGCATACGTCGTAAGTGGGCAGCGTCGTGTACAAATAGAAAGGGCTGAGATGGCATACGTCGTAAGTGGGCAGCGTCATGTACAAATAGAAAGGGCTGAGATGGCATACGTCGTAAGTGGGCAGCGTCGTGTACAAATAGAAAGGGCTGAGATGGCATACGTCGTGAGTGGGCAGCGTCGTGTACAAATAGAAAGGGCTGAGATGGCATACGTCGTAATTGGGCAGCGTCATGTACAAATAGAAAGGGCTGAGATGGCATACGTCGTAAGTGGGCAGCGTCGTGTACAAATAGAATAAGGAAAACGTTACATGGAAGGCGTAACTAAAGCAATGTTCAGCTCGAGAACAAGCTCCAAGAAGAATGTCTTGTGGAAAAGAAGCAATAAATGACCCGAAGTTCTCCAAGATATGTGTAGTGGCTCAGACTTGGACAAGGTGCTCCTAGATATGTGTAGTGGGCTCAGACTTGGACAAGGTGCTCCTAGATATGTATAGTGGCTCAGACTTGGGCAAGTTGCTCCTAGATATGTGTAGTGGCTCAGACTTGGACAAGGTGCTCTTAGATTTGTGTAGTGGCTCACGATGTCGGTGAATGAGATCTCGGCTGAGGGCGAACGAACCCGATCACTCGTATACTGTGGTGTTTCTTATACGGGAACCTTGCTCACACTTAAGAAAAGGTTTAGTACCCGAGGAAACAGAGGCAATGTTCTAAGCTTAGTACCCGAGGGAACATGGACAATTTTCTAAGTTTAGTACCCGAGGGAACATGGACAATTTTCTAAGTTTAGTACCCGAGGGAACATGGACAATTTTCTAAGTTTAGTACCCGAGGGAACATGGACAATTTTCTAACTTTAGTACCCGAGGGAACAGAGGCAATGTTCTAAGCTTAGTACCAGAGGGAACAGGGACAATGTTCTAAGTGTAGTGCCAGGGGAAACATAGACAATTTTCTAAGTTTAGTACCCGGGGGAACATGGACACTTTTATAAGTTTAGTACCCAAGGGAACAGGGACAATGTTTTAAGTGTAGTGCCAGGGGAAAAAGGGACAATTTTCTATGTTTAGTACCCGAGGGAACATGGACAATTTTCTAAGTTTAGTACCCAAGGGAACAGGGACAATGTTTTAAGTGTAGTGCCAGGGGGAAAAGGGACAATTTTCTAAGTTTAGTACCCGAGGGAACAGGGACAATGTTTTAAGTGTAGTGCCAGGGGAAAAAGGGACAATTTTCTAAGTTTAGTACCCGAGGGAACATGGACACTTTTCTAAGTTTAGTACCCGAGGGAACATGGACAATTTTCTAAGTTTAGTACCCGAGGGAACAGGGACAATGTTTTAAGTGTAGTGCCAGGGGAAAAAGGGACAATTTTCTAAGTTTAGTACCCGAGGGAACAGGGACAATGTTTTAAGTGTAGTGCCAGGGGAAAAAGGGACAATTTTCTAAGTTTAGTACCTGAGGGAACATGGACACTTTTCTAAGTTTAGTACCCGAGGGAACATGGACACTTTTCTAAGTTTAGTACCCGAGGGAACATGGACACTTTTCTAAGTTTAGTACTCGAGGAAACAGAGGCAATGTTCTAAGTTTAGTACCAGAGGGAACAGGCAGAATGTTCTAAGTGTAGTGTCAGGGGAAACAGGGACAATTTTCTAAGTTTAGTACCCGAGGGAGCAGGGACATTGTTCTAAGTACACGAGACAAGTTCCATGACAGCGGAACATCTCCTGCTAAAATGGAGGTATTTGACGTAAACATAAATCCTTGATTACCCCCTCCTCGGAGACTGCTACTCTGAGACATGTTTTGGCGCGTAATGTCAAAGTACACAGTCAGTGATAAACCGTAACAATGAAGAATCGATACACATCCATCGTCTGGCGACAGATATGCATACGCTAGGGAAGCTAATCCGAATCAAAAACAAGGCGAAGGAGCAAAATAATACAGCTCAACGTTGAAACTAGCAGAACAACGTACTTCACGCTCTCACACATAACTCCCCTGTTAGTTATCATAGAGCAAATGCAGAAGAAAAAAATATAAACAAAATGGATTAATGTAAACTATGGAATATTACTTGTTTCACGAAAAGGAACAAAATGTCTATGTTTCTTAGACGTCCGATGATCTATAACAAAATGTCTATGTTTCTTAGACGTCCGATACTTTATATAATAACGTTGAGCATTGAGTGTCCAGCTGGGGTTGCAATCGCCGTGATTACGTTTCACAAATGATTGCGACCCCCACTATTTAAGTCGCTGTAACAACATTGGATTGAAGAATCGTACTTATTCAACACTGTCGAGCGCTTGAGAATAATGCAACCCCATGCATCTGGCAAGTTTGAAGACAACAAATGTTCGAATAGCCAGTTATCTTGGCGACGAACTTATCAACATATGTGTCAATTGCATACAGATTCACATGTATGTTTGCCAGATCCACCAGTCAAAGGAGTCGACTGGCAATGTCCTTTCTGCTTGCTCGGCATGCATGCCATGTACGCAAGAGCTTGCAGGAAGCCCCTTGTTGTTCTCTTGGTGAGTGTTTTCGGCAACGCTTTCGACTAAGAGTACAACTCCCATTTAGACTCACATACCCAAAAATAAAATGCGAAAGGATTCCTTTTGACGGAAGGTTTCCTTTTGACATTTTTTTTTCACCCCGCCTCTAGTGGTAACCCAAGTTATCATTAGAGGCGGGGTTTTTTTTTGGTCACTCTTCTCGGCGAAGCGGATGTCCAAGAAAGCGGAAAAAGCTAGAAATCAAAATTGCAAAAGGATAAAAACCCCCATCAAAATGATACATTTCACATTATATTTTTGAAATGGTAAGGAGAATGCTAGTCTATTGATACGGTATGAAAGTATGAAGTAACAAAACGTTATTGCAGTAGTAATTCATCATTGTTCCTATTTGTCTCCACTGTGATCTTTGTTCTAGTTTTGAGATATTGCCTAACCTTTACAGTGTTAACCTTGGGATTATGGTTAGAATTAGTATTTAGAATTAAGGTTTTTCAGTTAGCTGCTCAATTTGAAGTAGAAATCATTGGAAAAGAAAATAATTTTGTAAAATCTTGTTTGTGTCGAAAGTTGGCAGTTTCGTATGTAGTGACTGCGCATGCGCGGCAAGGGAAATCCATGTTGGTAATGTAAACGGAAAAATCTTCAATTCCTGCATAATTTCAACATTAACATATGGATGGGAAAGTTGGAAAGTAACATCAAACTTAGAACAAAGACTAAACACCTTTCAAAATAAATGTCTTAGAAGGTCACTGAACATACGTTGGTCAGACTTCAAATCAAGGATAAAAACAAAGACAAGAATCACAACAATCTTCTAAAAAGACTAAACACCTTTCAAAATAAATGTCTTAGAAGGTCACTGAACATACGTTGGTCAGACTTCAAATCAAGGATAAAAACAAAGACAAGAATCACAACAATCTTCTAAAAAGACTAAACACCTTTCAAAATAAATGTCTTAGAAGGTCACTGAACATACGTTGGTCAGACTTCAAATCAAGGATAAAAACAAAGACAAGAACACAACAATCTTCATATCTACGGTCACCGCGCTAAAAATAGCACACTGTTGACATTTTTAAATAAGCGACGTCATTGAGTTCCGCTAGAAAATCCGGCAACCAATCAAATCCCGCGTGCGATGATGTCACACATAATAAAAACTGGGCATTCACATGCCATGAGGGGGGGGAGACCCCCCACTCACCCCCCCCCTTTTGGACATTCAAATGTCATGAGAGGGAGACCCCCTCAACCCCTCCCTTTTATGCCACCCCCTCCCCCTGGGGGGAGACCCCCAGGCGCCCCTTTTAAAACATTAATATGCCATGTATTTCCCCCTTTTTTTATACCACCCCTCCCTCTCCTTTTTTATTATTTTTTATCTCCTTTATTTTCCTTAAAACCACACACAACCTTAACTAACTAACCTCGGATCTCCAAAACGATTCCCGCGCGAACCGTGATATCATAACCTCTCGCAAGCCGTGGCACATTTCCGTGCGAACAGTGGATCAGCGCAACTACAGCTTTGGGGAATACCTCAAAACTAGGTCAAATTCCACCGTGACCGTAGATACGTGGATTGCGCCCAAAAATGTATGTATATAATACAAAACAAAAAAACAACGAAAATAAATGTAGTCTATTACTAAAAACAATGCACTGCAACAAAGTGATATGTATTTCAACAGACCTCATACTATACTTGACTGTTCCGTTACGATATATGTGCATGTATCGATTGGGCACTGTGACATTGTGAAAGGATGCACTTTTCTCGTTCTTAAAATAGACATCAGGTACCCAGACCATGGACATGAGACGTGTGTCCACCTCTAGTCTAGTGGAGGAGTGTAAGTTGCCGAATTCCAGGCGATTGTCAAACCACTCCATGGCCAGGTACACCTCCACTGAGTAGTCCTAACAGACGAGATAAAAGAAAAGACAATAAATGCCAAAAATAAATATTAAAAGATAAGGTATATCTCATAACTTTGGCACTGTCCATAAATTATGTCAAAAATTCTTTACCAGTTTTTCACCCCCCCCCCTCAATCCTCTATGTCAACAACTTCCCCTTAGTGTAGACGTACTTTATGGACATTCTATTTTGATGTGAACATGGAACATAATTCAAGTTGGTTGCATGTCTTCTTTGTTATATATCTGTTTTCCAATTGACAGAATCTATATTCTATAGTGAAGGGGGAAGAAGCGTTCAAATGAGAACCAAGATGGCATCAAGACTGTAAATAAGACTTTGGTAAATGAAAGGAGGAGGTCTATTTTTTTTTTTTTTAAAAGGGTAGAAATACAAATGACTAGTTTTTGTGGGAATTTTATATGATTTGGAAAGTGAGGGTTGGATGTTAAACATTTGTTAAAAGGTAAAAAGGGAGCACGGTAAGAAAATTTTGCGAATTACAAATAATATACATAACACACAAACCGGCGTTTTGACAAAAAGCCTTTATCAAGAACATGTTTCTAATGTATTTTACATTTTCTAAATTTAAAAAAGTGGTGTAGGGATGGTGTGGGGGTTGCCCAGTGTTTAGTATCTTTCTTAGTACTAAATGTAATCCTTCGATTCGTAAGAGGAGGGATACCTCACCTCACACCATCTGTAAATACGACATTAGATTGCATAGTTTTATAAAGCTGATTGTGTTAGTAAATTGTCTATATCTCGTAGCGTGTTGGTGTCGATTATACTGGCAGACTAGAAGATTCCCAGTTGCGCTTGAGCTGTAGTTAGTTACTTGCCGTTGACATCTAGTATCAGGATCAGCAAACCAGAGCAACCAATAGCCTACTACAAGTAAACGGGCCATATATATATATATTATACGCTTCAGCAAGGCAGTCTGGTCAAGCGATATAAATAAAGAGGGAAGAGAATCTGATACACAAAAACGATGTTATAAATTATGTGAGGCAAAAAAAAAGTGCTACCAATGTCAACAAAAAACATCTTATCCAAAGTATCTTCATTCCAACCCTGTGCTACCAATGTCAAACATGGCCCTTAACAACAAAACATAAGAGACAACTGATTACAACAGAGATGAGATGTCTGCGAAAAGCCGCATGAGTGACCAGAAGACACAGAATTAGAAACAATGTCATAAGAGAAAGAGTGGGTGTCATATCAATTCTACAATACATAAAAAAACCAACGGATACAATGGTTTGGTCATCTGGAAAGAATATCGTCTGATTTATTAGTTTATAAAGCATATACGAAGAGAGGAGAAGCAGAAAGAAGAGCCAAGGGTAGACCTAGAGTACACTGGATCGACAACATCAAAGAGACATTACACGAACACCAAATAACATTATCTGAAGCTGCCAGAAAAGCGAAAACAAGAACATTGTATCGCCCTCGACACCCGTAAAGGGTAAAAGAGGAAGGAAAGAAGAAAAAAACGTGCATTAATTGCAGAAAAGATGAAACAACGTATTTCATTCTTGGTTCTACATCCTGATGGCTGACAGGAGTGTGAGAACGATAGCAGAAGAAGATGTCACTTCTTATAACAGGCGTAACAGTTGTTAGAGTAACACAGCAACCGCTATCTAAGTATTTGTCTTCTTCTTCTTCTGCGTTCGTTCTCAAACTCATACCGATTAGCAGGATGTAGTCCGGAGAACGGAATGCGTTGTGTCATGGTTTACAGCATTGATGCGATATCTACGCCTTTCGGCCTGACACATCCGACTTCAGCATGACTTTAGGTCACTGACCCTATATGGGACAGCCAACTCCATCTCATAACTTCCTTAGTCGCCTTTTACGACATGCATGGAGGTAAACAGTGTTGCTATTCTTTGCTCCCCTTTCGGGCCCCGACAACACACGGGCGAAGAATGAAGAGTATCTAAGTATGAAGAGTAAACAACTGCTGTGAGCATGAAACCGTCAATTTAATTTAGCCGGTCATGACAATCAGGCATATGCCACAATAATGGTGATGGTAGAAGTAAAAGTAAGTTGAGTTATGTATGAATCGGTGCCATGCATGTCAGACACAATAGAAGCTAATAGAGCGTAATCACATAGAAAACTCGTTTTCTCTCTCTCTTTCTCTCTCTTTCTCTCTCTTTCTCTCTCTCTCTCTTTCTTTCTTATATTTAAATACATTAACACGACGTGTGGATCTTCTATGTTACGGTATCCAACAACAGTGGATCGATATTCATCAATTTATTTCTAGGTGACTCTAAATACAGAGAATGAAAGTAGTCTCTTGAAAGTGGAGTGGATGAATGGTTCTCAGAGTTTGTTACACTAGGCATGACAATCTCGTAAGATATTTTAGGCGTCATCTATAAATTACGTAAACAACTGGGGAAAAATAGGAGGTACAGTTGTTAACAAGGGGGATGATGAAATATTCCCTAGGTAGCTCTTGACAGCCCATGCACTTTATGATGAAAGCTCATGTTTTTCTCAGTTGTGTAACTGAGGCGACACCCCGACTCATGTTTTTCTCAGTTGTGTAACTGAGACGACACACCGACTCATGTTTTTCTCACTTGTGTAACTAAGATGACACCCCGAATCATGTTTTTCTCACTTGTCTAACTGAGATGACACCCCGACTCATTTAACGTCTCAAAGACATGGATCCCTACAAAAAAAGGGGGGGGGGTGGTTATGCATGCATGTTTAGTCACTGAAGGAAGGCATTCCAGTGCGTCAGTAACGCAAGATTGTCACGTCTTGCCAGAAGGATAGAACACACTTCTAGGACATCTTGTCACTTCTTGCTGGGAGCACAGAACACACTTCTAGGACATCTTGTCACTTCTTGCTGGGAGCACAGAACACACTTCTAGGACAGCTATCTCGTCATTCTTCTATCAAATTTGCTAGCCAATCCGAAGTGATGGCATATCTAGCATTCCCGTTTCATAGGAGCCTACCACGATAAAACAAAGGTGTAATATCCGTTGTCATGAATGTCTTAGCCATCATGGTGTCCTGCATTTCTTAGCCTTCATGGTGTCCTTCATATTTTAACCATCATGGGAATTATTTGGTAGAAGCTAAAATTACGAAATTGATACAAGATGTGACAATTATGCTTATTTTCACAGATGATATGTTGGCGGCATATCCTCCCAATTATCATTAGTCGTCTGATATGACATGCATGGAAAGAATACTATGGCCCAATTCGTTGCACCCTGAACTAGAAGTCCAGGCCCCGATTGCCACACGGGTGTGACAAGGGAGAGGAGGTTTGAAAAAAGTCTACATCGACAATGTAACATAAAAACACCGAAGACTTATTAACAAAGAAAATTCGCAATGCAGTAAATTGGATTTGAACTAGATTCACTCAGACGGCACCCGCAAGTCTTGCAAACCAAGTCAACACACTTTCTGTCCAACAATACTATTTTTAATAAAAAAAATTTTATTGAAATTTGAAGCATTTTCCTAACAATTTCTAGTTTTTTCGTATTTGTTTTCTGTTAATATTTCAAATGTCACCGCTGAAATGTCACAGCTATATGTGGCAACTAGAGAAATGCTGAAGTGTCACAGCTATATGTGGCAACTAGACAAATGCTGGTCTCACAGCCATATGTTGCTACTGGAAAAATGCTGTCTCACAGCTATATGTGGCAACTAGACAAATGCTGGTCTCACAGCTATATGTTGCTACTGGAAAAATGCTGTCTCACAGCTATATGTTGCTACTGGAAAAATGCTGTCTCACAGCTATATGTTGGTAGTGGAAAAATGCTGAAGTCTTATAGCTATATATTGCTATTAGAAAAATATAGTTTATTAATTTGCTAGTTTCTTTAGTTGAAGTTTTTACCCGTTTGTTGGTGAGTCTGAAATGGGAGCAAAGAATAGCAACACTTTCTGCATTTTATGAATGTCGTAAGAGGTGACTAAGGAGGTTTTGAGGTGGAGTTGGCTGTCCCATCTCATATAAGGTCAAAGTGACGCGGAAGCCATTATAAAGTCGAATATGTCAAATCGTAATGTGCAAAATATCGCAGCTAAGCTGGAAACCATTACACAACAAAGTCCGTTATTTGGACTACATCCTGCTAATATGCAGCAGTTTGAGAATGTACACAAACGTTGTAAATGTATTCCAGCACCCACACCACTACACCAGAATAATTAGTGACTTGTATAAATTGCTATGGACTAAGTTACGTGACATATAATAACATGACTCTATGTATTATTAATATGAATAACGTCAAAAACAGGAAATATTAAAACCAAGTGACGCGAGAGTAAAATAATACGATCACAGCAACAAAACGATAGATAATCATTAGATAATCACTGCGACATGATGAGTTTTACCAGAGGCGCAGTATCAACAGTACAAACAGAATAATGCAAAACTAGTACAGATCTAAGAGAAATGTGTATACCATGAATAATTTCAGAGAAAAAGATGAATGTATGTCAGCCGAATCATGAGAAGAATCAATGTAGCGCAAAGAGAGCCCTCCGCTGGAAAACAGAAGAGGAAAAAGAAAATAAACAATTGTCCCAAAAAGACAATGAAATCAACACTGACAAGATAATATATGATGAAGGGAATTGACTACCTAGCATAGATTGATACACCTGCCAAAAAACTTTTGAATAGCGAGATAAACACGAGTGCTATGTGGGGATATATGACTGAAATAGCGAGATAAACACGAGTGCTATGTGGGGATATATGACTGAAATAGAGAGATAAACACGAGTGCTATGTGGGGATATATGACTGAAATAGCGAGATAAACACGAGTGCTATGTGGGGATATATGACTGAAATAGAGAGATAAACACGAGTGCTATGTGGGGATATATGACTGAAATAGAGATATAAACACGAGTGCTATGTGGGGATATATGACTGAAATAGAGAGATAAACACGAGTGCTATGTGGGGATATATGACTGAAATAGAGAGATAAACACGAGTGCTATGTGGGGATATATGACTGAAATAGCGAGATAAACACGAGTGCTATGTGGATATATGACTGAAATAGCGAGATAAACACGAGAGCTATGTGGGGATATATGACTGAAATAGAGAGATAAACACGAGTGCTATATGGGGATATATGACTGAAATAGCGAGATAAACACGAGTGCTATGTGGGGATAAATGACTGAAATAGAGAGATAAACACGAGTGCTATGTGGGGATATATGACTGAAATAGCGAGATAAACACGAGTGCTATGTGGGGATATATGACTGAAATAGAGAGATAAACACGAGTGCTATGTGGGGATATATGACTGAAATAGCGAGATAAACACGAGTGCTATGTGGATATATGACTGAAATAGCGAGATAAACACGAGTGCTATGTGGGGATATATGACTGAAATAGAGAGATAAACACGAGTGCTATGTGGGGATATATGACTGAAATAGCGAGATAAACACTAGTGCTATGTGGGGATATATCACGGAAATAGAGATAACACGAGTGCTATGTGGGGATATATGACTGAAATAGAGATAACACGAGTGCTATGTGGGGATATATGACTGAAATAGAGAGATAAACACGAGTGCTATGTGGGGATATATGACTGAAATAGCGAGATAAACACGAGTGCTATGTGGGGATATATCACGGAAATAGAGATAACACGAGTGCTATGTGAGGATATATGACTGAAATTGAACGATATATCTCTCATTTGATAAAGACAACTAGCAGATTCTTAGATCGGCCATATTGAGGACATATAGTCAAACACATATAGGTTGTGTGATCAAAAGTGGACCACTCTCTCTCTCTCTCTCTCTCTCTCTCTCTCTCTCTATATATATATATATATATATATATATATATATATATATATATATATATATATATATAAATATATATATATATATATATATATATTATATATATATATATAATGTAGATAGATAGGCCTATCTAAATAGAAAGATTCATCTCATAGTATTGCATACCGATGATAGTTGGTGTTCCAGGTGTGAAAGAAAGATATCTAAAATCCACTATTGTATGTACATAGGTAACAAGAACTATTTGCTCTCGTAATTTATGAAAATCGATACGAATAAACACAGATTTTCTACAGACGTGCTTCAAACATACATATCAATTATTGATAGGACGATTGCCCTGTGTTGAGGGATCCGAAAGGGGAGTATAGCAACACTGTTCACCTTCTATATATGTTGTAATAGGCGACTAAGAAGGTTGTGGGGTAGAGTTGGCAGTCCCATTCCATATAGCGTCAAAGTGACTCAGAAGCCATGTTGAAGTGCATGTGTCAGGCCGAAAGACGCAGATACATCTATGTTGTAAATGCCACAACGCATTTCGTTTTTCGGATCACATTCTGCTAATCTGCAGGAACTTGATAATGAAGGAACAAGAAGAAGAGAAGATAGAGAGATAATTATATTATATTTACAAATTCATAAACATCATTGGGAGCGGTTTTCTCCGAAACCAATTATTTCATCCCAGAGATATTTGGCAGCAGCTATAAAATATCAATGACGCTAAAATATTGCTATTATTTATTCCATAGATGCTATGGGTTTTGCCAACATTGATATCTGTGACCGTATTGTTCAATGATCTTGTCAATATGATACACGTTTATCTTCCTCACAAGCTGCAGCAACTCAGGCTTCAAATATGTGTTGTCGAAGGGGACATTTCCTTAGTAAGAACGTTCTAATTTGATCTTTTATATGTGACGAAGTTGGTACTTCGTCGCCCTGTGATACTGTAGTGTGATGGTTCGTTGGTTGCTGATCCAGCGGTCAATGGGCTCATGCCCTTTGACCTAATGCCATTAAATGGCATTATATTGCTGGAAAGTCTGTGGATTTTCAGCCAGAGAATAACTATCACACCTCCAGGAAGGTAGGTTTCAACCTATGCACTGCTCCTAGCCACTGTAGCCAAGATAGGGTTCACTGTGCTCATTCCCCGCCACCAATTGACTACTGGTTATCCCGAATTTCTCTATTGCTCCAGGCATGCAACTCAATGTTCAAGTCAAAAGGATTGTCACGTCCTGAGTCACTGTGCCTCTATGATGGGTTTCAGCCATAGGAAAACAACAGTGCTGTCAGTTTCCTCCTCCCCAGTGCTGCACAGTACATCTCTGGCTCCCTCCCAACCACAGAATATACATATATATTCAGGTAAACATGAAACACATTTCAACAACAAAATAAACGCACAATTGTATAGATGACGTGCCATGAAGCTTCTCTAAGAAGATAACCTCAATATAACGGCATGTCATCCACTAAGGTTTTCTGTTGCATGGGTGGTATGTCTAGTGGGCCACTGGCGAGACACGCTGACGCAACCACATGCGTAACTGTAGTGTGCTAAGATGCATTGTCTATTACTAGACAAGACGGTCCTTTCCGAATTGAAACAGAAATATTCTCCATTCAGTGTATGAAAATGTGTCCATTCATTTCAGTGTGGTATTCAATAACGTCAGTACATTTTTCTTGGAAAATAAGTCCAGCCTCAGGGAGAAATCCGTTGTTACTACTTCCTGCATGTGTTTGAAGAATGTGTTGATCTTTGCTGCTTGAGATTTTTCTCTTTTTCCACTGTCCACTGATTGCCATTATTTAGCATAGATGTGGTGACTGAGATGACATCCCGACTCATGTTTTTCTCACTTGTGTAACTGAGATGACATCCCGACTCATGTTTTTCTCACTTGTGTAACTGAGATGACATCCCGACTCATGTTTTTCTCACGTGTGTAACTGAGATGACATCCCGACTCATGTTTTTCTCACTTGTGTAACTGAGATGACACCCCGACTCATTTAACGTCTCAAAGACACGGATGCCTAAAAAAAAGGGGGGGATGTTATGCATACATGTTTAGTCACTGAAGGAAGGCATTCCAGTGCGTCAGTAACGCAAGATTGTCACGTCTTGCCAGAAGGACAGAACACACTTCTAGTACATCTTGTCACGTCTTGACCCAGGATTCGTCAAAATATATAATATCACACCATTGCCTTCTCCGTTTACGGATCTCTTTCATTCTGTATTTGCTTCGGCAGAAATCAATTGCGGCTTGTCACAAATATTATTCATGTCGTCTAAAGTGTTCCTAAAAGTGAAGCCGGTGACACTTACAATTTCCCATAGAGTAATTTTAGAAATTTCAATAAAGCAGTCTGCAATATTACTTTCAGTTTCTGAAGAGTAACTAGCTGATTTGCAGCAACGATTTTGAATATCACCCTTCTTATGACATATATGTCAAAGTCGTCAACTTTCCTTGCCTTTCTTTACTTGAGATGTGTACACTTTGAGTCCTACCTAATGCGATGGGAGGAAAGAAACTCTATTCAGACCAAGTCCCAATTGCGTTCACTCCATAGAATGATGAATATCACAGTATAAATGAACCAGTTGAGATTTCTTGCACCGCTGAAGACTGATGTGTCGGGCCATTGTCCCAAATAAAACGGCGACTTAACGCATTTCCATTTTCTGGACTAAATCCTGCTAGAAATCTACTTGGACTATTGTCCTGCTACAAGATAGATCCAGTGGGAGTTTGAGAATGAACGATGAAGAAGAAGAAGATTCCTTGCAGAAATGCTGGTTTAGTAATGCAGTAACACTCTATAGTTATACATTTGCGCTTCAAACTCGTTATGAGTTTGATAAAAATGTACTTCTGCTGAAACCAACATGATTCTTCGAATCTGCAATACACCCTTGACTTAACAGCAGCCAACTTGAGATGATCTCTATTTGGTCCTTCACTTGCAAGTGGAAATCTAGTTATAATTTCGTAGGAACCGTGAATTTTTCCAATAGAAGGACAGAATCATAACAAAATTTCCTACACCATGTTTTCGGTTATTTTCGTTATTTACGTTGTTCAGCGGTGGCAGGAAACACAAAATATAAAAATCAATCAATCAATCAATAAAACCCATAACCCTTCAGGGTCGTAGGGGTACCACATTGGAAGCTTCAGCACACAGAGTCCTCCAGCGAATTCTATCCTCAGCGATGCGGATGAGTGTGGAAATATCTAGCCCTGTCCATGTCTTTATTTGTCCTCCTCTGCTTCTTCCACCCTCGACAGTTCCCTGCAGTATTGTTTTTGACAAGGAATCGTGCCTGCATACATGTCCGAACTATGCTAGTTTTCGTCGTTTCACTATTGAAAGAAATTGCTCCTGGACACCTGCACACATCTCTACTTTATTTCTTACGTACACATTGGTCTTATGTTCCCTATAGGAAATTCGTAGAATTCTTCTGTAGCATTTATACTCGAAAGCCTGTAATCTTCTCTCCATGTCCGCAGTGAGTGTCCAACTCTCACAACCATACAACACAACGGAAAGCACCAGCGACCTATATAATTTGATTTTCACTCCAACACTGATGTTGCTTTTCCAAATCACAGTTAGCCTTGACAAGGACGCTAAAGCCATCTCCAGCTTTATTTTTAGTTCTGCTTTGCATTTACCAACGCTGCATATACTGGATCCGAGATATTTGAAGGTATTCACCTCTTCAAGCTTATGTCCATTCATCATGATATTAGTCTGAATATAAAAATAGTGATCAGTGAAAAATGTATGGTAAAAGTCAAAAGATTATCAAGAATTCTGGGTTCCCATTTAATCAACATGTCTTCTATTGACAAAAATCACACATGCTCTGCTAAAAACACATTTTAAGAACACGAATGCTGCACAATGTAGAATATAATAACCCTAAAAGAATTGATGCATTTTCTAGAGAAAAAAAAGAGCACAAACAATAGTTGAATAGTGTCAATGACATTCAAAAGATGCAAGTCAAAAATCTCTACGATTTAACTGGCAGTTTAGGAGAAAGTCGCTTCCAACTATGTTATTAATTAGTCGTGCAGACATGTCAACTATTCGGTTTAAAAGGATACCATGGTTACTGTTGCGCCTCTCGGCCTGGCATCTCGGACTTCAGCACCTGTGCTTGCTTGGGCAGGATTGTGACCCTGCTCGATATTGGGTTAGCCCGACAAATCTTAGTTTCCAGCCTCTGTTGGCTGGACTAAGCCCTATCTCCACGTCAAGGAGTTGGCCTCAATGGGGTTATGAATTAGTCAACTGACTTATATTAAAGTAAGATATAAAAAAGCACTCCAATAAAGGAATAGCCACAATTTAGGACTTAACTCTGAAAACAAATCTGCAAGAAGATTTGTAGTTAATTAATTATCAACATTATCATTCGTTTCTATAACTACCGTATATTAATGCATGTGTGTATGTATCTGTGTATATGCATATATGTGTACACACACATATATATATATATATATATATATATATATATATATATATGCTCTTTACGTATATACATATAAATGGATATATTGATAATATACGTACCATAGTTGTTTCACTGACAGCGTCAAAGCTGAGAAGATGGATTTTAATTCCTACATTTGTTGGGTGTTCTGTAGAGAAATACATTTTTAAAAACATTGTAATATTGTTAAAAAACAATGTTTTTCTTCTTTTAATACAATGTTTCTCACACTAATCCAACTGACGCTCTTTTTAGACATTTTACAAAGGTCTAACGTATTTAGATAGGATCCAATTTTAGGCCTTAATTTAATGCTACCCGAATTTTAGATATCATGTAATGCCACCCCCAAATTTAGACTTTAATTTAATGTTATTCCCACTTTTAGACCTCAATTTAAAGTCACCCGCATTGTTTCAGCAACATTGTAGGGAACAACAATTGGCAGAACTGTATGTCCTAATATGTTTATATAATTTATAGTTTGTCATGAACATTAATTTCATTACAATACAGGATTAACATAAAATATAATTAACGAAACAATAAATTTCAATTAAGAAAACAATAAACGATTTAGAACATGTTAATGTGAAGGATGGCACTGTTTTGCGTTTAGAATTTTCCACATGTTTGGTCTCAATGTAGACACGACACGACACGACACGACACGACACGACACGACACGATACAGCTGAGATGGATATCAATATCAAGACGTCATCGATGTTTTGTTTTTATAATAGGAAGTTCTCAAAACCCTGACACACATAAAATATGTTGAAGAGAGAAAGCTACAGTAATACTCTATGCAACTTTGACTACTTGATGGTACAAAGATACTCATTGCAACTTTGACTACTTGATGGTGCAAAGATACTCATTGCAACTTTGACTACTTGATGGTGCAAAGATACTCATTGCAACTTTGACTACTTGATGGTACAATAATATTCATTGCAACTTTTACTACTTGATGGTACAAAGATACTCATTGCAACTTTGACTACTTGATGGTACAATAATATTCATTGCAACTTTTACTACTTGATGGTACAAAAATACTCATTGCAACTTTGACTACTTGATGGTATAATAATATTCATTGCAACTTTTACTACTTGATGGTACAAAGATACTCATTGCAACTTTGACTACTTGATGGTACAATAATATTCATTGCAACTTTTACTACTTGATGGTACAAAGATACTCATTGCAACTTTTACTACTTGATGGTACAATAATATTCATTGCAACTTTTACTACTTGATGGTACAAAGATACTCATTGCAACTTTGACTACTTGATGGTACAAAGATAATCATTGCAACTTTGACTACTTGATGGTATAATAATATTCATTGCAACTTTTACTACTTGATGGTACAAAGATACTCATTGCAACTTTGACTACTTGATGGTACAAAGATAATCATTGCAACTTTTACTACTTGATGGTACAATAATATTCATTGCAACGTTGACTACTTGATGGTAAAAAGATAATCATTGCAACTTTGATTACTTGATGGTACAATAATATTAATAGCAACATTTACTACTTGATGGTACAAAGATACTCATTGCAACTTTGACTACGTGATGGTACAAAGATACTCATTGCAACTTTGACTACTTGATGGTACAATAATATTCATTGCAACTTTTACTACTTGATGGTACAAAGATACTCATTGCAACTTTGACTACTTGATGGTACAAAGATAATCATTGCAACTTTGACTACTTGATGGTACAATAATATTCATTGCAACTTTTACTACTTGATGGTACAAAGATACTCATTGCAACTTTGACTACTTGATGGTACAAAGATAATCATTGCAACTTTGACTACTTGATGGTACAATAATATTCATTGCAACTTTTACTACTTGATGGTACAAAGATACTCTATGCAACTTCGACCACTTGATGGTACAAAGATAATCATTGCAACTTTAACTACTTGATGGTACAATGATACTCATTGCAACTTTGACTACTTGATGGTACAATGATACTCATTGCAACTTTGACCACTTCATGGTACAATGATACTCATTGCAACTTTGACTACTTGATGGTACAATGATACTCATTGCAACTTTGACTACTTGATGGTACAATAATACTCATTGTAACTTTGACCACGTGATGGTACAATGATAGATAATGTATTCAAACTTATTATTTCAAAATCATACTTGACAGTTAAATCACACTCCGCTGCTATGGCTTCTTGCAAATGTCTGACAGCAAATCAATGTTAATACCAAATGTATGTATCGTTAACATCCAAAAACAATTATCAGAAAAAATATCAGGAAAATAGTTTTCATAGAGAAATATCAGGAAAGTAGATTTCATAGAGAAATATTAGGAAAATAGTTTTCATAGAGAAATATTAGGAAAGTAGATTTCATAGAGAAATATTAGGAAAATAGTTTTCATAGAGAAATATTAGGAAAGTAGATTTCATAGAGAAATATCAGGAAAGTAGATTTCATAGAGAAATATTAGGAAAGTAGGGTTCATAGAGAAATATTAGGAAAATAGTTTTCATAGAGAAATATTAGGAAAATAGTTTTCATAGAGAAATATCAGGAAAGTGTAAAGAGAAAAAACTAAAGAAATAACACCACTTTTAATTTTAAATTTAGTATATAACTTTGCATTCGGGGAAACTTTAGGTGAAAATGAGCGTTCGGCGTAGCGAAAATAATAATAATAAAAAATCAGAAGAACCAGAAGAAGATATCTCATCAAAACTAAGATCAAGGAAGATTGTAATGAAATATCGTTCGAGTATCGATACTAAGATCAAGGAAGATTATAATGAAATATCGTTCGAGTATCGATACTAAGATCAAGGAAGATTGTAATTAAATATCGTTCGAGTATCGATACTAAGATCAAGGAAGATTGTAATTAAATATTGTTCGAGTATCGATACTAAGATCAAGGAAGATTGTAATGAAATATCGTTCGAGTATCAAAACTAAGATCAAGGAAGATTGTAATTAAATATTGTTCGAGTATCGATACTAAGATCAAGGAAGATTGTAATGAAATATCGTTCGAGTATCGATACTAAGATCAAGGAAGATTGTAATGAAATATCGTTCGAGTATCAAAACTAAGATCAAGGAAGATTGTAATGAAATATCGTTCGAGTATCAATACTAAGATCAAGAAGATTGTAATTAAATATTGTTCGAGTATCAAAACTAAGATCAAGGAAGATTGTAATGAAATATCGTTCGAGTATCGATACTAAGATCAAGGAAGAGTGTAATGAAATATTGTTCGAGTATCGATACTAAGATCAAGGAAGATTGTAATGAAATATCGTTCGAGTATCAATACTAAGATCAAGGAAGATTGTAATGAAATATCGTTCGAGTATCGATACTAAGATCAAGGAAGATTATAATGAAATATCGTTCGAGTATCGATACTAAGATCAAGGAAGATTGTGATGAAATATCGTTCGAGTATCGATACTAAGATCAAGGAAGATTGTAATGAAATATCGTTCGAGTATCGATACTAAGATCAAGGAAGATTGTAATGAAATATCGTTCGAGTATCGATACTAAGATCAAGGAAGATTGTAATAAAATATCGCTCGAGTACGACAGAAAACTAGCTGAGTTGAATGTGGAGTGTATTTTACCAGTGTGCTACTAGAATCAAGAGCATGCATTCCCTTTGACATTTGCTGGAAACAAATGAGTGTCTATGGATTTGCACTGAATGTAATTAAGTCGGTTCAAAACCAATTTATGTTCGTTTTTAAGAAACTAATCTTGAAGAAGACATTAGTTAATGATGGGCTCACCCCCCCCCCGCCTACCACCAAACACACATTGGTTTAATCAAATAGAATATCCCATTTAACTATCTTTGAGAAAATATAAATAATAATGCAAACATATTTCCCCCATTTTATGACGGTGACACTTTAGAAACATTTGTAAAACGGTAAGAAAAAATATCTTATTTTTAAGGAGTACTCCTCTTTTAGAAAGTCTTATCTAAGGCTCGTATAATACTGTACCTCCATGTCCCTAGTTATACTTGTATAATACTGTACCTACATACCTCTACTTACAACCCTATAATACTGTACCTCCATGCCCCTAGTTATATTTGTATAATACTGTACCTTAATGCCCCTAGTTACACCCGTATAATACTGTACCCACATACCTCTACTTACACTAGGATAAAACTGAACCTCCATGCCTCTAGTTACACTCGTATAAAACTGAACCTCCATGCCTCTAGTTACACTCGTATAAAACTGAACCTCCATGCCTCTAGTTACACTCGTATAAAACTGAACATCCATGCCTCTAGTTACACGCGTATAAAACTGAACCTCCATGCCTCTAGTTACACTCGTATAAAACTGAACCTCAATGCCTCTAGTTACACTCGTATAAAACTGAACCTCCATGCCTCTAGTTACACTCGTATAAAACTGAACCTCCATGCCTCTAGTTACACTCGTATAAAACTGAACCTCCATGCCTCTAGTTACACTCGTATAAAACTGAACCTCCATGCCTCTAGTTACACTCGTATAAAACTGAACCTCCATGCCTCTAGTTACACGCGTATAAAACTGAACCTCCATGCCTCTAGTTACACTCGTATAAAACTGAACCTTCATGCCTCTAGTTACACTCGTATAAAACTGAACCTCCATGCCTCTAGTTACCCGCGTATAAAACTGAACCTCCATGCCTCTAGTTACACTCGTATAAAACTGAACCTCAATGCCTCTAGTTACACGCGTATAAAACTGAACCTCCATGCCTCTAGTTACACTCGTATAAAACTGAACCTCCATGCCTCTAGTTACCCGCGTATAAAACTGAACCTCAATGCCTCTAGTTACACTCGTATAAAACTGAACCTCAATGCCTCTAGTTACACGCGTATAAAACTGAACCTCCATGCCTCTAGTTACACGCGTATAAAACTGAACCTCCATATATTTGATTGACTTTGATGATTAGCGTTTCATATTGGGTAGTTTTGCTTAACGTTCTAGAAAACAATTATTTCTGCCATTAGCTGTAGTAAGTTACACAATTATAAGTGGGACTACCTAAAAATCATCGCTGCTAAAGAGCACCCTCTACACCCAGAAATTATCAAAGTAAAAGGAAGTAGACTAAAGAGAGGAAAGTCGTGGATGGGGCGCGCAGAGGACGTTATACAGAGTGTCTGCAGATTAGAGGATGTACTACCTGGGGCCGAATGGAGTCTGGCACCCTATGATTACCCAACAGCCTTCGAAGGAGTAATAACACTCAATAGAGAGTGCAGGGAATGGTGTCCGACAGTGGTCGAGTTGGAGGTGCTCGCTCTGATCAGTGAGAATTCCAGGGAAGGTGATATAGTTATATATACAGATGGGTCGGTTGAGGGACACATCAGGAGTTCCTGGGCTTTCACGGCTCAAAGGTGGGGGGAGAATATCAGAGAGGAAAGTGGTGCATTCGTTCAGACGACAAGCAGCTTGACAATGGAGATTCTGGCGGTGACCAAAGCTTTGCAATGGGTCTGCTCACAGACTGTCTGCGAGCATGCCTGTATCCTCAGTGACTCCATGAACATGATTGTGAAAGTTCAAGCGGGGTACATTCGAGAACAGTGGCTGGACGCAGTGAATAATTCCTGTGTGCGTACAGTGACTTTTATTTTTGTGCCGGGACACGCGGGAGTCCGGGGTAATGAAATAGCAAATAGGTTGGCCGCCCACGCTGCTACTACGGCTTTTGGTGGAGCGATGGATCGGGCAGACATTTTGAATGCCCTGCGTGAAAACGCACGAACAAATGACTGTACAAGTGACGATGACTCTTGTTCCATGATTAGAATAAAGTAACTTGGTTTGAAATGTGGTGTCGCTAGAAAGGAGAGTTTTCGTGGGCGAAAAAAGATGATGGTCAATCAACAATGTACTGGGACTGCCAGTCAACGTGTAACGGCGGATACACTCAAGGAAAGATCTGAGCACCTATGGACTTGTCCGGAGTGCAATGACGATGATCCAACGACTAACTAACTAACTAACAATTATAAGTACCAGAATTATGAAATTAACTTCACCTTCTGTGTGCGTAGCTAGATGTAGTCATGTCAATATAATTAAGAAATAAACACTTCTCTTCGTAGAAAGATGTAGTCATGTCAATATAATTAAGAAATAAACACTTCTCTTCGTAGAAAGATGTAGTCATGTCAATATAATTAAGAAATAAACAATTCTCTTCGTAGAAAGATGCAGTCCTGTCAATATAATTAAGAAATAAACACTTCTCTTCGTAGAAAGATGCAGTCCTGTCAATATAATTAAGAAATAAACACTTCTCTTCGTAGAAAGATGCAGTCCTGTCAATATAATTAAGAAATAAACACTTCTCTTCGTAGAAAGATGCAGTCCTGTCAATATAATTAAGAAATAAACACTTCTCTTCGTAGAAAGATGCAGTCCTGTCAATATAATTAAGAAATAAACACTTCTCTTCGTAGAAAGATGCAGTCCTGTCAATATAATTAAGAAATAAACACTTCTCTTCGTAGAAAGATGCAGTCCTGTCAATATAATTAAGAAATAAACAATTCTCTTCGTAGAAAGATGCAGTCCTGTCAATATAATTAAGAAATAAACACTTCTCTTCGTAGAAAGATGCAGTCCTGTCAATATAATTATGAAATAAACTTCTCTTCGTAGCAAGAAACAGTCTTGTCAACAGAATTAAGAAATAAACACCTTTCTTCCTAGCACGATGCAGTCCTGTCAACAGAATGAAAAAATAAATACTTTTCTTCGTAGCAAGAAACAATCCTGTCAACAGAATGTGTTGCTTCATGACTTGAAGTCATCCGATTTAACGAATCCCGCTCCTGTCCGCGGAAATAGGACCCCCCCCCCCCCTTCCACTATCTATTGGATGAAAAGTAAAATCAACAACGGAAGCTTAGTTACTGACTATGAACAGATATCGCTGTACCCAGAGGCAACCCAAAGATTCATAATCTCCCCCAACATATGTTTAAGGGTGTGCATGTTCAAGGGTGTGCATGTTCAAGGGTGTGCATGTTCAAGGGTGTGCATGTTCAAGGGTGTGCATGTTTAAGGGTGTGCATGTTTAAAGGTGTGCATGTTTAAGGGTGTGCATGCTGATGTTTTCAGAGTTCGCTTGCTACTCTTCCCCTTATATTTTCAGAATTAAATTGTCACAATTAATTTCGATTGACTTGGCTAGTCTAACCTTTTAGCCTCAAACTAAACTCGAATTTTGTATGGTGTTCGATGTAGCACAATTGCCACATTAGGGGCCTTTGTTTATTATAAATTACAGCTCATCTTAGCAACCATCCCTAAATAAACATAAAATTAAAAAAAGAAGAACTAACTACAGCGAGTATTGTACTAGACTGAGAGCCGATCCATGTTTCAGAATTGATTTGCATTGAAGCAGTTTGCATTTGTGCGCATACTTGGTACACCGGAAATGACGGAATATTGTTGATTATAGTATGTCGATCTATTCAATGATATGTTAAATTCTGAGGTTTTTGTGATAGGATAACCGGTACTTGATTTGCTATACTTTGTATGTGACTTTCGCCATTAGAAGACCTACAACAGATTTCAATCAAATCTTTTCGATCATGTTAATAATCGTCATCACCATCATCAGGTGCCATGCCGGGTGGCGTAGGCGGTCATGGCTCTCAACAGCTTTCTGTACACAGTAATATGTATCAAAGTCGTTTTGGTTTCCTTGCCGTGCCAGGTTGTCAAACTGTCTAATATTTTCTCACGTTGTTGCCCTGTGTCTCTGGTGCCTTCAATTTTGCTTGTTGTGATTATGTTCTCTAAACCTGCCTGTCTTATGAAGTGGCCAAAAAAAAAAGATTACCTTTTTCTTATATTGTTGATTAAGGTCCGTTTCGCATTTAACTTTAAATATACTCTTTCAACACCTCTACATTAGTTTTTCTGGCAGTCCATGGTATTCTCAGCATTCTTCTGAAGAACCACATCTCTGTTGCCTCCAATCTCCCACTTTCCAGTTTTAATAATCGTATCATATATATAAACACTTTTCTATAAACTTCAGAAACACTTTGTAAGTGTTTATTTCTTAATTCTATTGACAGGACTGTTTCTTGCTACGAAGAAAAGTGTTTATAGAAAAACATATAGAATATATCCTAACAACAGAATTCCATCAAATATTTGTATCAAATCATGATTTTGATTATTCCCATGCATTTCGTTGATCGACTTTTGCAGATGATATAAATTATATAAATAGTAACCAACGAAAAAAAACAACCTGCCTGATATAATTAACATAGACTCCGATCATAGGTTGAAGGTTTCGTGCCTCAGTCAGAGACTTCAATCCTTCAATTAGCAAACAAACAATACAACAATAATATAAAAAAACCGATACAGTACAAGAAGTGCCTACATTCCAATTTTTTAATATTATGCGCAGATCCATTCCAATTTTGATAGAGTACGTGCAACGTTCGTGATGTCTATGTTATCAAGTCACTAGTCAACATTGTTGTCAAAATGGTTAATTTAATCCAGCTGCACATCATTATATTATGTAAGTTATAAGGGAACGATGTTAATAATTCCACTAAAAATATACTGAGGCAATTAGAGTCACCTTTCCTGTCGCTTTTAGTGGCTGAAAACTAACATCGGGACATTCCAGATGGACATTCGGGAATGAGATCGGGACATTCCAGATGAATCTGTATTGAAGGGTGTATACTCACAACTGACAGTATTATAGCCAAACTTCGTTATAATAAGCAGATTGTTATAAATATTTGTGAATGAATCATAGGTTAGAAATCTGTAATATATATTTATGGACATTTATTAATATTTTATTGAATATACACATCCTACCGAAGACGGATGTGTTGGGCCATTGTCGCAAATAAAAAGGCGGTAAAACGCATTTTCATTCTCAGGACTACATCCTGCTGGAAATCTAGTAGTACCATGGTCTTGCTACAAGGGAGATCCAGCGGGAGTTTGAGAATGGACGCTGAAGAAGAAGAAGAATGTACACATAGTTCAGTTATGTCAGGCAGGGAGTTCAAGTGTGTCAGGTAGGGAGTTCAGTTGTGTCAGTCAGGTAGCTCATTGTATCATTTGAAGCGCGGGAGCTTCAAATAACTGGATATTAGAATGTGGTATAAGCTCCAGGCTTATTCCTGAAGTAAACAATTGAAACACTAGTATGCAGAAGTGAGGAGAAGGAGAGGAGGAGAGAAGAGGATAGAGAGAGAGAGAGAGAGAGAGAGAGAGAGAGAAATAGAGCGCTAATGCGATACCATAGAGCACGGATATCTAGAAACATGGATATCCTGCGGGAATTGCGACGCCACTGTAAGGGTTGGGTTGCAAGCACACACATTGTCAGGAGTTCAGCACTATGCATTTTCTTTTGGGGTATACCACGGCCATCTAGATATTTAAAGTCATGCTATGCTTTACCGAGGAACGAGGAAGCCTGTCTGAAAGTAAACTTGCTTACTACCACCGGGTTAACAGCGTGCCAGATTAGAAACCAAACTCTGACCCCAAAAACATCCAAGTGGTGATGTCTGACACGACGTTCCAGCTGTCAACCCAACTGTAAATAGAAACCTGACGTATGAATCAGGGAAGGTGAACACAGCAAGGCATGGAAATAGTCACACCATCTAATATCTGCTATAACATCATCTAAATATTAGTACATAAAGAGTTCTCTTCATCCATGATGGCAGGTTGCTTAAACCCCACAGGCTGACCCCCCCAAAAAAGAGTCTATTGTCAAGAAGAGTTGGCAGAAAATCCCGTCATTGAATAATATTTTATGAGTATAGCTTGAAAATGTGTGAGCCTCGTGTTTACCAAGCCCTTCTCCAGAATAACTGCTTATTTATCTCACGCAGCGTCACTAATCTTCGTTATCTCACGCAGCGTCACTAATCTTTGTTTATCTCACGCAGCGTCACTTATCTTTGTTTATCTCACGCAGCGTCACTAATCTTTGTTTATCTCACGCAGCGTCACTTATCTTTGTTTATCTCACGCAGCGTCACTAATCTTTGTTTATCTCACGCAGCGTCACTTATCTTTGTTTATCTCACGCAGCGTCACTTATCTTTGTTTATCTCACTCAGCGTCACTTTGTTTATCTCAAGCAGCGTCACTTATCTTTGTTTATCGGACTTTTATTATGATTTTCCTTGGCTGCCGACACAAAGTGCACGCAAAGCGGCTAATGATCTGTCACATCAGCCAAGATGAGTAATGCTGCGCGAGAGACTAATAATCTGTCACATCAGCCAAGATTATTGACGCTGCGTGAGAGACTAATAATCAGTTACATCAGCCAAGATTATTGACGCTGCGTGAGAGACTAATAATCTGTCACATCAGCCAAGATTATTGACGCTGCGTGAGAGACTAATAATCTGTCACATCAGCCAAGATTATTGACGCTGCGTGAGAGACTAATAATCTGTCACATCAGCCAAGATTATTGACGCTGCGTGAGAGACTAATAATCTGTCACATCAGCCAAGATTATTGACGCTGCGTGAGATCAGTAAGCAGCAGATTTATAAAAAAATACTAAAACAAAAACAACTTTGCCCGTGTGTTGCCAGGGGCCTGAAAGGGGAGCAAAGAATAGCAACATTGTTTACCTTCCACGCATGTTGTAAAAGGCGACTTAGGAGGTTATGGGATGGATTTGGCTGTCCCATCCCCTATAGGGCCAGTGACCCAAAGCCATGCTGAAGTCGGATGTGTCAGGCCGAAAGGCGCAGATATCGCAGCAAAGCTGTAAACCATGACGCAACGAATTCCGTTCTCCGGACTACATCCTGCTAATCTGCAGGAGTTTGAGAACGAACGCAAAGAAGAAGAAGAAAAAAACTTGGTATTTACTGTAAGGGAAAACCCGGCTATTTTTTGGGTCACAATCGACCCGTTTTGTGACTCCGTAGCATACATCTAGATGACCGTGAAAATTTATCAAATCTGTTATAACGTCATGTAGAACATTTCCCGCAGTATTAATACAACAAGGTGTCTATTGTAACAGAACTACCAGAGTTATTGTGTTTACAGTTAACCCTTGCCGTGACGTAGCAGTTCTGTGACATCCTTATATCTAGAAAGTCGTCGTGGCGTCTGTATGGAATAGATTGGGTGTCCACTGCGAGATGACGAGTGGGTTTTATGAAGCTCTAATGAAATGTGATTCCACAAATGGTAAATGTGATGCGAACAATCTTAGTTAATCTTTTAAGCTTCCTAGACAGGCCGGCACTTCCTTATGTGAAGTTTAACTAAGTGTCCAAGACGTCATTGTTTAAGAGAAAGAGAGAGAGAGAGAGAGAGAAAGAGAGTGAGAAAGAAAGAGAGAGAAAGAGAGAGAAAGAGATTGAGAGGAAGAGAGTGAGAGAAAGAGTGAGAGAGGAAGAGAGTGAGAGAGAGAAAGAGAGAGAAAGAAATAGAGAGAGAAAGAGAGAAAAGAGAGAGAGAAAGAGAGAGAAAAGAGAGAGAGAGAAAGAGAGCGTGAGAGAGAAAGAGAGCGAGAGAAAGAGAATTAGAGAGAAAGAGAGAGAAAGAGAGAAAGAGAGAGAAAGAGAGTGAGAAAGAGAGTGAGAGAAAGAGAGAGAGAAAGAGTGAGAAAGAGAGAGAGAGAGAGAAAGAGAGCGAAAGAGAATTAGAGAGAAAGAGTGAAAGAGAAAGAATGAGAGAGAATGAGAGAGAAAGAGTGAGAGAGAAAGAGAGCGAGAGAAAGAGAATTAGAGAGAAAGAGAGAAAAAGAGAATTAGAGAGAAAGAGAGAAAAAGAGAATTAGAGAGAAAGAGAGAAAGAAAGTGATAGAGAGATTGAGAGTGGGTTATGTGCAAAAACGTGGAAAAATGTCCCTGCTCTTTTGTTTACTGCAAGTTATTTATTTACAACATTGTTAGTTAGGATTTCTTAGTCACCTATGTACTTTATGTATTACTGATCACTTATGTGCAACACGGACGGGTGGATTTGTACGGATTTATGTAAATCAACTTTCTTGTTATATCAGTAACGTTATTTGGATGTTAACTCTCTTCGACATTTAATATTGTTATCATTTCTTGATTGATCTTTTTCGCTGTCCATTGTGTTCGTAAAATCCTTTTGTAGCATCTTATTTTGTAGTCAGTAATTTATTTGCCTCTAATGTATTAAGTGTTCACGAAGACCTTATTATATAGAAATTTATTGTAATCTAAAGAAAACGGCACAAAAAAACTATGAGGATCGAATTCACAGTACTCGGATATTTGCATATGTATTCATTCGTTCTCAATGAAGTGTCATGTAGCCTGTAAAATGTACCACTCGAAAAAAAGGGTTGAAAAGTCGTTGAGGATTGACTTCACAGTACTCGGTTTCCCATATGTACTCCTTCCCTCTCAGCGAAGCGGCACGCCGACTGATGAGAGTATCACTCATAGCACGTAACTCCGCAGCTTCAATCGATAATCCACAGGGATCTCCGAAAAAATCCACCTTGTGTACAAGACGACACGAGCCGGATGAGAACCCATGACCTCTTGAACACAAGGCGAACAGCTCAACCACTACGCTAGGGAGATCCCCTATGTACCACTCATTGCAGGTAACGCTGTAGCTTTATTTAATAGCTATAGGGATCTTCTATAGGGATCTTCTAAAAAATATATCTTGAAGCCAAAGCTTCAAGGCTTGATCCATATTTGAACTCACGATCTTATTAGCACAAGACGAATGTCTTAACCATACGCCACGAAGATCCTGGAAATATAAACAAATAAACAAGCCAACATACATTAACAAACAATCAAAGAAACTATGGATTAGCAAGGAATAAGAAAGACAAAATCACATCACAAAATACAAGCAAACATCAGAGATTGAAAGAGAACGGAGTCTTAAATTCTCGTGTGCTTGTGTGTGTGAGCGTACGCGCTGTTGTCTTCAATAAAAAAAAAATATATGCAAATTTAGGGCGCGTAAATAATTAAAAACGCTCTAGGGATACACCGGTCTAGAACCTTTGATATACATTTTCCAGAATACCGCATCCACGACCTCCTGTCAATAGTGTCTAACTGTGATAAATATTCCCCTTTATGACTTATAAATTGATGCAAATTTGGAAAGAATGAAGCTGGCTAGAATTTAATTTTCTTAAAACAACACAGATATATCTAACAGACAGTAGAGCGGCCGTATTTTGACGGGCTCGAAAATGGGAGAAAATAACAGCGACATTGTGATCTGTCATCTAAGTCGTGAGATGAAACTAAGTTGGTTTCGGAGTTGTCTGAGATATCCCCTAAATGGAAGTGACACCAAAAAGTCAATCTGAAGACGAATGTGTCGGATCCAGGTATGTAGAAATCGCAGTCAAGATGTAAAAATGATGACACAAAGATCTCCATTCTAATGACTACAGCAGGAGTTTGAAAACGAGCACAGAAAAAGAAGCAGAGCCTTCTTTTCAATCACAAGTCATTCTTAAAATCAGTTTTACGTAAATCGCGGAAAATGAGGAGGTTTGGTTGTGATGTGAAGCATTGGTTGCTTTCAATTTACATTTTCATGTGAAACGTTTTGTTGTTTTCAATTTACCTTTTCATGTGAAGCATTTGTTGTTTTCAATTGACCGTTCTCTTGTTCTTCTTCTCTGCCTGTGTTCGAACTCTTTCCGCTTATCAGGATGAATTGTGTGTTATGATTTACATCATAGCTGCGATATCTGAGCCTTTCGGTCTGACATATCTGACTTCATCATGGTTGTTGGACAACTTTGATATGTTGAATGGAACAGTCAACTCAACCCTAACGCTTTCTTAGTTGTCTCCTACGACATGCTACAGTGTTTATGTTCTTTGATATCCTTGTCATGGCTTCGGCAACACTTGAGCGTCGATTTACTTAAAAGAAAGGGGCATGAACACCTCAAAACACGCATGCAGTTGTGTCTTTGGGTCTGACCAATAGCTAACTAGACAATCCGCCCATGCAACAGAAAACTTTAGTAGATGACATGCCGTTATATTGAGACTCTTTTATGGAAACTTTGTAGCATGTCATCTATACAATTATAAAAACCCGTCATACTAGAGGTCTCCTTTAATAGGCATTGCACTAAGCCGAAAGCTGAAGTCTCCTGGGTATGAAAGAAAGCTAAAAAAAACACACAATTCCACTGCATATAAAAAGTAAGAGCTAATCGCTGGCAATTCCTGGGTTTCTCAAACAAACAACACATCAAACCATTCTAACCCCCCCCCTTTTCCGTACATACAGCTCTGAAACCTATTTTCACTTAACCCAAGAGCTAGTTACTTAAGTGACAGCGGACCTAACTCCTATTGATGTACATATTCTGTGTTTGTCTGGGAACGTTACATTTAATAGGATTAAATTTGTCACGGGAATACTACATTCGTTTATCTTGAACGAAAGTAACCAGAGTGTCTTGTTTTGCTGTAAGATGTAGCGGATAGTGATGAATGATTACAGTTTGAGAATTGCTGCGCGTAACTGCACGAACTAATCATATCGTTCAATGACTTATTTGTTGAGAATAGTTTATGTATGTCAGTGATTCAAATTTAGTAGATTTCTCCACAAAGCAATGTACACCGCTAAGAGTTGGGAGTCTCCAGTGTATTACATAAAGCTTAAGAGAATGAGACCTTCTACACATAGGAAGAAAAGCTTCGGTTGAATCCTAGTTCAAGTCACCGTTGTGCTATAAATAGCACACTGCTGTCACGGATTTCCGTGTAACACCAATGAAATTATCGAAAGTAATGGATGCCGTGACGTAACATCTCCCGACACAAACGACATCTCAAGCACACTTATAATTAAAATTTTGATAACTACTTTATTATTTCATTTATAACTGATCCTAACCCTGACCCCAAACCCTAATGTAAATATTACTACGAAATTAATATACCTTATTATTGTGGTCATTTGTTTGTCCTGATGAAGGCTTTATAGTCGAAATGTCGTCTGTCTCTGTATCTCGTTGTTAAGTTGTTTTATGTTTTACTTTGGTAACACACCTACCTATTTTTGTATATCTTGACATTTTGCCCAGTGTTACCTCAGCCACCTACTTCCTGTTTAGGGTTGTTACCCTACACTGGTTGATTTATCCCTTGATACTATGAGGGACCATGTCAGTTCATATTCACAGAAGTCTGAATCATGGCTATTTTCATGATTGCAAGATATTTTAATGTAAAGATTGGAACGTCTTCGAAGCTTGGATAAAAGGAATAAATAAATTTTGCGCATGTAGTTGCGTCTGTGGGTCTCACCAATGGCTCACTAGGCAAACCAACTATGCAACAGAAAACCTTAGTAGATGACATGCCTTTATATTAAGGTTATCTTCTTATAGAAGCTTCATGGCACGTCATCTATACAATCCCGTAGTCGTAACCTTCGATAACAGTTACCATGTTGTTCCGGCAAACCGACGTTGTGCTTGAACTAGTTACGGGCACGGCGTGGGTGGACGGAACAACAAAAAAACCTGTCGCAAGGGCCAGAGTTGTTCTCTGATTTCGACGTCTGTTTCAGCGGCATTTGACTCGAAATACCACCGAGTCGGATGGCTGCTGGAACAGAGGACGGAGCACTTATGGGAATGCCCCACGTACTGTGAGGCCAGTTTCTAATCAATAATTAAAAAGAATCAAGAATAAATAATTGTTTTTTAGATTGAGGATAGGTCACAACAGACTCAAATAACAGAAAGTTTGAAGCACAGGAAGTTTGAAGTACAGGAAGTTTGAAGTTGGCGACTCCGGTATTTGCACCAGGTTGACCGTTTCCAGAGAGCATAGAACATATTTTGCAGAACTGCTGACTGCACCATATCACAAGAAGAAAGCTATGCACACCGAAAACAACTCTGGTGGAGAAACTCCATTTCCCTGTTTCGGGGCTGATGACTAAAGTGCAGTTAATTGATGTAATCCATATCAGCGCAGATTTCGGCTGGAGAACGAGGGAGAAGAAGAAATTCCCGAAAAGAGAATCATAATAAACAACCGGAGAGATTGATAAATCAACACCAAACTGGAACCATGAACCGCTACATTTTCAAGGATTTATTGAGACGGGGATGGGAACACAAATAAGTGTTTCCGGTATGCGCCGATGACAGTCAGCACTCATAAATCTTAAAGTTTTCTTCTTCTTCTTCAGTAAAGTAAAGTAACCCATAGCATTTATTAATGCCGTAGGGGTGTGAGATGTTAGCGATCTCACATTTCACAGGCTCTGCAAATGAGGGCGGTAGCCATCTCCTCTCCCTCGCAGTCTTTACTTCCCGGATTATCCGGTACCCATTTAAGGCTGGGTCGACCTGGGAGCCGTTGCGATCTGAAAACATTTCCGCCTCAGCTGGGGAATGAACCCAGGACCACTCATATGCGAAGCCAGTGCGCTAACCACTGCGCTAACGCGGCTCTTCTTCAGTGTTCATTCTCAAACTTCCGCTGAATCTCTCTTGTAGCAGAACCATGGTTCTATTAGATTTCCAGCAGAGTGTAGTGCAGAGAATGGAAATGCGTTGTGTCGCCGTTTTATTTGCGACAATGGCCCGACACATTTATCTTTGGTGGATAAAGCTTTCACACCCCCAAATAAAATTAGAACATAGATCGTCCAAGTCCTCAAATTCAAACTAGAGCATAGAACTTTGAAATATCCAAGTATAAAGTAGTGAATAAAGCTTCCAAAACACCTCAAATCCAAACCCGTACATAAAGCCTCCAAATTCCCTTTTACAAATTAGTACATATAACTTTCAAATTACCAAATCCAAGTTAGAATGTATAACTTCTGAATCCCAAAATTCCAACTAGAAATCTTCAAAATCCCCAAATTCCAACTAGAAATATTCCAAATTATCAAATTCACAGAACATAAAACTTCTAAACCTCCAAATGCCAACTTAAACGTACACAAATACACAAAAATATTTTATAGTATTTAGTACTGACCTTCTTCGTAGTCTGGTGGCACCCTGGGGTCATATCGATTAGTTTCGTTTTGGTTGTTCAGTAGATGGTTGAGGACATCACGCCTGGTATTGTAAAGAAAGATAAGAAACAATAGCTGCATAACATGGACACACCATGTCTTGCTCCAATCTTTCTGTTTATTTTGTTTATGATGTTTTCATTTCATTTCATTTTAAAACGTCTTCATTCTCCAAACGGAGAAGTACTTTTTACGTCATGCATACTGTTCACTTCAACTTAACTGAACCATGACATGGCTTCAGTATAGCCATCTGAACAGATAGCAAAGAGGACTTCATTTATGGCGTTACTGATTATTGTCGTGGTTTTCGTTGTGTATATTTATATACTTGGAGTCTCATCCCAACGAAATGGACGAAAATAATAAAAAAAATCAGCCTTGTGTGTTATGTCTACTTTCTGTGCAGAGGTCTTATAGTACTGTCAATCATCACGACTGAAGAATGTGTAATATTACCTAGAAATTAACTACAGTAAAAAAAAAATGGTGGGCTGATCAGTAAAGCTCGGCGTTATGACACCAACTGGTTAATGAGATATCATGCTTTCTTAATGACTCACTTGGCTATTCCCATGAATTCCATTGGTCACTATGATTATATATACATTATACATTTGCACCACTGCTGAACCACTAGAGCATCGAAATTCTTTCTAAAAGAACGTTAATAAACAAAGTGTCCATGCCGACACAGTACTATCAATGCCAGACCTGTGTCCTGACAGAGAAACTAGAGCAAACCTCGTTGTTTGAGAAATGAAGTGCCCGAGAACAGCACTGGGGGGTAACAAATATAGATAGAATAAACAATGACACTGTAAGAAATCGGATGAAAACGACATCGTGCAAAGAATACATAGACAAACTAAAGATCAAATGGTGCTGCCACCTAATCAGAATGAAATCATATCGTATCTCATCGCTATTCTTCAATAAAAGATCATCTGAAAAGAGAAATTGGGAAGACCCAGACGAAGATGGATAGATGAAATTCATGGAAGTAGAATATCGTGATTCAGTGAAATTCATGGAAGTAGAATATCATGATTCAGTGAAATTCATGGAAGTACAATATCGTGATTCTATAAAATTCATGGAAGTAGAATATCGTGATTCTATAAAATTCATGGAAGTAGAATATCGTGATTCTATAAAATTCATGGAAGTAGAATATCATGATTCAGTGAAATTCATGGAAGTAGAATATCGTGATTCAGTGAAATTCATGGAAGTAGAATATCGTGATTCAGTGAAATTCATGGAAGTAGAATATCGTGATTCTATGAAATTCATGGAAGTAGAATATCACGATTCAGTAAAATTCATGGAAGTAGAATATCGTGATTCTATAAAATTCATGGAAGTAGAATATCGTGATTCTATGACATTCATGGAAGTAGAATATCGTGATTCTATGACATTCATGGAAGTAGACTATCGTGATTCTATGAATTTCAATGAAGTAGAATATCATGATTCAGTGAAATTCATGGAAGCAGAATATCATGATTCATTGAAATTCATGGAAGTAGAATATCGTGATTCTATGAATTTCAATGAATTAGAATATCATGATTCAGTGAAATTCATGAAAGTAGAATATCATTTCTCCTTCTCAAAAACCAAGAAAATATATAGCAAAGAATTAAAAAATGGACCACAAATAGTTCCGGTTCAAATCAAACAAGCACAAACACATTTTGTGAGAGATTTGTAAACAATTATGACATTAGACGTCCAGCTTTGTGGATGAGAGGTACAGTGTGAGTCAAGGACAGTCAAGTTACCAGATAAATACCATGTCGCTGATTATTGTGCATGGTAGGCAGAGATACAAGTGGGAGAGTAACATCACAAGATGGACAGGTAACAGTCTAGCAGAGTGCGCCACAAAAGCAAGAAACAGGGTAAGTTGAAGATCTGTTTATAGAAGGTACACCTCTATACATGTAGTGTAAGACTGACCTTGAGTTGAAGATCTGTTTATAGAAGGTACACCTCTTTACATGTAGTGTAAGACTGACCTTGAGTTGAAGGCCCAGCAGCGCATTAACTATATAATGCCGTATTTTACCCCGTCTGAGAGAGAGTGGGGGGGGGGAAGGGGAGAGTGAAAGAGAGAGAGAGTGAAATGAATATAGAAAGTTGAGAGTTGGAAATTGAGAGCTGAAAGTTGAAAAAATTGGGAGCCGGAAGTTGAAAATTGAGAGTCGGAAGTTGAAAATTGAGATTCGGAAGTTGAAAATTGAGAGTCGGAAGTTGAAAATTGAGATTCGGAAGTTGAAAATTGAGAGTCGGAAGTTGAAAACTGAGAGCTGAAAGTTGAAAATTGAGAGTTGAAAGTTGGAGTCTTCTGGGTATGATTAAAGCTATGTAGAAATCTCTCTCTCCCCCCCCCCCACACACTTCCTTTTAAAGGCACAACAAGATACAAACTATATATTGCTTGTACTTTCGGTGGATACAAATAACAAAATCTATTACATCCCATAAGAGTAGGAGGCGTCTTCTCAACTCATTACACAACGATGAGATTGAGTCGTTTAACTAGGAAATACAGTTGTGGAGAAACCAGCATTGTGCAAGAGAATTTAAAAGCTATATTGCTCGTAAGTTATGGCGATTTAAACACATACACATAACAGTATGACTCACCTTCCCATAGAATTTGGCACGGTTTTTACGGTCGTGTCTGATAAAGTTATCCACCAACAGAGGATCACTCCGGTGGTAACGGCAGACCTCATTACCAAAACGTTGCTGGCATACTCTCGACCCATGTGGTAGAGAAGTGGAGTAGAACACACTGAGGCGTGAATCTCTAGTTGTAGATTCAGGGTAATACTTTTTAACTATTTATCTTCTGCAAGCTTTAGACTCACAAACTGTTCCGGTACGACAATTAAATCTTCAATTATTTATACTGATTCATAAACATATTACGACATTACAGGGGACTCCTTACAGAATAACGAGCTTAAAGTTGATAGTATATAACTTTTAACGAAAAGTGCAGTATTTTGTACAGAAGTGCAGAAGCTTTGGTAATGATGCTTCTTCAAACTCCAACAAAATACTGGAAACGTTTGTGTGTTCTGACTGCACTTTCTTGTGTTGACGTCATGAACACTCCCTGAAGTGATTTATGATTGTATTTTAATTACGTCATTGTATGCTGAAGCGAGTTCAATGTGTTTTAACAACACGTCCGTGTTTTACGTCATCAAAATTCTATGTGACGACTTTAGTGTGTTTTGATTACATGTGCTTAACGTCATCAAAATGTGCTGGGAAGTTTTTTTAAGCGGGTTCAGACTGCATTTTTGTGTGTTGAAGTCGCAAAAGTTGCTTGCAGCCTTCGTTGTGACACTTTTTTTTAAATTGTTGAACAACGCTGTCATATAATATTTAATAATCCTCTTATCACTTACAGATCACTTCCACCACCGTGGTAGAGGGGTTAGTATGTTATATTATTCCAATACCAACTAACTACAGTTAGATTGAGGTTAATGGTTTAACGAGAATAACGATTTACATTACAATAGCCATTTTACAAAAGGTGCTTAGAAATTCAACAGTGACAAAGAAATGTTCTATACAAGAAATGCTTCAATTGTTTACTACTTACAGACTCCATACTTTCTCTGCGTATAGGACACTAAGAAATTAAAATGTAGAAGTCGAACGTGAGTAACCTTTTTGAAAACGGACGTTCATTTTGAACTGCGAATGCTATATATAAAAGTAATGTATAGCAGATAGGAATTTGATGACACGATTTGATAAGCAAATCAGCCAGGAATGTGATTACGTTATGATGCGCTAATTCAACCAAGAATTTGATGACATTATTTTAGTGTGATATACTAATTAATCCAGTAAACTAGTAACACTTTTAAAATTATAATTCAACTATAAACGTGATAAAAATGTTTTGAAATGATAATTCGACCGTGAACTTGATAACACTGTTTTGAAATGATAATTCGACCATGAACTTGATAACACTATTTTGAAATGATAATTCAACAATAAATGCGATGACACTGTTTAGAGAAACCAGTTCTGGATGTTAATGTCACATTATCCATTCTTGACGACAAACCAACGTGTGCGGTTTTCTGTTATGAATAGAATCGATGGTGTCGAATTCTGCTTGAGAACAAATGGTACCCGATTGTGTGATGACAAACTGGTTTAAACTGATATTATTTGAAAACACCAGGAAAATCGACTTTTCACCCCGTGCTATATTATCGATTTCTGTTGATTATTGAAGCTTCAAGAATGTGTGAATAATATTCAGGGTATATTCACAAGCGATGCATGAAATGAAGAAGGTTAAGCTTTCAGATTTTGACAGATTTGTCTGCACATTCTTGGATGTATGAGTATATACCATATATGTTGTACCGTATGTGCTCTAAAAGTATGGGCTCCTGAAATAGAAACAAATGCAAGATAATTATAAATATAAAGAAGCTAATAAACAGCTTCCAACTCTTATTGAGATAACTCGTGTTAGAAAACAACCTGACGCGTCGGAAATGAGAGAGACTGGGCAATATAGTCAGTCAGTTCCTCCTTTGCCAAGTTTAGCACGTAGGGCTGATGTCATAATTCTCCATGCCTGTCGGTCAGTTGGTAGGGATTGCAGGTCTTGTGCATTTATGCCTGTTGATTTTTATTCATTCATAAATGTTCTTCTGAGCGTTGTTTTTTTGTCTTCCCTGTTTTCTTTTCCCGTCTGGTGTCCACATGAACGCTTGTCGTGGAATTCTGTCTTCCTTCATTCTAAGTATGTGGCCGATGTATGCCCAGCAGCGTTTTCTGATGATGTTCGTATCATATTCTTGTTTTGTCTCCTCTCTTAGTATGTCGTTTGATTTTAAGCCTTTCCAATTAGTATTTGTGATTTTTCTGCGGCATCTATTCTCGAAGGCAACTAACTTCTTATCCATTATTGCTGTAGATTTGCAACTTTCAAATCCGTATGTAATGATGGAATTGCATTGACTAGTCGCAGTGTGATGTGTGTACTTGCGATCTTCAATCTCCAGATGTTTGAGAGTTTGTTAAAGGCGTTGGAGGCGACAGCGATTCGAATCTTAATTTCTGAGTAGGAATCACCGTCTGCTGTTATCTTGCTCCCCAAATATACGAAATTTGAAACGTTGTCTAGTATATTATCATCTAGTTTAATTGTTTCTGTCAGACAGGTAAAGTTCATGATTTTCGTTTTATGTGTGTTTATTTGAAGGCCTATCTGTTGTAATATAAGGCAAATACAACCATAAATGGGAATATGTATAAGAGTTCTCAATAATTGACACGACATATAAGCAGCATGTTACACGGGCATCCGAAGGTTCTACTAGAAAGCCCTCATCAGCACGAACGACAGTAGACAAACATAAAATACCACAAAGTGATACACATACATGGTATGACAATGACAGAAAGAAAAGAGGGTATGCCGATGACAGAAAGGAAAGAGGGCATGGCAATGACAGAAAGAAAAGAGTATTTGACGATGACAGAAAGAAAAGAAGTTATGACGATAGAAAGAAACAAGTGTATGAGGATGGCAGATAGAAAAAAATAGTATGACAATGGCAGACATAAACGAAGAAGAAAAGCAAGGAAGTAATGAGTAGATGTTCAAACATGATGTAAAACATAACGCAAGAAAAAATATGATAAATAAGAGAAGAAAGAGGAACAAGAACGGAAGACAAATCTTAGTAGATGGGAAGAGAAATGTAAAGAGAGGAGCAGAAGAACAAAATGAAATTTAAAATGAAAAAAATAGTAAATGAGAAAAGTATGAAAGAATACCTAGTTCAACGTCGATACACACATCCCGTATCTCGTAAAGAAACCATTAACTATGCCCAGTTCGATACACACACATCTCGTATCTCGTAAAGAAACCATTAACTATGCCCAGTTCGATACACACACATCTCGTATCTCGTAAAGAAACCATTAACTATGCCCAGTTCGATACACACACATCTCGTATCTCGTAAAGAAACCATTAACTATGCCCAGTTCGATACAGACACATCCCGTATCTCGCTAAGAAACCATTAACTATGCCCAGTTCGATACACACACATCTCGTATCTCGCTAAGAAACCAATAACTATGTCCAGTTCGATACACACAACCAGTATCAAAGTCCGAAAAAATTGTACAAGGTTGCTTGCAACGGACCTCCATCATCCTCTGTCTCTTGATTTGGTGATGCACTCTGCCAAATTGTATCCTGTCCATCTCATGATGTTTCTCGTTAACTTATATCTCTACCCACCTCTTACTTACAACCACTCATTTATACACTCAAATATGATCTTCAACAATGTGTAATATCTTTTTAAATGTCCAAAATATTAAATTTGAGTTTTATTTATTTAATAGTTCAGTTTTCCAAACTCGTGTAAGGATTGTTGTCCCAAATGCATGACTGTGCTAGCGAGATTATTGATGCATGTTTAGTCATGAAGAGAGGCAGTTTAGTGTCGCAGTAACTCAGGAATTAACGTCCCGTAAGAAGCGCAGTATACACTTCTGGTCCAATTAATTAAGCATTCCTCTGTAAAATCTGTTTACACATCTGTTTTGATGGCACATCTAGTATATTCCGCGATCTAGGAGTGTGCCACGAAAGGTTAAAGATGCAATGTACACTAACTAGCTTGCATATCTTTGTCATCCATGGAGAGAATTTTGTAGAAAACAAAAGTAAGAGTATCGGGACAAGACATGCAGTGACAACTATGGGTTTTTTTTTCACAGATGACAGGTTCAGCATATCTTGCTTCAGTCGGTTCATACGACATGCCCAGAAAGAAAACGGGGACCTACTTTTTTGCACAATAAAGTAGAAGTCAAGGTCCCGGTAGCCACAGCGGCGAACAGAGCAAGCAGAGACCACGTGAAAATGATGATGATGATGGTGTTCCTCCTTCGCAAGCGAAGATGAGCATGGCATGAAAAACATTAAATGCGATGAAAAAAAATTTAACAAAATTAATATATAATAATTAAAATTTGTAATTAACTAATTTGGTTTGTGAGTTCGTAGATGCCCAAAGATATTAAGAGATTACAAGAACTTTTGGAACAACGTCTGTGGTTAAATATAACGCAAAACAGAAATTGAAATGGTTCGACCACTTAATTAAAATAAACCCGCATTGGCCAGCAGCAAGAGCATAGACCATAAAAATGGAAATACCAAGAGATATGGGGAGACAAAGAAGAATGTGGACTGAAGGAGTTACACATGTCCTGAGACCGCACATTATTACTGCAAATCAAGCGATCAAACGTGCCATAGACCAAAAACCGATACAATACCACGAAGTCAGTAAAAAGCAATGAAAAGAAAAAAGAAAGAAACAATACGATACTCAATTATTAAAAGTGAGTATTTTGCATTTCTGATGGCTCTTCAGTTGACACATCTGCCCCCCCCCCCCCAGACTGTAGTCTTCTTTCTATGCCCTGAACTCCAAGAGATTCTGGGTGAGTTGATCTGTCACAGCTAAGAACATATTTAAATAATCTGAGATGTTTCTTATTCATCGCCATCTTGGGAAGACCTTGACCCTTACCCTTGTTACCGGTAACTATGACTTCCATTATTATTTGTTCCATGCTGTTAATGTATCTTTATATAACTATAAAACCGCTGCTTTTTCATATAGAATATATACATATATATTGACAAGCACATTTTTACAATTGAAATGAGAATGGAGTAGAAAGATGCACTCTCGGAAATGTAAATTGTAAAATATAAATTGATGAGTCCATTAAAACTTTATTTAATAACGAACGACGGCGTGGCTTTGCGATGAGGCAGAAATTAAATATTCAAATTCAATCAACTTTGCAAGAAATCAATTGCTATCGCTCCCAGTTTTCTTACATACACGAGTACGGCTTTAGTAATGTAAATGATTTTACCGAAGAAATGAAAGTGACTTGATATCACTAAAGGTGGAGACGTGAGACTGAATTTTAGACAACAAACACGATTTATATATATATATAGGATAGGATGCAATAGATTGATATTTTTGTCAACAGGTGTCCACGTGTCATAAATTATTAGGAAACACTGGTACAAGTCATAATAAACATTTGCGCCAACAGGTGTCCACTGGCCGTAAAATATTAGTAAACACTGGTAGAAGTCATATTCTTGATTTATGACCTTGATCCATTTAGTTTTTGTAACTCTGTTCAATCCCTGCTAAACGAACAGTGTCATCTGCATATCTCAGTTTGTTTATTATTTCCATGCATACATTGAATCCTAGAATTCGCTCTGTATATTTAAAAATGTTCTCTGAGCAGATGTTAAACAGGCTGGGTGATAAAATACTTCCAATAGACGAAATGACCACAGTAAGGCCAAATAAAGAAGGGCGTTGAAATAAAGGGAAATCAGAGAAACAACAGTGTCATCAGCATATCTTAAACTATTTATGTTATGTCCTCCCACAGATATTCCTGGGGTAGCAATTATTGCACGCATTATGTTTTCACGGAGTACAGTGCGTTTACAAATTTGTGTCCACGGGGGAAAAAATAACTAAAGAATTATTGGATAAAATTTGGATAAGATTTGGATAAAATTTAAATATAAAGTAGATGTTTTAAAAATGGGGTCTATGAATTGTAACACTATAATAATAAGTAGGACATTTTTAATGTATATATTGGATATGTAAAACGCCCAAGCATGAAAGGGGAACATTGACATGCTACCTACCATGCACGTTCAAAGATGCGACTAAGGAGGTTTAAGAAATCGTGTTAGTTGTGCCATGAAATAGAGGGTAAAGTGACACAAAAGTCATGACGAAGTCGTATATTTCGGGATGAATGGCGAAGATATCGCAGTCAAGCTGTATACCATCATCCAGAGCATTATGTTTTTCAGATTACATCCTGCCTATCTTTTGGAGTTTGAGAACGAACGTAGAAGAAGAAGAAATATATGCGAATATATAAATATGCAGTCAGTAGTATACAAGTATGAAAAGCAGTGATTAGCCATACTAAGAAATATAAGAAGCAGTGAGTATCCATACTCACAAATATGAGAAGCAGTGAGTAACTCTAAAAACAAATATGAGAAGCAGTAAGTAACTCTACTCACAAATATGAGAAGCAGTGAGTAACTCTACTCACAAAAATGAGAAGCAATGAGTAACTCTACTCACAAATATGAGAAGCAGTGAGTAACCATACTCACAAGTATGAAAAGCAATGAGTCATCAATATATTTTGTGAATAATTACAATTTGAACAAACATTTCTACGGGAAACTGGAGAAATAGTAATACACTCACTATTTCACATTTAGTTTGGAACAACGATTGAAAACAATCAGCTCTTTACATCGTTGCTAACAAATTACAGAGGCGGCGCATATGCTGGGTTTTAAGACTTACGGCCTTACTATGGTTACTGGGGTGCAAAGGGAACGCATTGCTCTAGGCGGACCCAGGGTTAGCAGATAACCAAGATCCCAAATGTACCTCCACGCGGTGCACCCTGGAAACAGAAATACAGCAGCTCGAGCTGATTCTGGCCAAATCATTTGGGGATCGTGTCCGAGAATGTGGAGGTAGCAGATGGAAAGAGATTTGACTGCAAAAGAGACAGACAATATCTCCGACACCACCAGCATCACCTCATACAGCGACACTGTCGACATACAGTGAAGCAAGTCAGTCCAGTCCGAACATTGGAGGGGCGGCCAAAGTAAACTGCACGTAAAGATAGATGCATGGCGAGAGACAAATATATTTCATACCGAGTACAATGAAACAATGAAAGGGCAGAACAGCGCTAGAGGGCAGCGCGAACTGCAAATAGAAAGTGAAAAGTCCCTAGGAAAGGGGAACTACAAGCTCCGTCAGCTCGAGTCGAGCTTCTAGTTACCTGTGTTCCTTACAGGCAGAGACCCAGACCCATCCATTGGCGTTTGGTAAAGCAAGAAGACCTAACCCAACTCTAATGTCGAGCCTTCCTAAACCGGAAATATGCTCGCGAAGAGAAAGGGTTCCGTACTCGATGCGCTCAGGCACAAAAGGGACAACGATTTAGCCCTGGCCCAACTCTACTGTCAGGTTTTCCTACACCGGAAATACACTTGAAGAGAGAAAGGGTTCAGTACCTGATGGGCTCAGGCGCTATTGGGACAAGGACGCTCAGCTCGAGAACGCCTTGCTCCCAAACGCGTGGTGTGAGACTCGAACTTGGACAAGGGGTACACGTCGGTGAATGACACCTCGGCTAAGAGGGCGAAAGAGCCAGGGTCCAACTCCTCTGTTGAGTTCTTCCCCTTAAGGAACCAGGCTCACGGATGAGAAACGGTTCAGTACCCAATGGGCACAGGCACAGAACGTCCAATTACACGAGGCAAGTTCATAGACAGTGGAACACCTCGTTCGAGTCAGACGATAGCAAAAAATCGTCTGGGCGAAGAGTCGCCACTACGCGTGCCTGGAGACAGATATAGAGACTGTCACAGGCTAAGGGTAGCCCACCCGAATTGTCAAGGCATGCCGAAATCGGATGTGCTAGGCCTACAAGGCGCATAACGGTGGCACAACGTAATCACGCTCCCGGCGGAAATCTCACGGATATCTGTGATGGTTACAATGGAGCGAACGAAAAACAAACAAACAAACAAACAAACAAACAAACAAACAAACAAACAAACAAACAAACAAACAAACAAACAAACAAACAAACAAACAAACAAACAAACTATGGTTACTCTTACGATATGCGATCAAATATAAAAAAAAAGGGAATTAAAGTTGAAAGCATTATGTCAAAATGCTTTAGCTTTGATGTCAAATGTAAATGTATTGTAATGTACATTTACAAAATGCAGACTCGTCTTAAGTATAACTTATATGAGGTGTACTGTATACTTCTTCTTCTGCGTTCGTTCTCAAACTCCTGCAGATTAGCAGGATGTAGTCCGGAGAACGGAAAGCGTTGTGTCATGGTTTACAGCATGGCTGAGACAGCTGCGCATATGACCTGACACATCCGACTTCAGCATGGCTCTGGGCCACTGACGCTATATGGGATGGGGCAGCCAACTCCATCCCATAATCTCCGTAGTCGCCTTTTATGACATGCATGGAAGGTAAACAGTGTTGCTATTCTTTCATGCCCCGTCAACACACGGGCGGTACTGTATACATTTATTAATCCTGTAGAGGCGTGAGATGTTATAGATTTCACATTTCAGTGGCTCTGCTATATGAGAGCGGTAGCCATCTCCCATGTGTTGTATACGGAATATTGAACACTTGGATTGTTCCAATGAAGTCGGTATGTCTTAGTGCATAACATAACCGTAAATAAGTTTCCCTTGGAAGGAGGGGGTGAGGGGGGGTTTCCTAAAATAGATCATTCGTACATTGTTGTGTATCGATTCTTCTTTTTATGAAATATTTGATGATGTTTTTGTGAAAAATCGCTGTGTATGTGGCTTGTTGGTCACCTATTGGCTAAGTTTCTAATGCTAAAAGTCGTAGTCTTATTTGTTAAGGGCGGCGGGAGGCTCAACTTCTTCCTCTTATCTACAGTCGCGATGCCCTTTCTTATTACAGTGCAAAAACCATGAGAATATTTTTACAAATAATGAAGTCGTCGATATACCACACTGCAATTTGCTATTATTCTTCTTCTGCGTTCAGCATCTGTGGTCATGCTATACCGTAAGGCCTGTCGTCAAGTCGAAGTCCACTGTCTTCTCCAGGTCAGAGCGGCTGCCCCATAGCGTTTGCCCTTTCGAGGCAAGGGGCCCGGCTCCGCTCCTCCCCGATTTTCCCTGCTAGGAGCGACGCCATGATGACAGGGTTGATTGTCGCATGACCACATTTCTGTAAAAGCGTGTGTGCCCTAATTTATCCCAGTATCTGCGCCATCGCTGGCTAACACACTCCGTCTTCGGCAGGCTGGGTTGTGATTTTTCTGTCTGGGTTGTCTCCCCTAGCCTTTCCATCTCCCGATGGTGATTGCAAGGCAGCAATTTAAAAAAAAATCCCCCCTCCCCTATCACGCTCCTGACTTTGAGTTAATAACTGCATGCCAGCAGCATGAGCTTATAGTGGCTCATACTCGCTTGATGCTGCCCATCACTGGACACATGGGGTATTTCAGTGGGGATATCAGCACCGACTGATAACCCTCTCCGTTCTGGTAGGCAGCAACACCGGTTCGGTCCGCGGCTGCTTAATTGCTGCAACATTCCATATATGAACATATATGGATTCACCTCCACCATCCGCCACCTGTGGACGCGCCTGGTAGAGGTCGGTAACCCCCCCCCCCCCCCAAGGCAATTTGCTATAATATCTACATCAATTATTTCCAAATCATATTGTCTTCTAATAAGGGTATCAGTATCAAAACAGAAATCATAAGTTTACAGGATATAGCAATATAGTTGTACAGTTTTACTTAGTGAAGCTAAACTTGGTTATGTGGCAGTGTATGCAGTTATATATAATATAATAATGTGTTCTGTCAGTCTCTCCGGAACTTTCTATAAATAGCGCGTTTACTTCATGGAATTCCGTGCGACATCCAATCAAAACGATTAGTGTTGTGACGTTATTCAAAAGAGATGACATTTTTGGATACAAGTGTTATTGATGCGCTAACAGGTAAACTTCTGTATCTGCTTGTGTTTAAATTTATCTAAATTACATTATATTTAAAATATACATATAATTTGTTTTAAATGATGGAGGAAGATGATGCAATCGCTAGAAAGCGTTAAAAAAAGTTCGAAAAGCTAGATAGTTGAGTCGTCAAAGTCAAGGGTCACTCGCTCGGATTCTTGCCGCAAATTCTGCAGAGCAAAATAGAATTGAAAGAGAGATGCAAGAAATTGATCAGGAAACCCTTCAACAAAGATAAGTACAACTTGCTAAGAATGCAGATTTGCATCGACGCCGAGCAAAGCTAGAATCACAAGCGCAAACAGAAAATCGACAAACTATGAATAGAGAATACCATCGTCGTCACAGACAGCATGAAGCTTTTGAGAAAACGTAGAGAAGTCGAGCTGCAGATGCTGAGGCTCACTCATTGTCACAAATGCGTCGAAATCAAGCAATTCCAAATGAAGCAGCAAATATTTTGCTGAGGATCGTTTTGCTGCACATATCTTTGGAATTTTAGATATTATATATCAATTGTGTGGTGCTAAAATGTTTTTGGACGAACTTCCTAACGATGACAAGTTTACAAGTTGTTGCCGAAAGTAATCCATAGTAATAAGCTGGAGTATTCTGAGTTCCTGTGCTTGATGCCCTCTGATAATACATACCTAAATACACATATGGTCATGAGAATATTCGCTCTTATAATAACGTTCTTTCTTTCGCGCCTATAGGAGCACAATTATGGATTGTCAAGGTCGTGGTCCATGTGTTTTAAAAGTTCATGGATAAACTTCTCATATACAACCGCCATACAACAACGTTCCACAGTTTGCTCAGTTGTATATTTTGAACAGTACCCAAGCAACAGACGTTCGACACGCTCACTCAGAAAATGCTACATGCGAAAGAGAAATTCTTGATAAAACCGTTAGATTTTTTTCGTCAGCACAATAGACTGTTACAGTCTTATCAGTTAATGCGTGATATCAAAACAAGAGAGATTTAGAATGCTGCTCAAAGTTGAAGAGAAATCCCAATAGTAAACATGACCTTCAAGCACTATCGCCAATCTCATCAATTTTGCTATAATGAACCAACATCTAACGTGGTTGCAATGGTTTCCGTCAACGAAGATGAAGAACCACATTTTAACCGCGGCATCCGCATTTACCCATTGAACCCAGAGAATCCAACAAAGCAGATATCATTATATAATAACTAGAATATAGATCCAATGTAATGCTCGCTTTTGCTCCCATAAGACGAGCCGAGCTGGCAAGCACATTGGCAATGTGAGACATATCAGGGTAAGCAACCCAATAAATTTCGTCCCGACGGGCTCCGAACGGATCTAGTGTAATATAAAATTGTAACGTCATTAAAAATGTAAGACCATATGCAAACTTGCAGTTTGATTCGGGAAATAATTCTTGAGATTTTGAGTCAAATCTAACGGGAAGAGTTTCAAGTGGAACTAGTGAACAAACTATTGAACTTGCACGATTTAGTGAAAAAATGTCTTTCTTGAGATCTATTATCTTGAGGTTATACGTCTGGTAAGAAACATACAATCAGGTATAGTTGTACAATCTCACACATACAATCAGGTATAGTTGTACAATCTCACATATACAATCAGGTATAGTTGTACAATCTCACACATACAATCAGCTATAGTTGTACAATCTCACACATACAACCAGGTATAGTTGTACAATCTCACACATACAATCAGGTATAGTTGTACAATCTCACATATACAATCAGGTATAGTTGTACAATCGCACATATACAATCAGGTATAGTTGTACAATCTCACACATACAATCAGGTATAGTTGTACAATCTCACATATACAATCAGGTATAGTTGTACAATCTCACACATACAATCAGGTATAGTTGTACAATCTCACATATACAACCAGGTATAGTTGTACAATCTCACACATACAATCAGGTATATTTGTACACTCTCACACATACAACCAGGTATAGTTGTACAATCTCACACATACAATCAGGTATAGTTGTACAATCTCACACATACAATCAGGTATAGTTGTACAATCTCACATATACAATCAGGTATAGTTGTACAATCTCACATATACAATCAGGTATAGTTGTACAATCTCACACATACAATCAGGTATAGTTGTACAATCTCACATATACAATCAGGTATAGTTGTACAATCTCACACATACAATCAGGTATAGTTGTACAATCTCACATATACAACCAGGTATAGTTGTACAATCTCACACATACAATCAGGTATATTTGTACACTCTCACACATACAACCAGGTATAGTTGTACAATCTCACACATACAATCAGCTATAGTTGTACAATCTCACACATACAACCAGGTATAGTTGTACAATCTCACACATACAACCAGGTATAGTTGTACAATCTCACACATATAATCAGGTATAGTTGTACTCAATCTCACACATATAATTAGGTATAGTTGTACACACTCTCACGCATATAGTCAGGTATAGTTGTACACACTCTCACGCATAAACACACTCTCACACACATAAACACTCACGCGATCTTGCACGAGCATATTCTAATACGTACTCGTAGACTAATAATAAAATTCAGACTTAATCAAAAAGACTTTTAAAAAAAATTAAAAGACTGACTTAATTGTACTCATATGTGCTCCTTTGCTCTCCAACGAAGCGAAATATCGTCTGCCAGGTGTATCACACATTGCACAAAAACTAGTTTTAAACGATTATTTCCAGGAATATTTAAAAAAAATGAACTTGTAAGCAACATCCCAAGACCCGAGGTCGAAATCGTGATCACTTGAATATAAAATAAAATAGTTTCTCGAACTCAACATACGAAGTGCGTTATTTCATGGTGTACAGCTAGTGTTGTGTCATGCATTGTGTCATGTAATGTGTCATGTGTTGTGTCATGTGTTGTGTCATGTGTTGTGTCATGTGTTGTGTCATGTGTTGTGTCATGCGTTGTGTCATGTGTTGTGTCATGTATTGTGCCATGTGTTGTGTCATGTGTTCTATCATGGGTTGTGTCGTGTACTGTGTTATGGGTATATATCTTGTCTGTGACATTTGGCTTCTGTGTCCCTTGGTCATCTATGGGATGGAACATACACCAAACTAATCGCACACACACACACTTGTAAAAACGTACGCACATACACACACATACTCTCTCACAGACGCATACAGTCGAACATGTACATAAATACATACATTAAAAACAATTTAAAACGATAATCATACCATCACTATGATGTCAATGTCAAACATGGACACTAACAATAAAAGTCAAAAGAAAACGTGTCACAGTAGAAACGATTAATCTTAGACACAATCAGAAATGAAAACATCAGAAGACTAAAAAACACAATGCCAATCATGGAGTACACCAGGCGACAATATATTAAGTAGTTTTCACATGCTTCCAGACTACTATCAGACAGTGCTCCTAAAAAGACATTTCTATGCAGACACGATAGATACAAAACCATTGGGCAGACCTTGCAAACGATGGATTACAGAAATAGAATAGTCAACGAAAGCAATGGATTACAGAAATAGAATAGTCAACGAAAGCAATGGATTACAGAAATAGAATAGTCAACGAAAGCAATGGATTACAGAAATAGAATAGTCAACGAAAGCAATGCATTACAGAAATAGAATAGTCAACGAAATCAAACATATATGAAACACACAAAAAGGCCTTCTCTGGAGAACTCTTCTATCTGCAAAGCATAAAGGGGCATAGAACGATAAAGAAAAAACTACAAACAACGCATCTGCATACAAACATAACTCACAAACGCGCACAAAAACGTAACAGAAACATAAACCTAACATACATACGCTCGTATAAACACAACATAAGTAAAAAACAAAGGCGTTTTCATACCGATACACGCACAAGATCACAACCACAAGTAAATACCTCAACTTCACTCAGAAATAATTCACTAACTGAACAAAAAACGTTTTCTCCGGAAGTCTTGTTAGGAAAGAATGGCGTAACTAGCCTTAGCAGACGAACTCCTCGGTTATCAATAATCCGTTGCCTCAACAATAGTTGCCGTTAGTAAAGTATCTGGGATGGGTTGTGAGAATAGCAAACAACACATAAACCTCCCTCCTTTCCTGCGTGTTCTTTACCCTTTAATGCTATTACCAGAACTCGTCGAATCCAGAATAGTCAATGCTGCTTGATCGAGACATTGCAGGTTTCACTCTCCCACGAGAGTTCTGGGAGCAGCGTTGATGACCAGCTTCGCCACATCAGTGGGTGATTTGATAATAGGTGGGTAAATTTGTGGTTGTAGTGTTTGAGATATGCAAATAAGAGGAGAAAAGTGGTGGAATTTGGGGTGGGGGAGGATGCTGACGATAATCAATTTAAAAAGAAGTAACATTCGTGTTCTTCAAAATAGACTAACATGCTTTTTTTCTTAATCGGTTCTTTTCGTTAATTATCGTTATATTTCTGCAAGCTGTACATTTGCCCGCGTGTTGACGGAGTCAGAAGAATAGGAACACTGCTATTTTGCATACATTTCTTCAAAGTCGATTAAGATGGTTGAGTGTGGAATTTCTTACCCCCACCTTATGAATTCTCTACGCTGACGCCTGCTCAAAATCTCATGTGTGGAGGGAATTAATCTTTTGCATGTCTTCATCATCAACATTGTCAGTCAATAATCTTGGTTTCTTGGCTTACCATTATCTGCATTATACATTGAGAATACAAGAAATTCACGACAAAGTCCATTCCGGCGTAGATGACTGTCCAGCTCGTCACATTGCAGCCTTCAGACACATTGAGTAGAAAACTGTCCAGCTCGTCACATTGCAACCTTCAGACACATTGAGTAGAAAACTGTCCAGCTCGTCACATTGCAACCTTCAGCCACATTGAGTAGAAAACTGTCCAGCTCGTCACATTGCAACCTTCAGCCACATTGAGTAGAAAACTGTCCAGCTCGTCACATTGCACCCTTCAGCCACATTGAGTAGAAAACTGCCCAGATCGTCACATTGCAACCTTCAGCCACATTGAGTAGAAAACTGTCCCGCTCGTCACATTGCAACCTTCAGCCACATTGAGTCGAAAACTGCCCAGATCGTCACATTGCAACCTTCAGCCACATTGAGTAGAAAACTGTCCAGCTCATCACATTGCAACCTTCAGCCACATTGAGTAGAAAACTGTTCAGCTCGTCGTATTGCAATCTTCTACCACATTGAGTTTTTTTTTAAAATCCATCAGTCATCTGGTACGTGCAACTAGAAACCCCCCTCCCACAATGCAAAAGAAACCCCAATCTTGAGTTGAAAATAAAATTCAGTGCCTAGCGCAGGGAACAAAAATAGCATGCGCGTACTCTCTAGGCTTTCTATCATCAACTTCATGGTCATCATCATCAACTTCATGGTCATCATCATCAACTTCATGGTCATCATCATCAACTTCATGGTCATCATCATCAACTTCATGGTCATCATCATCAACTTCATGGTCATCATCATCAACTTCATCATAAATCATCATCATCACCACCATCATGATTATCATTGTAACCATCATTATTATCATCACCATTATCATTATAACCATCAACATCATCATTATCAACATCACCACCATCATAATTACCATCATCAGCTGTTCATATCTATGTCCTGGACGCAGTGTTGCCGGAACCCGAAAGAATAACACATAATTGTTTTAAATATTAATACTGGTATCTATCGGGCATTTCGTAACAGGAGACTAATGCGGAATGGGTTTGATTTTAAGATGATGATGGTAAAATAATCCCCGTTGCTGTAGCCCCTGACAGCCTTGTTGACAAAAGTACAGGATCTTCCCCGGTATGTAGCTGAGTTGACAGCCGGACTAATATAAGGTTGTCTCAAAGAGATGGTTGTGTAAGGGGGAGTTATGCATTCATGTTTAGTACTGAAATGATGCATTCCAGTGTGCCAGCATCCCAGGGTCATCCCATTCCAATGTGCCAACATCCCAGGATCATCCCATTTCAGTATGCTAGCATCACAGGATCATCCCATTCCAGTGTGTCAGCATCCCAGGATCATCCCATACCAGTGTGTCAGCATACCATGATCATCTCATTCCAGTGTCAGCATCCCAGGATCATCCCATTCCAGTATGTCAGCATCCCAGGATCATCCCATTCCAGTGTGCCAGCATCCCAGGATCATCCCATTCCAGTATGCCAGCATCACAGGATCATCCCATTCCAGTGTGTCAGCATCCAGGATCATCCCATTCAAGTGTGTCAGCATCCCAGGATCATCCTATTCCAGTGTGTCAGCATCCAGGATCACCCCATTCCAGTGTGCCAGCATCCCAGGATCATCCCATTCCACTAGGAGCACACCAGAAAAAAATTCTGAGCGAACTATCATATCCGTCTTCTGTCAGTTTTGTTGACGCATCCACAATGATATCATATTTAGCATTCCCCGTCAGCACGTAGTCTTTCACGTAGACAAATATGCAATGTCCGCTGGCTTGCATCTCCCCATCATTCATTGAGATTTTTGTTACACACTTTCAATTAGTTTTTTGTGCTGTTGAATTATGCTTACAGGCTTTTTGTGCAGATGTATCCAGTATGGATGCGCTCCAGAATGTAGCCCATGGCCGTGTGGTTAGAACGCCGTTCTCATTTGGAAGTACAATAACAATTCTTCTTGTACATGTCGCAGCGTCTGCTGTGGCAAAGCGACATCTATTTCCACAGCCCATAGAAAACCTCCCTGCACTCCTGCACAGGAAAACCTACAGTAACGAAAGTATCCAGTATGGCACACAGCACCCATATGACCATAGCTGGTTATGGGTTTTATTATTATTATTGAGAAAACAGGGGAATGATGAAATGAGCCATTTTAGAAGGCTGTTTGTCCATTAGCCAATAAGTCTTATAACCCGTGGGTCACAGCTCAACTTTAAATATCGTTTGATTTTCAATTTCCATATTGTTCAGAACCGCCACAAAACGTCATCAATTTTACGACTTCCTGTATCGTCCACTTATCTGAAACATACTGACGTAAATAAGTATATGACGAAATACCATCATCATCATGTGAGGTGCCGTCTGGCCTAAGTTATGGTGAATTTCTACAACTCTATACCTAGACCAGAACTGTTGTTGACTCGATGCCATGCCATGATGTTAAATTAACATTTTCTCTCCCTACCTGTCGTCATCTGTCTCTCTCGCAATCGATCTTGCCCGGTATAATTATGTTATTCAACCCCCCTCCCTTTCCCTAATCTCATCACCTAGTCATAAATAAATACTGATATTTATGCTACTAGTAAGTTAATCATGTTTAGCATTTCACTTTTTCAGCACTTCTTTATTAGTTTGTATCGCTGTTCATGAAACGCTCATCCTTCTTCTATGGAAGCACGTCAATGTAGTTACTATGATGACCACAAACATATAAACACCAATCTGCATAATAAACCTTTGTCACAATTGTTATATATATCAATTTGGTTTGTAAACAATCCGTTTACGTTCCATCGAGTAAAATGTAAATGGCATTTATTTTGGCAGCGAGGAGTATTGTTAAAATGGCTATTGTATTCGGAATAGACGTCATAAACATGGTGATCATAAAGCGTGACCATCGACTATACAGGACCAACGAGCAGAATCAAAACAAGTTGTCACAAGTGATGATGTTGCTTATTTCCGTGATTTTCGTTGTTCACTATGTATGTGCTCTGTGTCGCCTGTCAACGTCGATCAGCGAAATGTACGGAAATAATCGGAACATAACGTCAAAAGGCTTGTTGTAATTCATATCACAGGTCTAATAATATTGAAAGTCACGCCGAAATAAGGTCAGCCTAACACGTAGATGTGGATTTATTTGTTACCTATTTCCATTAATTGATATTGAACATAGTTACCTGCTCAGTAGATGTATAAAGGATAAAAGTACTAGTGTCAGGTAACAACCCTAAACTGGAAATGTGTGGCTGGGGTAACACAGGGCAAATATCAAAATGAACATAAATAGGTATTCATGTTACCAAAAGTCACTTTGTCTGGTTGTTAGGATGTTTTATTGACTTATTTTAGTAACACTAATAATTATTTCTGTTAATTTTGATCAGTAGATTTGTCGACTTATTTTAGTAGCACAAATACTTATTTCTGTTAATTTTCATCAGTAGATTTAGAGTCCTACTCGTTCACATTTAACGTTGTTTTTAACCGTTTCTTGCAGCATAGATACAGCAAGGATTTAAGAATAATCAAGAACATGTACTGGCAACAAACAGCAGCAATAAGAGTAGGAAATGAATTTGGTCCTTTTTAACAAATAAAACGAGGAGTCAGACAGGGATGCGTGCTTTCACCAGACCTGTTATCTTTATACAGTGAAAGATATTGCGTGCAATAGTATATATCTCAGGAATATCAGTGGGAGGGCATAACATAAATAATTTGAGATATGAGGATGACACTGTTCTGATTGCAAAAAGTGAGGAAGACCTTCAAGATTTAATTAATGTAGTAGTCACAGAAAGTAAAGAGAAAGGCCTCTTCCTAAATATCAAGAAAACAGAAGTAATGGTTATTTAAAAGAAACAGAATAACACACCTTGCAAGATCAAAGTGAATGATACAGTATTAAAACAGGTCCACCAATTCAAATATTTAGGTACAATGATTACAGCAGATGGAAGAAGTTCAACAGAAATAAGAAGCCGAATAGGACAGGCAAAAATAACATTCAGAAAAATGAAAAATAAAATATACTGTGCAATATGACATTGTCATTAGAGGTGATAAAGAGAGTTCAGCAGTGCTATATAACCCTATACTAACATATGGGTGCGAGTCTTGGACAATAAACAAACTGAAAAGTGGGAAATTAGAGGCAACAGAGATGTGGTTCTACAGAATAATGCTGAGAATACCATGGACTGCCAGAAAAACTAACGTAGAGGTGTTGAGTCAAATGCGAAACAGACCTTAATCAACAATATAAGAAAAAAGGCAATCTTCTTTTTTGGCCACTTCGTAAGACAGGCAGGTGTAGAGAACATAGTCACAACAGGCAAAATTGAAGGAAACAGAGACAGAGGGCGACAACGTGAGATAATATTAGACAGTTTGACAGCCTAGCACGGGAAGGAAACAACAACGACCTTGATACAAAATACTGTGGAGAGCTGTGGAGAGCCATGACCGCCTACGCCAGCCGGCATGGCACCTGATGATGATGATGATGCAGCATAGATGGATCATTATCAAGGTTCAAAACATAGTGCTCAGTTATGTGGCCGTGATCATTAGTAAGTTATGTTTATCATATTCCCGAAACTAGGAAACAGGGTGATGAAGATTTGTTAATTAATGGAAACAAAGATGATAACGCACAAACATCTACGTTTCTATCAAAAAGCATTTGTCAATAAATGCAAAATTTCATTTGTTCTTTATCTTATTTTTAACGCTCAATGCAAACCACGACAGCTTATTTCTGCAAACAAAATTCGCCTATGCAAGCCATGGTAGCTTATTTCTGCAGGCATAAATTTTCTATGCACGCCATGGTAGCTTATTGCTGCAGATACAATTCGTCTATGCAAGTCATGATAGCTTATTGCTGCAGATATAAGTCTGTCATTGCTATTCGTTCATAAATTTCAGATCCCTAATGCGTGGATGTCTTCCTCAAAAGACATTATATAAAGAAGTAAGATGTCTTACAATATAAAGTTACTTATAATAATAATAACTTCCAGTAGTGACGTCCGTTGATGGAGGGTGTTTCTCTAATCAATTTTGGATAATTCTATCGATCATTGGATTAATCAACTAACATCGTAAAGTCCAGACCGATTTTTGTAACAGAAGTTAGTTCATTCTAATTCTTTTTTTAAATTATGGACTTCACCAGTTCACTTAGCGCATTTAGTTTAAATGGACAGCAACTTGAAAAAGTACACACATTTTCATATCTAGGAAACAAATTAGCACTCGACGGTGATGTCATGTCAGAAAAAATTACAACTCGCATTTCATTAGCTTCAAATGCCTTTAACAGACTGTCTAATATTTGGAGGTCAAAGTCAATCAGCACACGCACGAAAATATGTTTATTTAATTCCTGCGTTATTCCGGTGCTATTATATGGATGTGAGAGCTGGAAAAGCTCCTTATCTTCAGAAAAGAAACTACTTAGTTTCGAGAACAAATGTCTTCGTATGATAAAAATATCCATTAAAGTGAATTCAAATCAAATGATAAAATCAGAGAAGAGACACATCAAAACTTCATCACAGATGTTATTAGAAAACACGTTGTCCTACATCGGGCATGTCCTACGCTCATACATCAACAGAATACACTACAAATCTCTTGAATGGATACCCACAGGTAAAAAAGCCAGGGTTAGACCAAATTAAACACTCAGAAGAACGGGGTGCAAAGGGAACGCATTGCTCTAGGCGGACCCAGGGTTAGCAGATAACCAAGATCCCAAATGTACCTCCACGCGGTGCATCCTGGAAACAGAAATACAGCAGCTCGAGCTGATTCTGGCCAAATCATTTGGGGATCGTGTCCGAGAATGTGGAGGTAGCAGATGGAAAGAGATTTGACTGCACAAGAGACAGACAATATCTCCGACACCACCAGCATCATCACATATAGCGACACTGTCGACATACAATGAAGCTAGTCAGTCCAGTCCGAACATTGGAGGGGCGGCCAATGTAAAATGCACGTAAAGGTAGAAAGTGGCGAGAGACAAATAGATTTCATACTGAGTACAATGAAACAATGAAAGGGCAGAACAGCGCTAGAGGGCAGCGCGAACTGCAAATAGAAAGTGAAAAGTCCCTAGGAAAGGGGAACTACAAGCTCCGTCAGCTCGAGACGAGCTTCTAGTTACCTGTGTTCCTTACAGGCAGAGACCCAGACCCATCCATTGGCGTTTGGTAAAGCAAGAAGACCTAACCCAACTCTTATGTCGAGCCTTCCTAAACCGGAAATATGCTCGCGAAGAGAAAGGGTTCTGTACCCGATGGGCTTAGGCAAGAAAGGGACAACGTTAGTAGTCCTGGCCCAACTCTACTGTCAAGGTTTCCTATACCGGAAGTACACTTGCAGAGAGAAAGGGTTCTGTACCCGATGGGCTCAGGCACATAAGGGACAACGATTTAGCCCTGGTCCAACTCTACTGTCATGTTTTCCTACACCGGAAATACACTTCAAGAGAGAATTGGTTCAGTACCTGATGGGCTCAGGCGCTATTGGACAAGGACGCTCAGCTCGAGAACGCCTTGCTCTCAAACGCGTGGTGTGAGACTCGAACTTGGACAAGGGGTACACGATGCCGGTGAACGACACCTCGGCTAAGAGGGCGAAAGAGCCAGGGTCCAACTCCTCGGTCCAGTTCTTCCCCTTAAAGAACCAGGCTCACGGATGAGAAACGGTTCGGTACCCAATGGGCACAGGCACATCACGTCCAATTACACGAGGCAAGTTCATAGACAGTGGAACACCTCGTGCGAGTCAGACGAGAGCAAAAATCGTCTGGACGAAGAGTCGCCACTACGCGTGCCTGGAGACAGATATAGAGGCTGTCACAGGCTAAGGCTAGCCCACCCGAATTGTCAAGGCATGCCGAAATCGGATGTGCTAGGCCTACAAGGCGCATAACGGTGGCACAACGTAATCACGCTCCCGGCGGAAATCGCACGGATATCCGTGATGGTTACAATGAACCGAACGAAAAACAAACAAACAAACTCAGAAGAACAATACTTAGAGAAAGTAAAACAATCAATATCCATACTATTCAAGAACTGCACAGAATACCTTTGAACAGAAAAATTAGAGAGATCTGACCTCTGCCCTATGTGCTAACTTCAGCGCAAAAGGAAAATGAATGAATAATGATAAGATAATAAGATAATGACAAATGTATGTAATATGTGGATGCGAATCGTGGACTGTCATCATTAAGGTAAGAAACAACATGGCGGTATTCGAAACATAATGTTAGTGAAGAATCCTCCACATTCAATGGGTAAAAAAAGAATTTAAAAAAATCATCTTCACTGTGACTCTCTGCTAGAATTGAAAGTTAAAGAAAAATTGCTAAACAACAAGGTTTTTTTCTATAAAAGTGCAATATTTTGGCCATATCAAACAACATTACACGCTAGAAAAGATCACTATGGAAGGGATCATGCCAGGGAAACTATAAAGAGGTCGACTATGAAGAAGATGGACGCAAGATATCACAGACTACCTGTATATGACATTCACAGAATCTGCAATAAGATCTGCAGTAGTTTCGAAAGACAATGATTACTGCAACATCTTGTCTAGGATATGCTACCCGATGATGATGAATGATAAAAATGAAGAACACTTGCAATATAAAATTTAACCTTTCGGTATAATACATTTCTCACAAGAATAACGATACAATAATAAGTGATAAAGTAGTTATGTTCATATTTGTGCTACTATGAGATTCTCCTGAACGTGGGATCTTCCTGTGATTTCTGGTAATCATATATCCAAGACTTCGTGAATATCTTTTTGAACGTCTCTTGACTAATTTCATAGCACTTGTACAGACATGTTTTATAATTCTAGTGTCATCTATTCTTATTTTTTTACATTCTAACGATCTAGGTACGCATGCGGTTGCGTCTGTGGGTCTCACCAATGTCCCACTAGACAAACCAACCATGCAACAGAATCCCCCAGTAGATGACATACCGTTATATTGAGGTTATCTTCTTATAGAAGCTTCATGTCATGTCATCTAATCTATACAATTACGTCAATACCATTTTACGTTAATTGCATCGGCAACAGCGGAACATCATGTTTCGATTTCTTCTTCTTCAGCGTTCATTCTCAAACTCCCACTGGATTTCTCTTGTAACAGGACAATGATCCTACACGATTTCCAGTTGAATGTAGTCCAGAGAATGGAAATGCGTTGTGTTGCCGTTTTATTTGCGCCAATGGCCCAACACATCCGTCTTCGGCGGATGTTTCGATTTAAAGCTGCCTACTGCAGATTACTGGTTCGCCTATACTGGTACATCATGGCCTATTCAGTTAATGTGCACTTATGACAGAAATACGTGTTACCAAACACACGGATCAAGATTGCTTATCAAATATGTTAATTATAATTGATAATGTGTACTAAATGCAGCAAAACTGAAATCCAACTGGAGAAATGTGGAACAGGCTATTATATAATAAATATTCATTTACCAACTGTGATGTCGGATGCTGCGATGCTTCTGGTATATCTTGTTTACTGTTTGAATTCTAGTTTTTGCTAGTTTCAAATACAGAACACAGACGACTAGAGAAAATTGGGAGTATTACTCACCAGTAAGATGGCATGCAACAAAATTCGACTATACGCACGGCAGGAAATAGAAAGATTATGTTAAACACGTATAGAGGAGACCTCGTCCCTCTGTGTGTATGAAATTACACGGATATGTAGTGTCTGCGTGAAATTACATCGTTATGCGATGTAATTGAGTGCAGTTTATTATCATGTAATAACATTTATTTACATATAAGTGTACTCGTATTGAATATTTCGCAGAAACGAGTCTAGAAGTAATCACAAATCATTGCCCATTATTTCCTTTGTTGCGGGCTAAGATATCAACATGTCGGACATTGGATGTGAAATACGTAAGTTATAATGGGTTAACTATGCAATTTGATGTAACAAGAATGTTCTCTTATGACAGAATGACTACAATTGTCTGCCGAATGGTAGCTCAGCAAATATAATACACAATATTAATCACACATCATTCGATTCTGTTGTTATGCATTATAAAGGTAGCTGACACCCAAATCCCATCAACAAGATCGTACTACACCGACAATAGGACGGACTATGTATGTTCTTGAGAATATTTATGAATTTCGGCGTGGCAGGCTTTATATCTTTAAATCTACATAAATTAGTTTCTTATATCTAAATACACTAGAGTTCTATATCTAAATACACTAGAGTTCTATATCTAAATACACTAGAGTTCTATATCTAGATACACTAGAGTTCTATATCTCAATACACTATATTCTTATATCTAAATACACTAGATTTATATATCTAAATACAATATATTACTATATCTAAAAATATTTTGTTGACTTTCTATTTGTTTCTAATCTTAGATTACTTTCCTTCTTACTTCTCTAATTTTGAATACCTGTATTCTGTATCTGACATAGAACATTATTACTTCTGTGTTCTTCCTTTCATGTATGCAATGTTCAACATTTTAAAAATAGCAATTACGTAATACACAAGGTCGATTCGCTATACAATGAACACACATACTATAGAATATGAGTATAAAAATATACAAATAACAGAATACAAGATAGTTTCAATGTTTCAACATTAAGGTCTTTTTCAAGAAAACACAAGACGGACATTAAAAACTAGTAAAATTATTGGCACTATCACAAAACATTGGCGACAGACATTTAACAGCAGAGACATCCGGGATACCAATGACGTAAGTGAACACAAATATTGTCATAGAGACGCGCATGAATAATATGAGGAATGAAGGTCATCATCATCATCAAGTGCCGTCTCCGCAACGAAGGTTGGCTGCAACGTATCTCCAACATCTCCTGTCTCTTGTCTTGGTGGTGCACTCAGCTAGACTGTAACCTGTCCATCGTGTAATGTTACTCTCCCACTTGTATCTCTGCCTACCTCTTGCTCGCTTCCCTTTGACTTTACCCTCAAGTAAGGTCTTCAATAGGGTGTCATGTCTTTTAATGTGTCCAAAGTATTTTATTTGCCTGATCTTTATTTCTCTTAGTAGTTCTTTCTTCATATTAAGTGTCTTTAGCACCTCTTTATCTGTTTTCTTCTCTTTCCATGATGTTCTCCCTGAATGAAGGTCACATCCCCATAAATCTAAATAAATGATTGATCGGTATTAATACCAAGATTATAGCTTCAAGCGATAATCCCCAGCATCCCCGAAATCCTTAGCTTCAAGAAATAATCCCAAGCATTCCCGAAATGATGATAAGTGTAAACGGGATTTTCCTGGCGTAGCGGTTAAACCGTTATTCTGTGTTCAAGGGGGTAGTGGATAAATTCTGTTTACTCCATCTTGTTTACAAAGTGGATTTGTTTAGTTGTCTGGGGATTATCGAACGAAGCCACGGAATTCTGTTCTTTGAGCGGTACTCTCAGCTGGCTACGTACCGCTTGGCTGAGATGGGCGGGTTAAATATACGGCAACCCGAGTACAGTGAAATAAATCCTCTAAACAATCTCAAACTTTCTACGATCTTTGTAACTGTAAACAAGACGTCACGACTAGGGATTGAACACGAGACTTCCTGGGAATATAGTAAATAGCTTAATCAACGTGCCCAGGGAATAAACAAAAATCACGGTGGAACAATTTAGGAAAGATAAGATCTGTGACCTTAAGGGAGAGAACAAGGTTAATTGATATGACAATAGGGAAAAAAAGAGGCCATGAGGGAAATCAAATGCTGAAACCAAGTCAATGGTCAATATTGAAGTAAGAGATGGTGTGTGTGTGTGTGTGTGTGTGTGTGTAGAGAATTAAGTTGAGGACGAGAAGGGGGGGGGGTCATAAGGAGGGGATAACTGTAAAACTAAGTAAGGTGTTCACGCTTATCCGTTTGTGATTGCTTCTTACGGACAGCTAAACAAAGACTATAGTTCGCCCGTATGTTGCCGGGGCCCGAAAGGGGAGCAAAGAATAGAGCAAACTTCCACGCATGGCGTAAAAGGCGACTAAGGAGGTTATGGGATGGAGTTGGCTGTCCCATCCCATATAGGGTCAGTGACGCAAAGCCATGATGAAGTCGGATGTGTCAGACCGAAAGATGCAGATATCGCAGCAATGCTGTAAACTATGAAACAACGCATCCCGTTCTCCAGACTACATCCTGCTAATCTGCAGAAGTTTGAGAACGACCGCAGAAAAAGAAGAAAAAAAGACGATAGTTGATAAGATGAGAAAAGTGAAGGATACATTGGATTTTCTGATAGACATGTGAAAGATGAAGCCACTGTTTGGTATTCATCAACAAATAAATATGGTAATTGAAGCATATCCTATATCCATAAAACGCGAAAGCCAATCAGGCAGGTCGTAGGCAGTAATACATTGGATATATCAGAGTTTCACCAACATTTTCATCTTAAACTGTGACAGTCAGCAGATATAGAAAACCTAACTGCTAAACGTAAACAGACCGTCATTCGGTACGTTTTGATTATTGTCACGTTTTCCAGTGGTTACTATTTATATACCTTGAGTATTATTGGCTATTTTTGTAATGTGATTCCAAGTATATAAATATTGGCCAACGGAGAACATGGGAATAATCAAGAAAAGTAACGAATGAAGGCCTCATTAATTCTGTTAGAATGCCTGTAGTACTCTGTCGATAGCCACGCTCAAGCTTTAGTATGAGAGTAGAAAGATCATAATTGGTCCTTTCTTTGATGCTATGCGGTCATGATTTATTTTTATTTCCGTTGCTACTTCCAACTTCAACTGTTCATTGAAATATGATTTTTGACATAAAATCATGTTGTTTTACACGTCCACAGATTCTTCAATGACATTAAGAAAATAGTAAAATCTAAAACAATTACAAACAAGTTATAAATGAGAATTATAAAATGATACATCTATTCCATATTAATGTATGGCTCAGAAACATGAACACTAAACAAACAATTAGAAGACAGAATTGATGCCTTTGAGATGTGGGTATATAGAAGAATAGGGAGAAAATCACAGAAAGAGAAGAAAATAAACAAAGAGGTGCTAAAGACACTTAATATGAAGAAAGAACTACTAAGAGAAATAAAAGTCAGATAAATAAAATATTTTGGACAGATTAAAAGACATGACACCTTATGGAAGACCTTACTTGAGGGTAAAGTTAAAGGGAAGCGAACAAGTGGTAGACAGAGATACAAGTGGGAGAGTAACATCACAAGATGGACAGGTTACAGTCTATCAGAGTGCATCACCAAAACAATAGACAGATGATGTTGGAGGTCTGTTGCAGCCAACCTTCGTTGCGGAGATAGCATTTGATGATGATGATGACATGTGCAAACCATGCTATTTTTCATGGTTTTACTATTGAATTTTGTGATTCGTGCGAACATATATGCACCTCTATTTTTCATGGTTTTACTATTGAATTTTGTGATTCGTGCGAACATATATGCACCTCTATTTTTCCCATAGGAGTGTAACTAAGAAACAAGTACAAAATTTCCTTCCTTCCCTTACAAATTTTGCCAAATAAAGAGATCATTAAAAAACCCAATAAAGATGTGATTTGTTTTTTGTTTTGTTAGGTAACCCCCCCCCCCCCCCTTGCCCCCTTACACAATTCACATCTACAGGCCTGCCATTAGAGATTCAGTGACAGAGAAATAGAGGAAGAGAGGATACTGAAAAAGACGTTGATAGAAAACATCTAGTATGATGAGAAGGAACCAGAAAAATGTAGATAGAGAGAGATGGGAAAAAAAGAGATCAAGAGACATGGAGAGAAAGGTGAGAGCGAAAAAAGAAGACATTAGATAGTTTGATATCGTGGAATTAATGATTTCACAAACGGAAAAACATCAATGACATATAATTGTATCCGCTCACAAACTCTAACACTTGTCGAAAGAACACATGATGATAATGGCCTCCCGTAAAAACAAACACAAAGACGTCGTGGAGAAAAACGATTTCGTTATGTGAACATTTCTCTCAAATAAGTTCAATAAAAATCGAGAATAATTGGAGAGATCTAAGCGATATAATCTTTCGGGAAATCAAATATGATACAGCGCAATAACATGAGATTTTACATAAAATACGGTAAACTGAGATTGTTGGTGGTGGTGCAAAACTGTTTCGCATTATTGGTCTTCTGCTATTCCCAGGGTTAATGTTAGGATTACATAACTAAGATTCTAAAAGTATCTTTACGTAGTGCACACTGGAAACGGATGTACCACAACTCGTGTGATATATCTGGCGATCACTGTTAGGGATAGTCTTTGGGACTGTCGAGGCTGAAATGGAATGATTAGAAGCATCCAATTGTCTATTGTCTATCCATAGGTGAATGATTGTTGATCACATTCACACTTGCCGTTAAGCGTAGTGGTGGTATCTAAAGCTGTCGTTTCAAGGCCAGATGTGTCGCCGAGGTTGCATTTAGTCCATGTTTGTTCAAGGTTATCTTAATGTTTTCTATCCACCGTTTTCTTGGTCTACCGTTGGATTTACACCCGTATATTCTTGTATTATATGCTCTTATTGGTATTTGGTTTGGCTTCATTCTCATAAGGTGACCGAACCATTTTAATTGCTGTCTCTCAATATGTTCGATACATGATATTATACCAATTTTTTTCCGAATTTCTTCCAATTAATATCTTCTAAACCTTTCAACCTACACATATCTTGACACTAACACAGTGGTACTCTGGTGGGGATAGCTGGAATGCAAAGTCATAATAATGGTGGGTTATATCGATGTACGCTATACGCAATATGGTGGCTTATATCAATGTACGCTATACGCAATAAGGGTGGTTTATATCGATGTACGTACGCTATACGCAATAAGGGTGGCATATGTCGATGTACGCAATAATGGTGGCTTATATTGATGTACGCTATACGCAATAAGGATGACTTATATCGATGTACGTACGCTATACGCAATAAGGGTGGCTTATGTCGATGTATGCTATACGCAATAAGGGTGGCTTATATCGATGTACGATATACGCGATATGAGTAGACGTTAAGGCATATTCACGTCTAAAGTACATTCTAAGTACCTCTGGAGCAGGTAACGCGCTAGAGAGCAGCGACATGTAAAGGAAAAGCGATAGTGGCAGATATTGTCTTGAGGTTTCAGTACGAAACCGAATGAAGTGTTGTTCATGGTCGAAAACAAATTTAGAAGTCAAAAGATTTTGTTGGTCATGGTTGCATACTTAGAAGTCTAAAGATTGTAACTTGATCTCTTCTTGGCAATGAGTAGTACACATATCTAGGATAATTTTCTGCATGTTTTCTTTGAGATTTTTCGCTGTAGCAAATTGTTTGTTAGCATCTTTATTTCAGGAATTGCCTTCAATTTGGCCTTTGCTCCGTCCTCTGGCCAATTTTCTGCCCCCTTCATTACCGTGTATGTTGCAGTGAACTGTAATCCACTGTACTTTTACTGTGCTGAAACTATTTCTTACTTTCATCAGTGTCTCTGACATATCATCTAAATCACTATTTTTATGGTCTCTCAGTGCTAATATAACTGATAAAACGTCGCTGAGGAACACCATATTGTTGCTGGTATATTCTTTGTTCACATGTATTATTTACGCAGCTAATTTTAGTGCCCCTGCTTAGAAATTATTTGAGAATTTTCCTGTTGCTATCGATGTGTTTATTTCTTCGTTATTTTTTTCGTAGTTTTGTGTAAACCACTTCACTTTAGTTTTTAATAGCCTTTATTGCAGATACACACATATACACATGGGTTTAGTTTCATTGGATTTGTTTCGTACAAAATCTGTAGTTACTGTCTCATCTCTTGAAATTTTTGATTACCCTTTGCCAGAAGACGACTGACAAATTAAACACAATCGCCAATAAATAATGATATTACAAATGAAATGTTTAAACATCATGGAACTCCAAGCAACAACAAATTCACTGAATTCATAAATGTGAGCTGGAGATTAGGTTTGTATCCCAAATAAGGAAATAAGCCATTTGTGATTCCATTAATTCAAACGGGAAATGATATGAGAAAGTCAGTACATACCTATCAACCTTCTAACTTATGGAAAAACTAGTTATCACCATACTCATGGGGCACTTAGAAAGTAAACAATTGGTAACTCCTGAACAAAATGGTTTCAGAAATATATGTCTACAAGAAGATTAAATAATATACATTTCACAAGAAATAGAAGATGCATTTCAGTAAAAGAAACACACACTGGCTGTCTGATTTGATATGTAGAAAACATTTGATAAGGAATGGAAATCCGACATCATAATCAAATTACGTAAATGTTGAGTGTGTGACGATATGTATAAATGGATAAGCCACTTTCTCGAAATAGACACGTCAGGGCACAAGCATAGGGAAGCTGGGAGTCAATGCACACACCGTGCTTGCCAGTGGATTAGAAGGCTGTCGCCGACAGACGAGACGGGTGAGTGGGAAATGCACAGTTAAAACCCATACTCGTATGTAATTGATAGCACTACAGACGTAAATAATCCAGTATGCGTGGGCAAATCACCAAAGCCCAATTCGACTGTCACCGTTGACCAACACGGCGATACAGATATATTTTTGTTCTGATTCCAACGGCAAAGTAGGCAACGCAGTCGTCTTTCTACACAGGAAAATGTTTTGGCAGCAGCGAAATGCTTGTGCGAAGTTAGACGCACAGTGAGTGACTCATGCAAAATGCGAACTCACAGTGGGTGACTCATGCAAAATGCGAACTCACAGTGGGTGACTCATGCAAAATGCGAACTCACAGTGGGTGATCCATACAAAATACCAGCTTGCATTGGATGACCCATGTAAAATATCAGCTCGCATTGGGTCACACATATATAGTAACAGCTCACATTGGGTCACACATATATAGTAACAGCTCACATTGGGTCACACATATATAGTAACAGCTCACATTGGGTCACACATATATAGTAACAGCTCGCATTGGGTCACACATATATAGTAACAGCTCACATTGGGTGATCCATGCAAAATACCAGCTGGCATCGGGTGACGCATACAAAATAGAAGCTGTCATCTTGACACATGCAATCTCTAAATATAAAGCTTCTTTTTAAGGAAATGCACACCGACCGCCGAAAACTGCTGTCTCCTGAGCTTATAAATAAGTTCTAGAGAAACAGCCCTATCACACATATCAAGAAGGAACTAATCACTCTCATTTCCTTTTAATTGAAAACAAATAATCTAATAAAGAAATCGTTGGCTATTTCTTCTTCTTCAGCATTCATTCTCAAACTCCTGCTAGATATCCCTTGTAATAGGACCATGGTTCTACTAGATTTCCAGCAGGATGTAGTCCAGAGAATGGAAATGCGTTGTGTCGCAGTTTTATTTGCGTCAATGGCCCGACACATCCGTCTTCGGCGGGAGGAGTTGACTATTTAAGAAGATATAACAGCACGGAAAAATATAATAAATATAATTAAAGAAGGTATGGCTGCTGGTAACAAGATACTTAGCAGATTAAGGTGACGATGACGAAATGCATTTCAGAGTGTTTAAGCAATGTCCATAGCTGCAGAAATGCATCTCAGAGTGTTTAAGCAACGTCCATAGCTGCAGAAATTCATCTCAGAGTGTTTAAGCAACGTCCATAGCTGCAGAAATGCATCTCTGAGTGTTTAAGCAATGTCCATAGCTGCAGAAATGCATCTCAGAGTGTTTAAGCAATGTCCATAGCTGCAGAAATGCATTTTAGAGTGTTTAAGCAACGCCCATAGCTGCAGAAATGCATCTTAGAGTGTTTAAGCAACGTCCATAGCTGCAAAAATGCATCTCATAGTGTTTAAGCAATGTCCATAGCTGCAGAAATGCATTTCAGAGTGTGTAAGCAATGTCCATAGCTGCAGAAATGCATTTCAGAGTATGTAAGCAATGTCCATTGCTGCAGAAAACGCAACATACGATAAAGTCGACGAAGAGCATTTGCTTTCAACTAGAATAACGACGGTGATGACTGCAGTATGTCCCAATGTGAATAAGAACCCCCATGCTTGCGTAGAATTTCTACTCTATAATAATGTATGAAAGGACTCTGTGAGACATTCGGTAGTTCTTGCCTTTCTTGTAGCACGTTTTTTTTTTTTTTGAGATCCGGACAACCGTGTGCCAGTCTCTCTTGCGAATTTATGTCTTTATTGAAGTGAATAGTTGATGCCTTAAGTGAGTCTTTAAATGCTTCTGATGTTCCCCGTCTTTGTGTTGGAAATGTAAGGTAAACAGATGTGGAAAACAAAATACAAGACTGCAATGAGTACACGGTAAACAGACGAGAAAAAAATAATGTTGCAGCTAGAGATAATGTAATCACAGTAGGAGAAAATACAATGTCAGACAATTAGGGACATACGCAATTGTGGTTGCTTATGATTACACTGGTCAACATTGAAATCTTTACTGGCTTAGAAATGCCCTAATCTGTTGTATTTTGATGTGCTAAAACAAATATAACCATAAAAATGTTTTATTTGCTCTTTTTGTGAAGATATTTCTTGTAGTTCAATTTCTATATTTGACAGTGTGTAAATGTATCAAGTAGTATTGCAACGACATCGTTAATAAGCATATGATGATATATATATATATATATATATATTCATCACATTGCATAAAGCGAGCATGAACACATTATTCATAGTTGATTTCATCATTTTCTGATGCAATGCAATACTACAACCATGCGGCTGCTGAAGTAAACTGACGTCAGCAGTGTACTATATAAAGCCCAGTCGGAAAGGTTCAGCATTTAAAACATTTCAGAATTTGTGCGAGACATTTTAAGCTACTGTAGAATAAAAACGTTATTATTTTATCTATTTACGTACAATACAGAACAGGAATGCCTTGAGAGCGTGTTAATTTCGTGGACAATTTCTGATTTATCTGTGGGGAAGCGACATTTGCCAAAACAGAAGAATCATCTCAGTTCTCAAGTGAAGAAGGCATATCATCTTTACTTCGGATGCAAGGTTGGTGACCAAGACAGGCCTTAATACCGCGTTTATGCTGCTCTACATGTACACCACAGCTTTCACAGTTGTAGAATGGCAAAAGACCATTAATGCCCTTTGCATTTCCCATGGTATGGAAAGAGCCAAGCACCCACATTAAATATCTGCTACTTCTGATTGGTTTCTTATTCTTTCCGGCGGAATAACGAAGCAAAAGAAGTCGATAATAGTCTACCCAAACATTCCGCCTGCATTGAGACTAGTTCCGCATGGTGAGGGACTCCCTATTCCACAACCTCCAGCAGAGTATTGTCTTGATTCTTCAGATGAGGACAAGGGTGAGCTTCTCCCGGTCCGTCAGCGTGCAATGATCCAGATTTTCATTGTGGTGCATCATCAAGCCCACACAGAAAAACACAGGAAGAAATAAATGATCTGGTTCGTGATTTGGACTTATCCAAGAACAAGGGAGAATTGCTCGGATCAATACTCCAACAATGGAATCTCCTAGAAAAAGATGTCCAAATTAATTTACATCGAAAGCGCCACCAGCAGTTGGAGTCTTTCTTCAGAAAGGAAAGTAATCTCTGGTATTCTGTTCCGATATTGGAAGCCCAATGAATGCCTTAAAAATAATTCATGACCCACAAGATTAGAGACTATTTGTTGATTCGTCGAAATCGAGTCTTAAGGCTGTACTTTTGCACAATGGAAGCCTTCTTCCATCTATTCCAGGTTTTCAGTTGCATGGGTGGTTTGTTTAGTGGGCCATTGATGGGGCCCATAGACGAAAGGCATGCTTCATGCCTTGTATATATATGTATATATATATATATATATATATATATATATATATATATATATATATATATATATATATATATATATATATATATATATATATATATATATATATATATATATATATATATATATATTTTTTTTTTATCTTTGGAGTGGGCTGCCTCTAACACTTTTCTCTTTCGAAAACTTATCTACTGTTGCAGACTTGTTTGTTATTCTTTGTGCCTGACACATGAATCTTACAATTCCTACAATTATCTGTCGTGTACCCGTGTTTTTGTATGCAACAACAATATATTTTTCGTTGAGCGAAAATACAATTCCACACACAATTCCTAAATAAAAGCGGCAATGATCGCAGTTGCTATCTCGCCGAAATCCCGATCACGTATGTCACATGTCCCAGTTGTAACCAATCATCTCAGTTCATACTAGATTTCCCTAGTTGACATCTCCCAATTCTTTGCTATGGGCATGTTTATTCGGAGATGTACGGTAATGTCTAGACTTAATTTCCGGACAAGGAAATTGACACAAACTGTGACGTAAAGGCAGTGAGGCACATCTGTAATATACGGCTATATACATATATACACGAATACTGTAGTAAGATATACTGATTATTTATAAAACTCTGAACATGACCATCTACAATATACGACCAACTAGCTAATTGAAAAACAAGCCATCTAAAATGACTAATTTGACTGTTTCATTGCTATTCACTGGCTGCAACACAAGGTATAATCATAGTGGCCAATGAAAATCACAGGAATTGTCAAACGAGTTATTAAGAAGGCATGATTTCCCTTTAGCCAGTAGGTCTTATATATGCGTACGGAGATATGGAACACAACAGTCCAGTAGATAAACAGGTTGTAAGGTACAAATCCCCATCAACTTTTTTAATTTTAGGAAGATAGAACATATCATTTAGTACTAAGAAACATGTCATACAGAAGAACATAGAACATGACATTTAGTACTAAGAAACATGGCATACAGAAGAACATAGAACATGACATTTAGTACTAAGAAACATGTCATACAGAAGAACATAGAACATGACATTTAGTACTAAGAAACATGTCATACAGAAGAACATAGAACATGACATTTAGTACTAAGAAACATGTCATACAGAAGAACATAGAACATGCCATTTAGTACTAAGAAACATGTCATACAGAAGAACATAGAACATGACATTTAGTATTAAGAAACATGTCATACAGAAGAACATAGAACATGACATTTAGTACTAAGAAACAGGTTATACAGAAGAACATAGAACATGACATTTAGTACTAAGAAACATGTCATACAGAAGAACATAGAACATGACATTTAGTATTAAGAAACATGTCATACAGAAGAACATAGAACATGACATTTAGTATTAAGAAACATGTCATACAGAAGAACATAGAACATGACATTTAGTATTAAGAAACATGTCATACAGAAGAACATAGAACATGACATTTAGTATTAAGAAACATGTCATACAGAAGAACATAGAACATGACATTTAGTACTAATAAACAGGTCATACAGAAGAACATAGAACATGTCATTTAGTACTAATAAACAGGTTATACATAAGAACATAGAACATGACATTTAGTACTAATAAACAGGTTATACAGAAGAACATAGAACATGACATTTAGTACTAATAAACAGGTTATACAGAAGAACATAGAACATGACATTTAGTACTAAGAAACAGGTTATACAGAAGGACATAGAACATGACATTTAGTACTAAGAAACAGGTTATACAGAAGAACATAGAACATGACATTTAGTACTAATAAACAGGTTATACAGAAGAACATAGAACATGTCATTTAGTACTAATAAACAGGTTATACAGAAGAACATAGAACATGACATTTAGTACTAATAAACAAGTTATACAGAAGAACATAGAACATGACATTTAGTACTAAGAAACAGGTTATACAGAAGAACATAGAACATGACATTTAGTACTAAGAAACAGGTTATACAGAAGAACATAGAACATGACATTTAGTACTAATAAACAGGTTATACAGAAGAACATAGAACATGCCATTTAGTACTAAGAAACAGGTTATACAGAAGAACATAGAACATGACATTTAGTACTAAGAAACAGGTTATACAGAAGAACATAGAACATGACATTTAGTACTAAGAAACAGGTTATACAGAAGAACATAGAACATGACATTTAGTACTAAGAAACAGGTTATACAGAAGAACATAGAACATGACATTTAGTACTAATAAACAGGTTATACAGAAGAACATAGAACATGACATTTAGTACTAAGAAACAGGTTATACAGAAGAACATAGAACATGACATTTAGTACTAATAAACAGGTTATACAGAAAAACATAGAACATGACATTTAGTACTAAGAAACAGGTTATACAGAAGAACATAGAACATGACATTTAGTACTAAGAAACAGGTTATACAGAAGAACATAGAACATGACATTTAGTACTAAGAAACAGGTTATACAGAAGAACATAGAACATGACATTTAGTACTAAGAAACAGGTTATACAGAAGAACATAGAACATGACATTTAGTACTAAGAAACAGGTTATACAGAAGAACATAGAACATGACATTTAGTACTAAGAAACAGGTTATACAGAAGAACATAGAACATGACATTTAGTACTAAGAAACAGGTTATACAGAAGAACATAGAACATGACATTTAGTACTAAGAAACAGGTTATACAGAAGAACATAGAACATGACATTTAGTACTAAGAAACAGGTTATACAGAAGAACATAGAACATGACATTTAGTACTAAGAAACAGGTTATACAGAAGAACATAGAACATGACATTTAGTACTAAGAAACAGGTTATACAGAAGGCAACACTCCATCCCTTCTCCAGATATTTTCAAAAAACAAAATAATAATAACAATCACACACTCTCCCTTAATGTAAAGTGTAAAGGCTTTTCGCCTTCACTATTTAAGGCTATAGACTCGTACAAAATTGTACCAATGCCTAGTATAGATCAACCGGTCCATATTTATAATAGCCGCCTATCACAGGCAATGGTAACAAAAGTGTCAGACTTGCGTGTTGTTGTTTTTTTTCTCCATATCGCAGCGGTTCTCATCCTGTGAGTCGCGACCCCTTTGGGGGGTGGAATGGCCCTTTCACAGGTGTCGTGTAAGACCATCGGAAAACACATATTTTTAAGTAGAGCAAAAATAAATTTTCGTCACCACAACATGAGGAACTATATTAAAGGGTCGCGACAATAGGAAAGTCGAGAACCACTGAGATTTGTATGTACTGAGATGACTGAAAAATATCACTCTTGGCTTCAAATCTCGGCCACACAGAGGACACGTATGGTCAGCGTATGTTCTAGATTGTACACAATTTAATGTTCCTGTCAGTATTTCATATTTCTATAATATAGCGTGCCCCTAATGCTCTAGATCAGTTTCCCAACCTTTTTTTCTACCATGTCCCAGCTAAGTCTTTCTAAAATTCGGATGCCCCCCCCACCTTATGCAACATATATATTTTTATATTCCAAAAATAAATTTTCCCTAAATGTAGCCTAATTACAACTTGTTCGAATTGCCCTCATGAAAGATCAGAATGTCCCTTGTGAGGCTTGGGCCCCACGTTGGGAAACACTGGTCTAGATTCTATACGAACATCAACCGTATTAATTAACCTACAAATGACACCTTACCCTTCCCAGTCCTTAATTTGTAATGTAATCAACACACAACACAATAACTTTTAATTACTAATATATTGTTCCGAATATTTAAAATGTAAAACATTTAAGCTTATATTTAAAAAAAAAATTAATTACCCAAAAGTTAAGTTCAAAGACTAAGACACGACACACACGCTTGGTTGTACACGGAGATATTTAGTGAAAACTGATAAGTAGAAATCAATAATCAAAGATGTATTGTCTTTTTCCAAATTATTCCATTACACGTAATTCTATTCAGTTAGTTCAAGTATTCACAACTATCTATCTATCTATCTATCTATCTATCTATCTATCTATCTATCTATCTATCTATCTATCTATCTATCTATCTATCTGTCTATCTGTCTATCTGTCTATCTGTCTATCTGTCTATCTGTCTGTCTGTCTGTCTGTCTGTCTGTCTGTCTGTCTGTCTGTCTGTCTGCCTGTCTGTCTGTCTGTCTGCCTGCCTGCCTGCCTGCCTGTCTGTCTGTCTGTCTGTCTAATCTATCTATCTGTCTATCTATCTATCTATCTATCTATCTATCTATCTATCTATCTATCTATCTATCTATCTATCTATCTATCTATCTATCTATCTATCTATCTATCTATCTATCTATCTATCTATCTATCTATCTATCTATCTATCTATCTAATCTATCTATTTATCTATCTATCTAGTCTGCCTGCCTGCCTGCCTGCCTGTCTGTCTGTCTGTCTGTCTGTCTGTCTGTCTGTCTGTCTGTCTGTCTGTCTGTCTGTCTGTCTGTCTGTCTGTCTGCCTGTCTCTGTATGTCTGTCTGTCTGCCTGCCTGCCTGACTGCCTGCCGGTCGGTCGGTCTATCTAATCTATCTGCCTGCCTGTCTGTCTGTCGGTAGGTCGGTCTGTCTGTCCTGTCCAGTCCTGCCTGTCTGTCTATCTTATCTAATCAATCCATCATTCCATCCATCTATCTATCTAATCTATATGTTCGTCCATCTGTCTGTCTGTCTTTTAACTCTAGTGGCGTAGAAGTCATACCTTAAATAAAACTGATCCATGTCTTCTTTTGTTTGCTAATCCGTCCAACTCTCTCTATGTGATTGCCATATGTTTATTCTCTAGTCTCGATTTTTTCTAGCTTTATCTTTCTCATTTTCATTGCGGATTTCATAAGCCAGTCTTTCAATGAATTATCGTATTTTTAAATTGGAAATATATCATAAACTCTCTATTTATGTTTCTCTCTCTCTCTCTCGTTGTGTCTTGTTGCTTTTACATTTAGAATTTATCCACCTTTAATTCTAATGCCGTAAAGTAAAATAAAGTAACCCATAGCATTTATTAATGCCGTAGGGGTGTGAGATGTTAGCGATCTCACATTTCACAGTCTCTGCAAATGAGGGCGGTAGCCATCTCCTCTCCCTCGCAGTCTTTACTTCCCGGATTAATCCGGTACCCATTTAAGGCTGGGTCGACCTGGGAGCCGTTGCGATCTGAAAACATTTCCGCCTCAACTGGGGAATGAACCCAGGACCACTCATATGCGAAGCCAGTGCGCTAACCACTGCGCTAACGCGGCTCCTTAATCTAATGCCGTGCTGTTATTGGACTAGTAGAACTTGGCTAGTCCTCGTCCATTTGAGTATTATAGTTGAGCAATTTTGGATTTATTTTGCAAGAAGTATAGAAGCATATACTATTTTTAGATAATATATTGAAACATACACTCGTCACTTTGTTGGTTTGTGTAAGAATATGTTGTAATGGGGTTACCAATGACATCACCTCCCACTGGCATCGGAAGTCTGGAGATTTATAGACCTTTCCTTATTACTTGACTGAATTACAATAGTCTTTTCTAGGTTCTTTTCTAGGTCCAAGTCCTACCATTTGTACGGGATGTGCAACGAAATATGACACAAAAGGGAAACAAACAAAAATGTGCATTTTCTTTTGATGTTTCCCATGACTATTTATCAGACGAGTGGTATTTATTAATTTCTTCTTCGGCGTTCATTCTCAAACTCCCGCTGGATCTCCCTTATAGCAGGACCATAGTCCTACTAGATTTCCAGCAGGATGTAGTCTAGAAAATGGAAATGCGTTGTATCGCAGCTTTATTTGCGCCAATGACTCGACACATCCGTCTTCGGCGGAATTTATTAATTTAAATATAACTTTATTTAGGACGGTTGCGTGGGTGGGTTAGAAGAATTTTATGGGTGGGAACAGACTGGGGTTAGTGAGAGGTATATCCAGTGTCCGCGAATTTCCTGCAGTATGGCATATAACGGGTTAACATTCTCCTATAGCATATATCGCCACATGAACTCGGTCAGATAGATTTTCAGGTACTGCCGTGATGTTAAGGTAGCCCTTTCAGCGAATCCTTCCCTTAGCGTAGTAGACTAATATCATTGCTTGTGCCTATGCGCGTTTCTTTTCATCCGTAAATCATGTCCCTGTGCGAATATCTTTAATTCTGGAACAATCCTCGCCTCTGTAACAAGCTTATTGCATTTTTATCGGTCGAAGGCAAGTTCAGCGAAATACGGTAGCCATATATATATATTAGGAATGAACCGGCATAGTGACATCACAAACTACTAAAAATACCGGGGCAGCTCAGATTTATTTTAAAAGGGTGAAATGTGGGCCCGGAATCTGGGAAAGCACCGAAGTTTTTCATTATCAATAATTTGGCAGTGTTTCAAAATGAGAAATATGAAATTGACTAGCTATCACAAAGCCCATTTCAGCCAAAAATATCACAATGCTCTACAGGTAAGTAGATGAGAAAAGAAAGCATGCCATTTGGAAAAGTATTGCGTCTCTTTAAATGGGTTAACTAGAATATAAATGAACGAATAAGGCGATGTTGACTGGATATAAACGAGACAAAAACGTTGTTCTAGTCTTCTTCTTCTTCTCCTCGTTCGGAGTTTGACATGTCTACACAGCAAGTCCTGTTTTCTTACTAAATGTTGCTGTATTTGAAAGTTCCTCAGTGCTCCCATACATCTTTCTGTGGATATCCATCTCTGTGGGCCAGTGTTCTTCCCTTAACTGGTTTAGTGTATTGCAGTCTTGCAGGATATGTTCAGCTGCCTGCCCACAAAGGCACAGTGGTGATGGGATCAATCTTAGTCTATTTAAGTGGCTGTTTAATCTGTTGTGTCCTGTTCTGAGGCGGAAGTTAATAACCTGCTTATCTCTGTCAAGATAGTGGTAATTGTCTTTTGGGTGGTCGAATTTCCTGATGGCTTTGATGAGGGTCTTCTTTTCTTGGTAGGTGATTCCTTGGTCTTTTTGTTCCTGTGTTGCTCCATCCTTTACCAGTCTGTCGGCCTCTTCATTTCCTGGTATGCCACAGTCAGATGGTATCCACTGTAGTACTATCCTTCTTTGGATGCTCACTTCTCGCATGGCTTTCTTCAGGTCTGGCAGTTTATCGCTGTCACGGGCTTGTAGGACAGACATAACATCAGTAAGAAATAGCACCTGCTGGCATTGACTTGTGTTTTTAATTATTTCTGCAGCAACGTGTAAAGCCTGTACTTCTGCAGAGTAGTTAGAGCAGAATATTCCAGTTGGTGAACATGTGGATTCATTTTCTTTTTCTGGATATTTTATGTACACGCCAGCACCTCCATTCTTCACTGCTCTGGTTGCTGATCCGTCGGTATATACTTGTATCCATGCTTCTCTGGGGTACATATCTTCAATCATGTTGCATACTATTGTTTTCTTTTGAAGATTATTCAGTTCAATCATAGTGTGGTAGTTGTTTATGGTGGTTCTGATAGTGAGATTTGGGTATTGTTCCCATGGAACTGGAAAAAGTGTTGGTGATATCTCTTTTGTTATGTCTGGTAGTTCATCCTTATATTTTCTGTTTAGTTTTTTGGATCGGTGTATAAAACTGCTCCTCTTTAGTCGTCCACTGGCTAGGTCACTGTGTCTGGTCCTCATTGGATGTGCTGGCATGCTCTTGTACTTTTCTGCATATACCATGGTCTTAGTGTCTCGCCTGTATGGTAGGGGGGGGGTGATGCCTGTAATTTTTTCAATTGTTCTAGTGAGGTTTCTAGTTCTTTAACACGTAGAAGTCTTTATTTAAATGTTTATTAAAAAAAACACCCTTAAATATTCTTTTTGGGCGAGAGACCTCTCTTTAAAACCGTGGAAAATTGACTTTCAAAGTCCATTTTTGTTATGTCAAGTCCATGTAATTTAATGAAGATTGCTATAACGTAAATTTGTTACTTTACACATTGTACCGAAAGAATTTTTTATATCCTCACAAATCGTGGTGAAATTAAGCTAATTCTTCCTGAAAATAAGTCTCAGCATCCTACTAGAGCTTTATCTCTGTATGTTTTGTTTTCAAAATTTTATTTTACCCATCTTCAGCTCTCTCGCTGTTTTTACATTTGAATTGTATCTCTTTTAAGTTATTTCTCTTTCTCTCTTGAGGATTGCTGTTGATGTTTTCATATTTATACTACTTTGAGCTGACATAATCTCTCTCTCTCTACCTTCACTCTTTACCTTCTCATAAAATTCTCTCTGTTTCTTGTTTACAAAATTCAGTTATATTCAACGTTATCTTTTTCTCTCTCTCTCTCTCTCTAATATTCTAACTCATTATTTCCTTAACTCTCTCTAACTCTCCAGCTCTCTCGATAACTCTTTTATCTCTCCTACTCTCTAACTCTCTACCATTCTCTGTTACTCATATCCATATTTCTGCTAGATCTAACTCTCTCTATCTCCTTAACTCTCTCTCACTAATTTCACTAACTCTCTACCCTCTAACACGCTCTACCTCTGTCTCATATCCATATTTTTGCTATTTCTAACTCTCTCTCTGTTTCACTCTCTCTCTTTCACTAACGTTCTCTCTATATCTCTCTGTGTATCGATATTCCTGCTATATCTAACTCTATATCTTTAACTCTCTCTCTCTTTAACTCTTTTTCTCTCTCTATTTCTCTAACTCTACCTAAGAATACTCTATATCTAACTCTCTATCTCTTTAACTCTTTTTCTCTCTCTATTTCTCTAACTCTACCTAAGAATACTCTACCTTTCTCTGTGTTTCATATCCATATTTCTACTATATCTATCTCTCTTTCTCTCTTTACCTCTATCCCATATTCACATTTCTACTATATCTAACTCTCTCCATGTCTCTTTAACTCTATATTTCTAACTCTCTTTCTCTCTGTCTCATATTCATATTTCTACTATATCTAACTCTCTTTCACTCCAACTCTCTTTAACTATCTCTCCATCTCTCTAACTATCTCTACCTCTCTTTGTGTCCCATATCCATATTTCTGCTCTATCTAACTATCTCTATCTCTGAGACTCTCTCTCGCTCGTTCTGTCTCTCTCTATCTCTCTAACTCTCTGTGTTTCTCATATCTATATTTCTGAAATATCTTTCTCTAAAAAACTTTCGTTGCTGTATGTTTCTAGGGTGTGCAGAGAGGAAATAAAGGCTGCTTTGGCATAGTAATCACCACGACGTGTACATGATATATTTTAATTGTAAATATGGTCTTCAATTTAACGCGACTATAAAAAATGTACTCTTCGATGGGCCTCAATAAAAATTTGACACTTAGAAATTAGCCTAGTTTTGCTCTTCAATGACACCCCTGTGTAAATTTTTTATGAGTGGAGACACAAAAAAACTATGATCCGAGAAGCAAACACAGAATAAACTGAAAATAAAAATGTAGCGAATGACTACACATACAAATACTCTAAATGTTTTCATTTAGCATTGCGATGTTAGTTTGTTAGTCGTTGGATTATCATCATCACTACACTTTAGACTCTTGTGCTCCGTTCTCTCGTTGAAATTATTCACTGAAACACGATGATTGGAAGTTCCAATTCTTTGTTGGCTGACAAATATTCTTCTAAGCCAAAGTTAGCGCTCATTTCTGACAGTGCCGCACTTCAAGCCCATCACCTCTATCACATGGAAAAGAAACCACCAGTCACAATAATATTATTTGCCCTTGTTGTTTCCTATATGAAGTTCATAATTTTCGCACAGTCAATCGCTCTACCGACAGACACAGAAGCAGTGCAAGACAGTCGAGTCGATCAGATCTTTCATTGTCCTGAACACCCACATGACCTTATACGAAAATGAATGTGACACATTCCAGCTTCAACCTCTTAACTGCTGCTGTTGTTCTGATCATACTCCTCAAGTCAGTAAGGATGCAGTCATGAGCTGCCGTCTGTTTGCTCATTGAATTCAAGAAATTTGTCACTTACAGAATCCCCATAGTCATGTTGCTGGCAGTTACAGCAAATGCTACATTCTCATCTTTCATGGTTTTCTAAATATACTGAGTTGTAAAGGCCCAATTACTAAGCACTTGTCTAACAACCGAACCATCTGTGAATATAATCATGTTTCCTTCACTATAGTGGTAAATATGTCCACGTTTTGCCTTACTTTGTGAGGCGGATACCCTTGAAAGAACCACTAAAATAAAACATTTGGGGGTACTTTTTTGGGGCAAAAGTTTGAATTGTATGGAACATTATGATTTGACCCTACAAGAACTTACAGCGAACCACACGGCATGCAGAAGAAGATAACTTCTGCCCTATGTGCCGCCCCTGACACCAAAGGAACAAACATACTAAGTAAAGATTTGATTATAAATTATATGCAGTGCCGTCTTTTACACGTCGTGTGTTATTTTGTATTCTTGATAAAGGACTTTTGGTCCAAACTTCGACTTATGCATGTTTTATTATGTTTTCAACGATTCGAAGAACTTCATAACCTTTTTCTTTGTGCATTTTTAATACTGACAATTTAAAAAATAAATTTGGTCATTCAGAGCAGATTTTTCAAGTTGAAAAGTTGGGACCCCCTTCCCTAGATGGGTTTCTGTTTCCTGGGACTCGACTATATATCACAATCCAGACTGTTGAGTTAATAAAACATGACTCTCGTCCACACAAGCTACAGCTTCGGGTGTTGATTGCTTCCGTCATCGATATTCGATTGTGACAGTTCATTTCAAATATTCAAGAGATCGATACGTCTGTTAATGTTTCCTCTCAATTAAACTTGGATCTGGCTTCAGCGGCTTACATATATTGAATCATAGGCCAAGCCTTTTCCAATAGTCTGTCAAAAACAGAATCATTTCAAATGCTGAAACTTAATGTTCACTTTTCATGGTACATCTATATTGCACACGATGAATTACAATGCGTTCCATCCTAGTTAATTATTTATTGTTTTTGTGTTTTTTAGGCACAGCTGCTTTGAGCGCAACGTATAAATCGACCTTGTTTATTACATTATAATGGGGTGCAAAGGGAACGCATTGCTCTAGGCGGACCCAGGGTTAGCAGATAACCAAGATCCCAAATGTACCTCCACGCGGTGCACCCTGGAAACAGAAATACAGCAGCTCGAGCTGATTCTGGCCAAATCATTTGGGGATCGTGTCCGAGAATGTGGAGGTAGCAGATGGAAAGAGATTTGACTGCACAAGAGACAGACAATATCTCCGACACCACCAGCATCACCACATATAGCGGCACTGTCGACATACAATGAAGCTAGTCAGTCCAGTCCGAACATTGGAGGGGCGGCCAATTTAAAATGCACGTAAAGGTAGATGCATGGCGAGAGACAAATATATTTCATACCGAGTACAATGAAACAATGAAAAGGCAGAACAGCGCTAGAGGGCTGCGCGAACTGCAAATAGAAAGTGAAAAGTCCCTAGGAAAGGGTAACTACAAGCACCGTCAACTCGAGACGAGCTTCTAGTTACCTGTGTTCCTTACAGGCAGAGACCCAGACCCATCCATTGGCGTTTGGTAAAGCAAGAAGTCCTAACCCAACTCTAATGTCGAGCCTTCCTAAACCGGAAATATGCTCGCGAAGAGAAAGGGTTCCGTACTCGATACGCTCAGGCACGAAAGGGACAACGATTTAGCCCTGGCCCAACTCTACTGTCAGGTTTTCCTACACCGGAAAGACACTTGAAGAGAGAAAGGGTTCAGTACCTGATGGGCTCAGGCGCTATTGGGACAATGACGCTCAGCTCGAGAACGCCTTGCTCTCAAACGCGTGGTGTGAGACTCGAACTTGGACAAGGGGTACACGATGTCGGTGAATGACACCTCGGCTAAGAGGGCGAAAGAGCCAGGGTCCAACTCATCTGTTGAGTTCTTCCCCTTAAGGAACCAGGCTCACGGATGAGAAACGGTTCAGTACCCAATGGGCACAGGCACAGCACGTCCAATTACACGAGGCAAGTTCATGGACAGTGGAACACCTCGTTCGAGTCAGACGAGAGCAAAAAATCGTCTGGGCGAAGACGCTCCATTACGCGTGCCTGGAGACAGATATAGAGGCTGTCACAGGCTAAGGGTAGCCCACCCGAATTGTCAAGGCATGCCGAAATCGGATGTGCTAGGCCTACAAGGCGCATAACGGTGGCACAACGTAATCACGCTCCCGGCGGAAATCGCACGGATATCCGTGATGGTTACAATGGAGCGAACGAAAAACAAACAAACAAACAACAAACATTATAATATTTGTGTTTACTATAACAAATAAGAAAAACTAATATAGAGGTGTTGAAAGAGTCAAATGCGAAACCGATCTTAATCAATAATATAAGAAAAAGGCAATCTTTTTTTTTTGGGCCACTTCATGAGACAGGTAGGTTTAGAGAACTTAGTCACAACAAGAAAAATTGAAGGCAACAGAGTGACAACGTGAGAAAATATTAGACTGTTTGACAACCTTACACGGCAAGGAAACAACAACGACTTTGATACATAATACTGTGGACAGAGAGCTGTGGAGAGCCATGACCGCCTAAGATGGCACCTGATGATGATGATGATAACCAATACTTATTTTTTTTAATTGACATTATTTACTATTACTTATTACTATCACTAGTATTACAAATACTATCAACACATGGAGTACCAGAACACTTAATTAATATGTGTAAACACATTTATACTAATAGCAAAAGTGAAGTAAGCATAAATATAGGAGTATCCAATAAATTTCAAATTCAATCAGGAGTTAGACAGGGGTGTGTCCTATCCCCGTTAATTTTTATAACATATATCGACCACATCTGCAAACTAAAAAGTATCAACAAAGTAGACAACGTGAACGACAAATTGAACGAATTACTCTTTGCGGATGATCAAGTACTAATAGCGACATCAAAAGAACTGCAAGAACATATGAACAGGCTACACACAACATGTCAAATATTCAAGATGAAGATTAATATTTAAAAAAGATAGAAATAATGGCCAATAGCAAAGAAAGAATGAAGTGTCGCTATGTTTGTCGATAATCAACATCTTAAACAGTTAAAGAAGTTCAATTATTTGGGAATCATTATATTGAGTGAAGGGAAACGCAGTTAGTTAGTTAATAATTCCTCTAGGGCCAAAGACGGCACATAGGGCGGATGTCATAGATTTCCATGTCTCTCATTGCATTGCAGTTTGCTGTAGATCTTCATTGATTCTGATACCGATGGTGAAACGTTCCCTTGTAATAGTTCTACGTAAAGTTTCTTTTGGTCGTCCTCGTTTTCTCTTGCCTTTTGCTGACTACATCAAAGCTTGACAGGGAAGTCTTTCAGTATCCATTCGTAGTTCGTGTCCGATGTAATTCCAGCGACGCTTTCTAATATAGGTGGATACATATTCTTGTTTTGATTCTTATCTGGCAACTTTGTTTGATTTGAAGTCTGACCAATGTATGTTCAGTAGCCTTCTAAGACATTTATTTTCAAAGGTGTTTAGTGTTTGCTCTAATTTTGATGTTGCTTTCCAACTTTCGCATCCATAAAACGCAGTAAAGAGATACAAAATAGATGCAACAAAACATACTAGATCATAGAACAGATGATACGTGTCTTTAAGAACAAAGAAACGTAAACAATGACACTAAAGTTGCATTATACAAGACGATTAGAATCCTATCACTATGCTACCAGTGTCAAACCTGGACAATTACAGCATAAGAAAAGAGCAAACTAGAGACAGCAGAAATGATATGTCTACGAAGAATAATCAGAGTGTCATTAAGAGATAGAATTAGTAACAAAAGCATAAGATAACCAAAACAGTACCAGTATTAAGAGATTTATAAGATTATAAGATGTGTGTTATGTGACGTATTCTTTCCAGAACGTTGTCTTCCCAATGAACTCTCTGAACCCCTCTCTGTCTTGGGCGATGCGGCTTGCATTTTCTAGCGATGTATTCATGTAATCTTTAATGTCATCAGTACATCATCTTCTTGGTCTGCCTTTTCTCCTCTTCCCAGGTACTCTTCCCTCCATTATTTGTCTTTCTAAACAGTTGTGTCTCTTTATATGACCAAACAGGCGTAGTTTTCTTTTTGTTATTGTGTTAAGTAACCAACACTCTGAAAACTTCAATGTGTTTATAATATCTGAGTTTCTGATTTTTTCCTTCCATGATATTCTAAGTATCTTTCTGTGGCATTTCTGCTCGAATGCGGTGATCTTCTGTGCCGTTGTTTTACTTAGGGTCCATGTTTCACAACCGGAAAAATAAAAGTTCGTAACATTAGCAATTTGGTTTCTATTTTGCTATTTTTCCATATGTTCTTCAACCGTGTTATTTTACAATTGCCATTGCGAACCTACGGGAATATTGTGCTTAGAAATTTCCAATGGACTAATCTATGGGAATATTGTGATTAAAAATTTCCAATGGCTAATCTACGGGAATATTGTGCTTAGAAATTTCCAATGGACTAATCTAGCTTTTTCTCTGGGATTGTGGTCTTGTGGTGTAGATTTAGTATAATATTATGAGATAAGATATTAAAATATATAAAGCGAATACAGATTAAGTAGTTTTCACACACGTCCAGACTATCAACAGATAGCATGCCACAAATAGCATGACGCATAGACACCACGGCTTTAAAACCAGAGGCAGATCATGCAAAAGATGAACAACAGAAATCAAAGAGGCTTCAGTTAAAGGCCTAAAACAGCATACAATAAGACCATCTCCAGAGAAGTCTTCTACCCTTTACGCCGCGAGGCACAAAAGAGACACTAAATATAGATAGATATATTATTGCTTATCATTATTATCATGTTACAATCGTGTTACTTTGGCCCTCGCCCTTTTGTCAGATATTCTCTAGCATCTTTGCTATAGGTTTAATGGGAATTCAGATTTTACAAGAAATTAGAAACGCTGGATGTGATTCTGACCACATCATTCTTAGGCATTGCGTTGATCTACGAATTGTATTGGCCTGTCATCGCATTTCTCAAAAAGTCGCAACATATCCGTGGAAAGGAAACAATCAGAAATGATACATGATCAAGAATGATCTAATAAGATAAACAAATGATAATAAATAGCAGTGCTAGACATTAACAGACTTCAACCGCAGGTCAAATAGTTACAACAGCAGTTCTAGACTGTGTACGAGGCGCACACAAGGCCTATTCATGTACACAGAAAAGCCTATTTCAGAGAAATCTTCTAGAAGCAATTGTAGGCTAGCGAGGTCATTCCCCTTTATATGAAATAACTTAATTTCTGTTGTGATGTCCAGTTTATTTTGGCCTTTCCTCCCTCGTACTGCCCTGTCTAGTTTCGGCGCTGACATTGTCATAAATAGTATATAACTCTTAAATTGTTCAGACTGCACATTTATTTTACACGCTTGCTGCCCCTGAACTATGATAATTTTTCAACCAATTCTCCCCAAGTATGCGTTTTGTATACGGTGTTCATATCTTGGTGGTCGTGTTGACAGCATTACCTGAACCACGATGTATATTATTATTGATGAGCGTATTACGTGATATAATTAAACATAACACGTACACAGTTGAAAGGGCTTTCATCGCCATGAGATCAACATTTTTATTACAAAAAATAAGATATTGTTATTATATATAAGACATTATATAGAATGAAAGATTTTAGGATAAATATAACAGTGATGGAGTCTTTATGAGCACATACCCTCACCGAGGAAATTTTCTTGTCATAGAGATAAGACGAGTGTGCCACCAGTGGCTGAAATGCTAAGCCTGGCTGGGCAATTCACGTCATAGAAAGAAAACTGCATCAACATGCTAAGTCAAGTACAAAGTTGGCTGCACCAACAAGCTAAGTAAAGTACAGAGGGAACTGCCCTAACAAGGAAAGTCAAGTAAAAAGGGAACTACTCTAAGCTAAATCACGTACAGAGGTCACTGCCACAACATACTAATTCAAGTACAAGCGTGACTCAAGTTTTCATAATTGTGATAAGAGAATGGAACAGCTGGATGTGCTCCTTGAATGAAAGATTACGCTATTCACGAAGATACATTGTTATAGTGGCTGAAGTGTGATGGCAGAAGAGGTTGAAATGCGGAGCATCGCAGAAGAACATAAGTACACGAAGTGACACTTCCACAGGGAATGCAGCACAGAATCAGAATCCATCACTACATTCTGCAAATATTGCGCACCTATTACTACCGCAGATTGATCAGGTTGTACACTGCCCTCGCCTCCACAATCTCAAACTATGTCATACATGCATTCCTTGGATAACTAAATGTCCAGCAAGAACAAATCTAAGTCCCGTTGGGGGAAAAGTACACAACAGACAACCCAGATTCCATAACAGACAACCCAGATTCCATAACAGACAACCCAGATTCCATAACAGACAACCCAGATTCCATAACAGACAACCCAGATTCCATAACAGACAACCCAGATTCCATAACAGACAACCCAGATTCCATAACAGACAACCCAGATTCCATAACAGACAACCCAGATTCCATAACAGACAACCCAGATTCCATAACAGACAACCCAGATTCCATAACAGACAACCCAGATTCCATAACAGACAACCCAGATTCCATAACAGTGAAGGCAAATTATAAATTAAAGAATAGTTAGCACACAACATTTTGAAAAAAACAAACCCAGTCCGAAGACCGAAAAGCTAAGAAAAGCCCATATATACGATGCGCGTATGCGTGCGTGCGTAGGCGCTTGCGTGTGTATAAATTGGTAGCCATCCTATTCAGGACGTAGCCATCAACCGAACATTTTTTGACTAGCATTTTCTAGGCAATATAAATACGTTCAGTAGCTTGACATTGCTTTCTGAATGATTCGAATATACAATTGACTGCGTCGTGATTCGAACTCGGAATCTTGGCCGTCACAGAAACGCACTGTACAATGCCGCAACAGATAGGGTCTATATATATATATATATATATATATATATATGTACTGTGTATAGCTAATTCCTATTATTACATACATATTTTTTTCATTCCGGACAAAGTTGTTATAACAGGATTTCACTGTTCTAAATATATTTACAAGAAGCTTTCTAATGAAACAATTTCTACTCATTGTTCTAATTCTTACGTTACTCTCAAATATAATTCTGAAAACATTTTGTACAACTAAAATTAAGTCTGTTACATTAATAAAATGAGAATAATGCAAATAGTTCACCCGTTTTATTGTGAAACAATTAATTTCTGGTTTTGAGCCTCTATAATCGCTTTCTGGACAGCTCCATAGATGCTGTCTTCTGCTACATCATATATTGAAGAATATGCAGTATTTTAAGACATCTAACGTGTATTAAGTAACTATGTTAAGACATCCAACGTATATCAAGTAACTGTTAAGACATCTAACGTGTATCAAGTAACTATATTAAGACATCCAACGTATATCAAGTAACTGTTAAGACATCTAACGTGTATCAAGTAACTATGTTAAGACATCTAACGTGTATCAAGTAACTATGTTAATACTTCCAACGTGTATCAAGTAACTATGTTAAGACATCTAACGTGTATCAAGTAACTATGTTAAGACATCTAACGTGTATCAAGTAACTATGTTAATACTTCCAACGTGTATCAAGTTAGGCCTTGTTATGAAAAAAGACCATTCAATTAAAACAGACAATAACAACATTTGTACTGATTTGTAAATTAATCGAGCACCGCACATACTTAACATTAGTAAATATCATTCAGTACGTCTCCTATGTTCATCGTTATCTCACTGGTCATAGATATAGCAGCTATAGGCGAAGAAGGCTGTGTCGGACCATTGGCGTAAATAAAACGGCGTCACAACGCATTTCAATTCTCTGGACTAAATCCTGCTGGAAATCTAACAGGGCCGTTGTTATTCTGCAAGAAAGAACAAGCGGAATATTGAAAATGAACGCTGAAGAAGAAGATGAAGTAGATGCAAGTTAGTCCACTTTTCCATTACCGCATACACGCGATGACAGCGAATTTTGGTGGTACCCATGAGGTTGAGGTCATATAGAGATGCCCTACACAGGTATCCATAGTGGCCTTTTTGGATATTTTGAAACATGGACTCAGCGTAATATACAATGGATAAAATGCACTAGTTGTAATCCAGCATAAGAAAGTGGGAACAGGGTAATAAAGTGTTGATAATCACAGGTTATACATGCTAACACACACAAATCGACGTTTCGACACGCTGCCACAATAGCACATGAGGTTTGGCACTTTGAATATGGATACGAGTGAGACGCTGAAAGTAACACTGTATCGCTTATTGGAGGATACACGTTACTGGGTAAATCAGCAGTAATACAGAGACTGTAGGATTAAATGTTACTGGAGGAATCAGTAGTACAGATACTAGGATGAAAAGTTACTGGACGAATCAGTAGTACAGAGACTAGTATGACGGAAGTTCTTTAATACTTTACACACGGACGCACCCCCGCCCGCACGCACGCTACACACGCGCGAGCGTACACATGCACACGCACAAACAAAGCAAGCACTTACATTCACACACACACACACACACACACACACACACACACACACACACACACACACACACACACACACACACACACACACACACACACACACACACACACACACACACACACACACACACACACACACACACACACACACACACACACACACACACACACACACACACACACACACACACACACACACACACACACACACACACACACACACACACACACACACACACACACACACACACACACACACACACACACACACACACACACACACACACACACACACACACACACACACACACACACACACACACACACACACACACACACACACACACACACACATATGCATAATGCGAAGACAGTTGAGAGAAATAAACGGAAACTATAGACTTGAGCAAGACAACATTAACAAGTACAGTTGAAAAGAAATGAACAAGTCACGATATTTCGACGGAGGCCAGGGTAAAGTCGTCTAAAAAAAGTGGTTTTCAACATGAACCATAAGAGTTATGGCGATAAAGTCTAAAAAAGTGGTTTTCAACATGAACCGTATGACCATAAGAGTTATAGCGATAAAACCTAAAAAAACCTTACTGACTTATAAAGAGTTATAACCTTTTATTTAGGCACCAGGAGGTCCAGCACATGTTGTTTGTCCTAAATGGGGCCAAGTCTAAACATATTTTAGAAACATATGATCTAAAGACCCACACTGAAACGGGATCATAACTCCACGACCTGCATCTGTGGAGCAGCATCGCAGACAACCAGAACATGTACTACAAAACTATCCCAACAACACTATACAGAACGACAGTTTGACCAACACAATCATCTATGCAAAACCAATTGTGGGGGATAAAACTCACGGCATATTACAAACCAATCTGTACATCACCAATATCGGACTGGTTGCATTGCCCTTAAATATATATATGAACACATATACATACACACACGTGTGTGTGTGTATGTGTGTGGTATGTGTGTGTGTGTGCGTGTGTGTGTAGATATATAAGTCTGTATAACTAAGTAACTATTATTAATAATACTTACATGTTTCTAATTACAATCCAGAAATATATATTTGTCTGCATCGGCTTCTGAAGTCTAGGAAAATTTGAACGAAATCCACACGCTTTCAGGAAATGCATTCTAACTACTTGCAAGCCGATTCTGAAAACGTCGAATATTTCTCACGTGTAAAGTGTCCGGAAATCGATTGCGCTTCGTACTAGCGAATCAAAACCTTGACGTTATATACATATATATATATATATATATATATATATATATATATATATATATATATATATATATATATATATATATAGCAAATAAGAGAAGACACCAAGCATCAATATGTTCCTATAACAATAAGACTCGCCGACGACGGATGTGTCGGGCCATTGGCGCAAATAAAACGGCGACACAACGCATTTTCATTCTCTGTACTACATCTTGCTGGAAATTTAGTAGGACCATGGTCCTGCTACGAGGGAGATCCAGCGGGAGTTTGAGAATGAACGTTGAAGAAGAAGAAGAATAAAAAGAAGAAACGGGGGGGGGGGGGGAGACATATCGGAAATGTACTTCAATTAAATGAAACTAGAGTGCTAGTTGCAATAATGAAAATAAGTGCCAGTTGGCAAAACAAAAATAGAAAGACCAGAAGACATTCTTCGCAAAACAAATATGAAAGAGGGATATTGAGACTATGAGTCTCAATAACATGCAAGAACTACAGACAGCAGCATCACATCGTCTAAACTAGAGAGCACTGGCTTCTTCTCTATGTTCCGTATTCGGCACTGAAGGAACACTTATATATAACTCGTTGTTACTTGGGATCAAAGGGGAGGAAAATAATATAAACCTTGCTACATGCCGTGTATGCTCCAAGAGACTATAGAAGTGGTTGCGAATGTGGTTCGCTACCCCATACTATCATTTCTGCTGCGATGAAGCCTGCTGAGACCCTAGCTTGGAATATTATAAGGGAATAAGCCCTGTGGAAGTAGTCAGAGATGCTTGAATAAATATACAAGTTATAGCCGAATTTAGAAGCAGGGAGTCAAAATTGTATATGGCAGATTATGAGAACCAAACTTGATCGTTTAGCAACTATTAGAACGATCAAGTGAAGAAGTGATAGGACGACAGAGCGATAGGTTGCTGGATGTGTTGTCATCATGGCATAAGTAAAAATAGACAGAGTTAGTTGAAGAAAGGCGCAGTCGCGTAGTGGTCCCTCCTCCGTCGACCAGGGTTTCGAATTCAGTAGCCAATCGGGTTCTTACTAGCCACTGACTAGTCAGCTGAACACTTATGGGAAAACGCTATGCCTTTAGTTCGTAACTCACTTTTAGTTGACTTTTACATATAGCCATAGATTTGTGGAGAAACATGATCGCCTACATCACTCGACATTGCATATTATCGACAGATGTATTCAGTACATTAGCCAATCTTCTAATGTTGTTACTGCTACAATACTCAGTACACGAACCAATCCTCTAATTTAATCACTACTACAAGACACTCGAATACTCCCTGTAACTCCCTAACGGGAATAATACAGTATTAAATTTTTTTTAAAACTACAACACTCAGTACACGTATCAATATTATAATTTTGTCAATAATACAATATTCAGTACACGAACCAATCTTCTAATTTTGTTGCTAGTAAAGTCTTCTGTTCACGAACCAATCTTCTAATTTTGTTGCTAGTAAAATCTTCTGTTCACGAACCAATCTTCTAATTTTGTTACTAGTAAAATCTTCTGTTCACGATCTAATATTATAATTTTGTTACTAGTAAAATCTTCTGTTCACGATCTAATATTATAATTTTGTTACTAGTAAAATCTTCTGTTCACGAACCAATCTTCTAATTTTGTTACTAGTAAAATCTTCTGTTCACGAACCAATCTTCTAATTTTGTTACTAGTAAAATCTTCTGTTCACGATCTAATATTATAATTTTGTTACTAGTAAAATCTTCTGTTCACGAACCAATCTTCTAATTTTGTTACTAGTAAAATCTTCTGTTCACGAACCAATCTTCTAATTTTGTTACTAGTAAAATCTTCTGTTCACGATCTAATATTATAATTTTGTTACTAGTAAAATCTTCTGTTCACGAACCAATCTTCTAATTTTGTTACTAGTAAAATCTTCTGTTCACGATCTAATATTATAATTTTGTTACTAGTAAAATCTTCTGTTCACGAACCAATCTTCTAATTTTGTTACTAGTAAAATCTTCTGTTAACGAACCAATCTTCTAATTTTGTTACTAGTAAAATCTTCTGTTCACGATCTAATATTATAATTTTGTTACTAGTAAAATCTTCTGTTCACGAACCAATCTTCTAATTTTGTTACTAGTAAAATCTTCTGTTCACGAACCAATCTTCTAATTTTGTTACTAGTAAAATCTTCTGTTCACGATCTAATATTATAATTTTGTTACTAGTAAAATCTTCTGTTCACGAACCAATCTTCTAATTTTGTTACTAGTAAAATCTTCTGTTCACGATCTAATATTATAATTTTGTTACTAGTAAAATCTTCTGTTCACGAACCAATCTTCTAATTTTGTTACTAGTAAAATCTTCTGTTCACGAACCAATCTTCTAATTTTATAACTAGTAGACTTACAATCGTCTGTACACGAATCAATATTCTAATTTTGTTACTACTACATTACTCAACACACGAACCAATCTGCTAGGAGTTTTTTTAAAATTCATTACAAGTAAGAATTTTCTAATTTCTTGATTGAATTCGCGTGACAGCCCATGTACGTGATTGATATTTTATTTTAAGATAATAGATCGATAAAAAGGAGCTTGAACACTGTGTTCAAGTGTTCTTTGAACAAGCAACGATCGATCGCCATTTATTTGAGAGGCGCGGACATTGAATTTTATTTGTTTAACCCTCAATATATATTTATTGTTAAAAAAGTTTTTCGAGTTATGCTTTGCGAGATATGCCACAACACAACCTCCGGCATATATACACATGTGTTGAATGTCCAAAATGGAGGTCTCGTCGGCAGTGCATTTTGTGTTGTTATTTTGTAAACGTTTAATTATTGCTACGTGATGATCCATTGCGCAAAAAGACCACGTCAAACGATTATCAAGTCGAGTGGGCGATGTAGAAATTACAAATAATTTTTTAATGAACAAATAGAAGAATACAATAAATTGCGAACTGTCTTTATTTACATCTTGATCGCGAGACTTAGCAGCGAACGTGAACGCTTTTGTCCTCTAATATTCTCATTACCAGAATGTATTCAAGACTAAGCTAAATTCTATCATGAGGAGAGAGAGAGAGAGAGAGAGAGAGAGAGAGAATATGACATACTGAGACGGAGCTCTTCCGAACATGCTCCAGAGATCAGCTTATCTCTCCTGGACTTCCCCCTATTCCTTCCAAATTTTGGTGTTGCCGATCAGACCTGGGGATGTTGGGTTTTTTTCCCAAGACTGTGGGCTTTCTATTCTAGTTCTCTTTCAATATTTCATTAATTGATGATAAATGCTACGTAAACGATAGCGGAACATTAAAGTCAATTGTAGAGAGTTTGTGATTATTACATCCGCCCTCATATAGTGACACTTTGGAACTTTACTAAGACGGTTATTGTGTCAGGCTCTCAGGTAAGCCCTCAGATAAAGGTGGGAGGATTAGTCGGGGGGGGGGGATTTACAAACACACCCCCCCCCCCCCATTTTATCAAATCAGAACATGACTTGTAGCAAATATTTACTTACTACGCAAAACTGAAATCAAACAGGTAAATCCAGGAATAGGAGGATGAAGTTTTGCTAATAACTAAAAACACATGATAATAACACACACAAATCAACGTTTCGGCATTTTGGTCTTTGGTCTACATGGTGTATAGACAGGGTAAAAAAAGGGAAGAGTTCGTCGTGGAACTACAGAAGGAGCTGGACAGACTGACACATTGGCGTCGAGATACGGGAGCAGTGGTTAATCCTTCTAAAGCATTACTGACGTGGTTTTCCTTGAACAATCACATGGTAAAGACACCCATGCCACAAGTTTCGTTGTCCGGGAAAAGTTTAGAAATAACTAGTACAATGAGATATCTGGGTGTGTTTTTTGACAGAAGTCTGGGATTCAGGGAGCAACAATGAAGATTATGGCTGCTGCGCAGTGTGAGCAGAGGTTGTTATTTCTTACAACCTCTAGGGACGTGCTGAGGATGTCATACAAAGCGTGTGCAGATTGCAGGATGTAGCAGCAGGTGCGTAATGGATAGGTCTACCCACAGATTTCGAAACTTGTTTGAGAGTAGTAATATCACTTAGCAGGGAAGGCAGAGAATGGTGTCCCACAGCTGTGGAGAAAGAAGTGCAGGCTTTGGTCAGTGAGAATGCCAAAGAGGGGGGATGTGATTACAGACACTGGTGGATCTGTGTATAGACAAATTCGCAGTGCTTACGCCTTCACAGCTCAGTGCGCAAGTAAAACGATCAAGGAGGAAAGTGGTGCCTTTGCGGTCACTACGAGTAGTATGACCATGGAAACTATGGCGGTGACCAGAGCATTTGAGTGGATATGCACACAGAAGGTAAAGCAGGTCTGCATCTTGAGTGACTATGAGTATAATTAAGAAGGTACAAGTGGGTCTCGTTCGCGAACAGTGGATTGAAGCCTTAAAAAAGGCGAGGCTGAAAGTGTTTACATTTATTTTCGTGTCGGGACATGTGGGTGTTCGAGGCAATGAAAGGGGGGATCAACTGACATCGTGCGCGATTGTGGCACAGGGCTATGGGGCAATGGATCGCGCTGATGTTGTGAACTCCTTAAGAGATATAACACGCGAGAGTGAGACTAATGTGGATGATGATTCCTTTTGAATGGCTAGGATTAACGATCAGAGATTGAAATGCGGTGTTGCTAGAAGTGAACGTTTTGGAGGGCGCAGAACATAGTTTAAAACCTGCCTGTCTGATAGAGTGACAAAAGGGGTATTTTTCTTATCTTTTTCTTTTATTATTCTTGCACTCATCTATAGTGTCTCTAATTTCCCACTTTCGGTTTGTTTATAATGAATGCACGCATTTTCACTTTTACTAGATGCGTTGCCATCCCTGCGCTATTATGGAGACGGGGCTTGATGAAATATAGACATCTATTTATTTTTTTATTTTGTCGTTTTCTGTTGTTTGTCTCTTGAAAAAGGTTCAATTTGAGCCGATACGTTGAAAATTGTCCTGTTTAGTTTTATTGTATGTTTTTTTTTTTTTTTTTTTTCTTAAAAATATATTTTTATTAATAGACTAGGTAAGTGTTTTAGTAACCTTTTTACATCATTTTGCATTACTATTTGTTCATTAGGTTACTGCGGCACCATCCACTTTGTCGGACACCCTCTGGCCATTTGGTTATTTATATGAACTACAAAAGACAGAGAGTTTTATTCAGGAGACAGAATTACAGATATAGACATGTTTCAAGTGAACGAAAGAAGAAGAAGAAGAAGAAGTTAAATCTTGTGTGCATCAGGTGCTGGCAGAACGATGTCATATGCCGATGATATGCTGGTGTATAGACAGGGCAAAAATCGAAACTTGTGGCATAGGTGTCTTTACTATGTGATTGTTCAAGAAAAACCACGTTACGAATGCATTAGAAGGATTAACCACTGCTCCCGTATCTCCACACCAATTTGTCAGTCTGTTCAGCTCCTTCTGTAGTTTCACGACGTATCTACGGCCCTGCATCCAATAATAAGTTCATTTTATCAATAAAAAGATCAAATATGATATTATGAAATATTAAATAATCGATACCTGTACGGAATCAGTTTAAGCGAACTTGAGCTGATCAAGTCCCAACTCGAATCCCAAACAATGGTGCTGACAATAGGCTTACCTAACTGCAGTATGTCAGGAACAGGAATTAAAGCAGGAATCGAAGACGAAGGAAAACTCGGTTCTAAAATCGAGTATTGAAAACCAGTGTGTGGAGGAGTCTCAAACATCTCGAGCAAAATAAATAACATTATTATGAAGCTTCTTGGAATTATTGAAATATTCCGGAGACAGTTAACAAGATTTGAACCTAGTTCATTCAGATGGCTGCCCCATCCCATATAGGATCAGTGATCAAAAGCCATGCTGAAGTAGGATGTGTCAGGCCAAAAAGGCGCAGCTATCGCAGCAATGCTGTAAATCATGACAAAACACATTCCGTTCTCCGGACTACATCCTGCTAATCAGCAGGAGTTTGAGAACGAACGCAGAAGAAGAAAGAAGATGATTCAGATGACAACAATCTCAGTCAACATTTTTTTCTGAACTAAGACCAATCCGCATTCACAATTAAGATGATAATTTAGCTAAGGCATTCACCGTGTTTATTCTCTCGTGAATATGAATATGGACAAGTGAAGAAGCATGTTTGCCTACGCTACTCGTCATGACGCTTGATTGAATGATCATATTGACACTTTACAATACCATCGTTAAACAAGCCAAACATGCTCTTTTAATAGCGCCGATTGTCAATGGAGACAAGATCTCGCAAGACACATTGAACGTTAAACAAGTAAAGTTCCCTCTTCCAACTCATCAATGGGTATTGTGACATATAGTTGCAGGTCTGTATTTTTGGCTGATCAACGCCATTCTAGTGATGATGTAGTCAGCATTGCACCAGCCGGATTTACCTTTCCAGATTGTCTGGTATCTATTTCATTAGGCTGAGTTTAATGAGGACAAGACTGTTTCTATATACTCATGTATAATAAGAAAATAGAATGAAAACTCAGTGTCTTATTTATAAATTTAATAATTAAAAAAAAAAGCCACAGACTTATAATTGATGTTTTGAACAAGAGGCCTTTAACAATCAAAGAGCATATAGCACAACAGGTGAAAAGTGTGTAATACTTCTTCTTTTGCGTTCATTCTCACACTCCCACTGGATTATCTTGTAACAGGACAATGGTCCTACTAGATTTCCAGCAGGATGTAGTTCAGAGAATGGAAATGCGTTGTATCGCTGTTTTATTTGCGCCAATGATTCGACACATCCGTGTACGACGCAATAAAAAAATCGAAATATGCTGTGTTTCTAGTATAGATCATCATATAGGTTTTATAGGGTCAGCTAGGATATCACAAAATAGCAACCCTGTGGCATACTACATACGTTGTAAGGAGCGACAAAGGAGGTTTGGGATTGTAGTGTCTGTCCTATTCCATAGGTTAAAGTTCTCAGAAAACCATGAGGAAGTAGCATCTCAAGCCGCAAGTCGGAGATATCGCAACACAGCTGTAAACTATACCCGAGGGGCTCAGGCAAAAAAGGGACAACGATGGCTGTCCTGGCCCAACTCTACTGGCAAGTTTTCCTATACCGGAAATACACTTGCAGAGAGAAAGGGTTCAGTACCTGATGGGCTCAGGCGCTATTAAGACAAGGTCGCTCAGCTCGAGAACGCCTTGCTCTCAAACGTGCGGTGTGAGACTCGAACTTGTGCGAGGAGTTCACGATGTCTGTTAACGACGCCTCGGGTATGAGGGCGAAGGAGCCAGGGTCCAACTCTTCCGGCGAGTTCTTCCTCATACGGAACCAAACTCGCGGATGAGAAACGGTTTAGTACCCGATGGGCACAGGCACAGTACTCCAATTGCACGATGTGAGTTCTTATACGGTGGAACACCTCGTGCCAGATAGTCGGATGTCATGACCACAGGTGGCAAACCAGGGTGCAAATAACACAGTTCTACTGTGGAACTTGCAGCACAACGTACTTCACTCTCCCCGGCGGAAATCACACGAAATATTTGTTGTCGTTATACGAACGCTGAAGAAGAAGAAGAAGAAGCTGTAAACTATAACAAAGCACGCTTTCCCCTAACTACACTCTTAAACCAACATAAGTTTACAAACGAGTACAGAAAAATAAAAAGAATATGCGAAAAATGTTTCCCAAGTTTACCAGGTGAAAATGTAGGATGTAACGTTAACTGTTCATCATCATCAAGTGACGACTCCGCAACGAAGTTTGGCTGCAACAGACCTCCAACATCCCATGACTCTTATTTTGGTGGTGCCCTCTGCTAGACTGTAACATGTCCATTTTGCGATGTTAATCTCCCACTTGTATTTCTGCCTATCTCTTGCTCGCTTCCTTTTGACTTTACCCTCAAGTAAGGTCTTAAACAAAGTGTCATGTCTTTTAATGTGTCCAAAATATTTTATTTGCCTGATCTTTATTTCTCTTAGTAATTCTTTCTTCATATTAAGTAGGTTTAATTGTTTCTTGTTAGCAATACGGCAATAAAGCAAGATTGGCGGTTTAAGTGTGTGCTGGATGGACGATTTCCGTCTGTATTTTTGTGCCACTAACAGAATATAAGAGACTTCCGGTAGTGACGTCCGTTGATGGAGGGTGTTTCTCTAATCAAGTCCTGGTCACTCCGTCGATCGTTGGATTAATCAACTAACATCGTAAAGTCCGGACCGATTTTTGTAACAGAAGTCAGTTATTCCAATTCGTTTTCATTCAAACGAATTATTTTGTGACAGGTAGACCAAAAAAAAAACACTCAGAAGAACAATACTTAGAGAAAGTAAAACAACCAATATTCATACTATTCAAGAACTGCACAGAATAGCTTTGAACAGGCAGAATTGGAGTGATCTGACCTCTGCCATATGCGCTAACTTCAGCGCAAAAGGAAAATGAAATGAAAATGAAAACAGAATATAAGGGTGATATGGTTAGTATCACGTCAAAAAAATACGAGGATGGGAAAGGGATGGAGAAGTGTAATCGCTAATGATTGAATGTTATTAAAGATAAAATATGAATGAAATAAGAATCAATTGACATAGAAGCTTGTACACATAATGCGTTACCGCAGCCTCGACCAGTTTCAGACATAAGCCATGTACGATAACCTATGTCAAGTCACCATCCTTTGCCGAGTCCCTCGTAAATTTTAAAAGCATGTGATAACATTGACAATACCATCCTTCAAGTGTGAGAATAAATTTGAAGTTTCCTGTGAGTTTAATTAGCTGTTGATACGAAGTGACCAATAAAAATTACGGTAAATGTTTAATAGCGTCACTTTTAATGGATGATTTTCTAGTCCGTATATGCATAATTGATGAGAGACTCGCTGTTTTCTGATCGGACATCCGTTTGTTTTTAAATTACTGTCTGACTAAAAATTGATACATGATTTTAAAACTGACCAAGGGAATTAACCAAGAGTTGTGACGTGCCATGATTAGCCCACATATCTTGTTTAATTGATAAAACATCGAGGCTGAGATTGAGGGAATAGGGTATTAAATGTGGAACTAGTAGAACTGGACAAATGCATATCAGCAGAATGAAGATCGTGGTCAACTAACTAACCACGGGATCCGTCAGTATGGATATCCTAGTTCACCTGCTAGCGGAGTCTGAGCATCAATGGGTCTCCCTGGAGTGCAATGATGTTGGTACTTAACCAGTAACAAATAGTACGCCCGTGTGTTGCCGGGACTCGAAAGGGGAGCAAAGAATAGCAACATTGTTTACCTTCCACGCATGTCGTAAAAGGCGACTAAGGAGGTTATGGGATGGAGTTGGCTGTCCCATCCCATATAGGGTCAGTGACCCAAAGCCAAGCTGAAGTCGGATGGATTAGGTCGAAAGGCGCAGATATTGCAGCAATGCTGTATGACACCATGACACAACGCATTCCGTTCTGTGGACTACATCCTGCTAATCTGCAATGCTGTATGACACCATGACACAACGCATTCCGTTCTGTGGACTACATCCTGCTAATCTGCAGGAGTTTGAGAATGAACTCAGAAGAAGAAGAACAAATGGTAAAAACTGTCATACCACAAACCAACTACTTAGAGATATATCCAATATAATCGATTGTGGATTTCTATACAACAACCAACTACTTAGAGATATATCCAATATAATCGATTGTGGATTTCTATACAACAACCAACTACTTAGAGATATATCCAATATAATCGATTGTGGATTTCTATACAACAACCAACTACTTAGAGATATATCCAATATAATCGATTGTGGATTTCTATACAACAACCAACTACTTAGAGATATATCCAATATAATCGATTGTGGATTTCTATACCGCAACCAACTACTTAGAAATATATCCAATAGAATCGATTGTGGATTTCGTGATCAACCGTACAGAGTGAAAGATGTGGGAGAAAAGAAACAGAATTTCCTTCTGACAATGTAGGCCGATGTGATTTCGTGTTTTGGTTGTAAACAGAAGAGTTTTCGAATTGACGCTATTAGAATTTGGTTTTCTAAGATTTCAAGGAACCAGCTAGGCTACAGACACACATCGATTCAAGGAAGTTAATCTTGTAATGGCTTGTGGGCTGGCTTTAAGATACAAACGAGATTTCAGAAAAATAAAGAGATATAGAGATAACTCTAAGGAGGCAGAGAACGATGAGAAGAAACGCAGAGAGAGAGAGAGAGAGAGAGAGTGAGTGAGTGAGTGAGAGAGAGTCAGAGGAAGAGAGAGAGTGACAGAAATATAAGTCATGTTTGAAAAGGAACATTTTTCTTTTACTTTAAAAAAAAATGAAATGAGCTAAGCCAGCGGTTCTTAAGCTGTGGCTCATCTCAGAAGGGTCTGAGAAGGCTTGAAGAGACATTATAACCCATTACATTTATATGTGTACACACACACACACACGCACACACACACACACGCACGCACACGCGCACGCACACCCACGCACACACACACACACACGCACGCACGCACGCAGGCAGGCAGGCAAGCAGGCCGGAAGGCAGGCAGAGGCGCCCGCACGCACACACACACGCACGCACACACGCACGCACGCACTCACACACACACAGACACACACACACACACATATATATATATATATATATATATATATATATATATATATATATATATATATATATATATATATATATATATATATATATATATATATATTATATATATATATATATATATATAAAGTCTAATGGGTAGATATTGTGGAGGTCCGCGGAAGAACAAAAATATTTAAAGGGAAATTCAGTGATATAGCCAAAAATGTTTATCGACCTCTGAATTAAATATTGCATAGTGGAGCCTCGACTGTGCAATGTCCTAACGCAGGTTTCAAGATAGATTCTTGATTCTTGATCAGAAACTGACCCTCACAGCATCTGGAACATTCCCATAAGTGATCAACCCTCTGTTCCAGCAGCCATTCGACTCAATGGGGTTTCGAGTTTAATGCTGCCGAAACAGACGTCGACATCAGGGCACAACTCTGGCCCTGGCGATAGGTTTCTTTGTTGTTCCGCCAACTCACGCCGTGACCGTAACTAGTTCAAACACAACGTCGGCTTGTCGGAACAACTTGGTAACTATTATTGAAGGTTACGACTACGGGATTGTATAGATGACGTGCCATAAAGCTTCTATAAGAAGATAACCTCAATATAAATGCATGTCATCTACTAAGGTTTTCTGTTGCATGGGTCTAGTGAGTCATAGAAGGATGTATCAAGATATTATTTAGCTAAAATTATTTCATGTACGTTATAGGCAGTTTCACACTATTTCATCAGAATAGATAAAAAAAACTTAAGAAAGCTCGTAGCGATGCATTAGAACTTTATCATTATTTGTGTCGACAACCAACCAGTATAATGACGTTAGAAATCACGTTGTATATACTTGTATCTAGAGATACGTGTTCTGAGTCACTCACCCACATTCAAAGTGACCTTAGTTTCGAATTCCCTCATGTGAAGTCAATAAGCATGAGTCAGAATCGAAAATGTGCGAATTGGAGTGAGCGTGATTCTCGGCAATATAAGACATAAACAGCTAATGAACAACCAAGTCTTTTCTCAAATGACACATCATGAAGTATGATCCGTGATGAGCCACAGGGTCTGTATAATCGACGAAAGACAAGCAGTCGTGTCAAAACCGATGTAATTGAGTGCACAGTGACACCCCTATTTCAGTGATCATTTAATTTATACCCCTTGTGTTTAGGTACAAAGTTTTCAACCATACTTTCATTCTTTAACGCGACAACAGCAGTGACGAACCGAACAGGCAACGAAACACTGAGTACATTATAATGAACACATATTCCTAAGCGGTGTTTCTCAACCTTTGAACAGCGGTCCGGTCCCGGTAAAAATATATATATTTGGCCGGGAGAGCTTCTCATTGAATTTAAAATACATAATTTGTTTGGACGGGATTTTGATTTTTATAGAACATTAAAAAAAAATTTCGACAGTGGATCTCACACAGGTTGAGAACCACTGTTGTGAGATAAATATTGATGACAAGAGCACGACTATTGTCAGTGGTGGACTTGAGAAATAAATATAAAGTGTCCTACAATTTTCAGGTGTTGTATTGTAATATACATTCGGTTCTGTCGACCCACTGGGTTTTGTCATAATATTCTGGAGACACTGGGTTTTGTCATGATGTTTTGTCGACCCACTGAGTTTTGTCATGATATTCTGGAGACACATTGGGTTTTGTCGTGATATTCTGGAGACACACTGGGTTTTGTCATGATATTCTTTCAACTTACTGGGTTTTGTCATGATGTTTTGTCGACCGGCTGGGTTTTGTCATTATGTTTTGTCGACCCACTGGGTTTTGTCATGATGTTCTTTCAACTTACTGGGGTTTTTCATGATGTTTTGTCGACCCACTGGGTTTTGTCATGATGTTCTTTCAACTTACTGGGTTTTGTCATGGTGTTTTGTCGACCGGCTGGGTTTTGTCATGATGTTTTGTCGATCCACTGGGTTTTGTCATGATATTCTGGAGACACACTGGGTTTTGTAATGATATTCTTTCAACTTACTGGGTTTTGTCATGATGTTTTGTCGACCGGCTGGGTTTTGTCATGATGTTTTGTCGACCCACTGGGTTTTGTCATGATGTTCTTTCAACTTACTGGGTTTTGTCATGATGTTTTGTCGACCCACTGGGTTTTGTCATGATGTTCTTTCAACTTACTGGGTTTTGTCATAGTGTTTTGTCGACCGGCTGGGTTTTGTCATGATGTTTTGTCGATCCACTGGGTTTTGTCATGATGTTTTGTCGACCGGCTGGGTTTTGTCATGATATTTTGTCGACCCACTGGGTTTTGTCATGATGTTTTGTCGACCGGCTGGGATTTGTCATGATATTCTGTCGACTGGCTGGGGTTTGTCATGATATTCTGGAGACTCACTGGGTTTTGTCATGATATTCTGATGACCCGGTGGGCTTTTTCATGATGTCTGGAGGTCCATACCATTCCTGATATAGATTGCAGGAGATAATAAATCAACAAGAGGTATGATGCAGTAGCGCACACAGGATATATCATTACTAAAGGATATATCATTACTGAAGGATATATCATTACTGAAGGATATATCATTACTGAAGGATATATCATTACTGAAGGATATATCATTACTGAAAGAAATATCATTACTGAAGGATATATAATTACTGAAGGATATATCATTACTGAAGGATATATCATTACTGAAGGATATATCATTACTGAAGGATATATCATTACTGAAGGATATATCATTACTGAAGGAAATACGACGTTGAAGTTTGTTATGGTCACGCTTCGATTTACAGAGTCAATCTATTCAATCTGTCTATTCAGAAACAACCTGTTACATGAAACCCATTATTAATCTGTTAATTAATCTCAGATTCAACTGTTAAACTAATCTGAAATGTTATATGTTAAATTAATCCTTAAAGTAAATGAGGAGTGAGAGAAACGAGAGATACATGAGAGAAAGAGAGAGTGGGTGGGAAAAGATTGGGAGAAAAAAAAATCAAGTGAGTAAATGAATAGAGAAAACAGAAAGCGAGTGAAGAAGGGAGGGAAAGAGATAGGAGTTAAAAAAATTATGGAGAGATTGAGAAATAGTAAAGATGGAGAAAGTTAGGAAGGAGAAAGAACTAGCTAGAGAGAGAGAGAGAGAGAGAGAGAGAGAGGATTGAAGCAATGATTAAGATATTCAGATGAAATGTGATTCTAAAAGATTCGTCTTATTCTGTCTGATTGTGAGCACATTTTCTATCTGACATCCTCTCTGACACTCCAGATCAGAGAGACATATGTTCCAGCTGCCGTTTTATTATCAGTGCCCGGAGTTAAGTAGGACGATACATAATCGATGAAAAAGAATAGACAGTAATACAAGCCTCAAGCTAGCATCAGTTATTGTCGAACGAACATATGGGATCAAAATGTTAAAAGATAGATGTATTTTTTTAGCATCAAATTATCGTTGTTGTGGCAACCGGGTCCTGGACTTACAGTTCGGGGAACAAAGAATAGGACCACTGTCTTCTTCTAGGCATGTTTCCAGGAAAGTTGAGGGAATGATCATGTGACGTATTCCTTCCAGAACGTTGTCTTCCCAATGAACTCTCTGAACCCCTCTCTGTCTTGGGCGATGTGGCTTGCATTTTCTAGCGATGTATCCATGTTATCTTTAATGTTGTCAGTCCATCGTCTTGTTGGTCTGCCCTTTCTTCTCTACCCAGGTACTCTTCCCTTTATTATTATTTGTCTTTCTAAACAGTTGTGTCTCTTTATATGACCAAACAGGTGTAGCTTTAATATCTAGGCACAATATTCCTCTAGGTTGCCATTACTTTCGGGAAGGATCAACCGTCGAGCACCGTAATAAGAACACATTCTTTGTAGTCGGCCATTTTGGCGGAAGAGTTGTTAAGGGAATAGGCAGGCAATAAGCCACATGTGAAAAATTAATTGTTATTGCATGTTTTGTCACAATTTCGTACTTTTGTCTTCTGTCGTAGTTATTCATACGTTGCTTTACGGTTTAGCACGGACGTGCCTTAGACAAAGGGAGTCAACCAAAACAGAAAATCTCCACTGCCTAGCAGTTTAGTATGAGAGTGCCTCAGGACAAGGGAGTAAACCCACAAAGAAAATTCAGAGGGAAGACACTAAGGCAGTCTTTAGTGTATTAAACCATCGTCTGTTATCTCCAGCAGTTCTGCTTGTTTTCAAGCGTTTTGACGTTGTTGTCTTTCCATTGGAACTAATTAACAGATTTTGAGGTGGTGTTAGTAAAAATTGGAAACGCACTGTGGTTGCGACTGTGGGGCTCACCATGGCTCACTAGATAAACCACCCATTCAACAGAAAACCTTAGTAGATGACATGCCTGTATATTGAGGTTATCTTGTTGTTCCGGCAAACCGACGTTGTGCTTGAACTAGTTACGGGCCCGGCGTGGGTGGACAGAACAACAAAGAAACCTATCGCAAGGGCCAGAGTTGTTCTCTGATTTCGACGTCTGTTTCAGCGGCATTTGACTCGAAATACCACCGAGTCGGACACCTTATTGAAGACCTTACTTGAGGGTAAGGTCAAAGGGAAGCGAGGAAGAGGTAGGCAGAGATACAAGTGGGAGAGTAACATCACACGATGGACAGGTTACAGTCTAGCAGAATGTACCACCAAGACAAGAGACAGGAGATGTTGGAGATACGTTGCAGCCAACCTTCGTTGCAGAGGCGGAACTTGATAATGATGATGAACATGCACAGCTTTGACACAGGACCTCCGAAGTTGTCGTACGAATCTGATAGAACTTGACACTTGACTGCACCTTCTTGATATCAGAGAAAACTTTACAATCTATTGCGCTATATTTGATTTCCCTATTATGAGAATGAATTATAAACCAGCAATGAACAAGAGATGAAAACTAGAATGAAAAGAATACTCGGAGTGTCATTAAGAGAGAATTAGAAACGATAACATCAGACAGATAACCAAAACAATACATGTGTTGATACACATAAAAAGACAACAGATCAAGTGGTTTTCACGCGCTTCCAGACTACCGACATATAGCATGCCACAAATGGCCATGACCCATAGACATAACGGTTATAAAGCCAGAGGCAGACCATGTAAAAGATGGATGACAGAAATAAAATAAGCCACAGGAACAAGTTTACAAACAGCGCACAAGAAGGCCATCTCCAGAGAACTCTTCCACCCCTGACGCCGCAAGACAAACAAGGGACACAGCGTATAGATAGATAGAAAGAATGAACAAGAGTGTATGACAAAAGAAGATTGGAGGTACAAAGTCAAATGATGATCAAGAAATGCAGGATAGACAAATACAAGATAAAACTCAACAATTATGGTGTCCGCACAGACAATATGACACACCTGGCGTTGGTGAGACAGCTAAAGCCCACCTTCCTAAGATTAACGGAAATGTGGATTAACATCCGCCTGGAAAAATATAAGATCATTTCTTATATTAATTTGTACAGATCGCTCGAAAACATCAATTTTCAATAGAGACCAGTACAAATAAGCAATACTGTATTTCTTCAAACTGTTATATCTTCTTGGTCATATCCATTCTCGTATTGGCTTTCAGTTTCCCGAGTCCCTCGTCAGTTATACAATCTTGTGGATTCACTGAAATAAAAAAAAATCTTCAATTTGACTTTTTCCGTTGCATTTGTCCCTACGTGTATACTTTGTTTTGACAGCAAATTAACATCATGGTAAAAGTAAAAAAGCGTCGCTTGTGAAGGATGAACGGATGAGCACAGATCTGTATAAATGACGAGAGACTCGATTGAGCTAAGGATAAGGTGTTTAGTGTGATATTTTTACGCGACATATGATGGATATATTTTGTATTGTCTAGATTACCAAATTTTGTAAAAATGTTGCTCTAGAAAGGAGAGGTTTAACCCTTCTATTTAATATCCCCATTTAATACCCAGCTTGAACATTGATAGGAGGTTCAAGAAAACTTTCCATTGAGAACATTGATAGGAGGTTCAAGAAAACTTTCCATTGAGAACATTGATAGGAGGTTCAAGAAAACTTTCCATTGAGAACATTGATAGGAGGTTCAAGAAAACTTTCCATTGAGAACATTGATAGGAGGTTCAAGAAAACTTTCCATTGAGAACATTGAGAATATCATCCTTCAAATGTGACAATAATGTGCTGTTTCTCCTGAGTTTATTAGCTGTTGACACGAAGTGACCAATACAAATTACGGTAAATGTTTAATAGCGTCACTTTTAGTGGATGATTACCCGGTCCGTATATGTATACTTGATGAATGTCTCCAGAGAACTCTTCCATCCCTGACGCCGCAAGGCAAACAAGGGACACAGTAGATAGATATAGAGATGAGGGACTCGCTGTTTGCTGATCTGACATCCGTTTTTTTTATTACTGTCTGGCTATAAAAATTGATACATGATTTTTAAAATTGACCAAGGGAATCAGCCAATAGTTGTGACGTGCCATGGTTAGCCCACATATCTTGTTTCATTGATAACACATCGAGGCTGAGATTTGGTAAATATAGTATTTATTAAATGTGGAACTAGTAGAACTGGACAAAGGCATATCAGTAGAATGAAGATCGTGGTCAACTAACTATCCACGGGATCCGTCAGTATGCATATCCTAGTTCACCTAGTTCGCTAGGTGAGTCTGAGCACCAATGTGTCTCCCTGGAGTACAATGATGTTGGTTCATAATCTGTAACAAATCATAACAACGGTCATGCCGCAACCCAATAGAAAGAGAGACAGAAACTGATGTCCTTTCCGATTGAAAGTTTGAGAATACGGGTAGCAGCTCACATTATAAGAGGAAATCGCTTTTCGGAAACATCCATTTGGAAGAGCAGGTCAGGATGAGGGTGTAAACATTGTCTATGATTAATCCATGTCAAATCCAAACGGATATCCGGTGTCTGGAGCAATGATTGGAAACCTCCAAAACAGTTTAAGAGATCTAAGGCGGAGATGCATTGTTTTTCAAACTTGTTCATGCTACCGCTCCTTTCTCTTAGATTCTATCAGCAGGCACACAGTTTGGCAAGATGAATCAGTGGTTCTCAAACTTTTTTCTTTCGTTGCGAAGCGAAAGGGGGAAAGAGAGGGGGGACAAACTTTAAAAACATATTTGCTTCCATTACAAGAGGTATATTACAATATGTTAAATATAGTTAAAATAGTTACATATTTGTGGCACCCTAGACGGATATATGGCATCCCTAGATGGTATGTGGCCTCTCTAGACTGATATATTGGGCCCATTAGACGGAGAATGGCCTCCCCTAAATGGATATATTGCCCCTCAAGACGGATATAAGGCTGACCTAGACGGATATATATTCCTCGCTTAGACGGATGTATGCCCCACACCCCCCTAGACAGATATATAGCACCATTAGATGGATATATGCCCATCCTCCCTCCTTAGACAGATATATAATTATGGCAGGGTACTAGCATAAGAACTAAGTTGTGTTTACTACTGACAGGTGTGTTTTATGTAGCGACATATAGATGTGAAGCATGGACACTAAATACAACAGTGGCACAAAAAATAAAAGTCACTAAAAGATACAAGGGCAACTTGCTGAAGACCGCAGAGAATTCAAGATTCATAATGAAGACTATGTTCTGGAAAGAATGTCACCTGATCAGAGGAGAGGGATATGTGCCCCCTAGATGGATATATGACACCTTAGATGGGTTAGTGACGTCCGTAGCTTGGTTTGTTGCCACCAAATTAAAAAATCTTTCTTTGTAACCGTTCAGAAAATTTCTTTTTATGGGATCACATGACCCGCTTTGAGAACCACTGGTCTAGATTTATATTGGTTTGCGCCCATTCCCCACCAAATCAGCAGATTTACTTTTTTTTTAAATAAATTATCTGTTGTTACAATACATTAGGCCTACACATTATATGGTAGTGGGAGAAACAGTCTCCAAAAACCTTGATCGACAAAGGAATATAAGAAAGTTTAAAAAATGATACTGGATGAAGAAGAACAACATACCCAAGATACGTACAAAGTGGCAGTTTGTTTGTTTGTTTGTTTGAGAACCCCAACAATTGCGATCGATTAGTTCTTACTTCCTATGTGCAGTGAGGTGTGGAATAAAAAAAATGTCTTTCATATCCAGAAGGCTTCAGTTTTCGGCTTAGTGCAATGTCTATTGAACGGAGCATTCTACTCAGAGATGGTCTACAATTGTATAGATGACATGCTACAAAGCTTCCTTAAGTGAGCCTCAATATAACGGCATGTCATCTACTAAGGTTTTCTCTTGCAATGGTGGCTTGTCTAGTGTGCAATTTGGTGAGACCCACAGACGCAACCGCATGCGTACAAAGTGGCTGTAGAATGTTGTTTTCACCTATTGTCGTTAAAGAAAGAAAGGTTACATAGAAGATGACAAATGAGAATTAGGAATAAAGAAACGTTACATAGAAGATGACAAATGAGAATTAGGAGTAAAGAAACGTTACATAGAAGATGACAAATAAGAATTAGGAGTAAAGAAACGTTACATAGAAGATGACAAATGAGAATTAGGAGTAAAGAAACGTTACATAGAAGATGACAAATGAGAATTAGGAGTAAAGAAACGTTACATAGAAGATGACAAATGAGAATTAGGAGTAAAGAAACGTTACATAGAAGATGACAAATGAGAATTATGAGTAAAGAAACGTTACATAGAGATGTGTGTCATGTGTCATATTCTTTCCAGAATGTAGTCTTCCTTATTAATCTCATGAAATCCCCGCAGTCTCTGGCAAGTTGTCCCACTTTCTCTAGCGACATGTGCATGCATTTCTGAATCTCTCTTATCAACGATGTTTTGGTTGGTCTCTGCCTCTACAACCTTCTATCGCCCTCTCCAACAACACAGTTTCCATGCCACTGTGTCTCTTCATATGGCCGAAACAACCAAACTGCCTACTTAATATGGTGTTTAAAAGCCAGCCTTCTTGAACGTTGATTTTGCCTTAGCACATCTTGGTTGGTCTTTCTTGTTGTCCGTGGTATTATTAGGACTCTTCTATAGCCTCTTCAATACTTAATGGAAGATGACAAATGACAATTAGGGGTAAAGAAACGTTAAAGAAACGTTAAAGAAACGTTACATAGAAGATGAAAAATGACAATTACGAGTTAAAATGAAGACACAAAAAAAAATTAATTAATAGTGATATTATGGCCTAACGGAAGCCATTTGGTCAGATAGACTGTGTAGTAAAAAGTGTACAACATTGATACCAACAGATACCAACATTGATACCAACAGATACCAACATTGATACCAACAGATGTTTGCGGGCTTTCACGTGATATGATGTCTTATACAAAATTGTGGCACATGCTTTATACATACATATCTTATTCTGAGTAGGAAGTTTCTTCTCAAAGCATTGCACGCCTTTGATACTTAGATACATAATCTTGGCATGACGTATGAAGGAAGGATATAATCACTGATATTGGGAGTAATCTTGGCATGAACAAAGGCTATAATCACTTCTATTTAGAGTCTTCTTGATATGGAGTATGACAGAAATCTGTAATCACTGATATTTGTAGATTTCCTGTTATGAATGAAGGCTATATCCACTGATATTTGAAGTCTTCGTGGTATGAAGAAAAGCTATAATGAATGATATTTAGAGTCTTCTTGATATGTAGGAAGGCTATAATTACTGCCTTTTAGAAAAAAAGTCATCTCCAGAGAACACATATGGTTTACACAGATGTACTGGCATAAAAGGATATAAAACAAACAGAGCGCATGCGGTTGTGTCTGTGGGTCTCACCAATGGCTCAGAAGACAAATCAACGATGCAACAGAAAACCTTAGTAGATGACATGCCTTTATATTGAAGTTATCTTCTTATAGAAGCTTCATGGCACGTCATCTATACAATCCCGTAGTCGTAACCTTCGATAACAGTTACCATGTTGTTCCGACAGGCAGACGTTGTGCTTGAACTAGTTACGGGCACGGCGTGAGTTGGCGGAACAACAAAGAAACCTGTCGCAATGGCCAGAGTTGTGTCCTGATGTCGACGTCTGTTTCGGCGACATTTGACTCGAAACACCATCGAGTCGAATGGCTGCTGGAATAGAGGGCGGAGCACTTATGGGAATGCCCCACGTACTGTGAGGCCAGTTTTCTAATCAAGAATCAAGCTATAATTACTGATATTTTCAGATATCTTGATATGTAGGCAGGCTGTTATCACTGATATTTAGTCTTTATGGCATAAAGTGTGAAGGAAGAATATAATCACTGATATGTGAAGTCTTCTTGGTATGAAGTATGAGAGAATATAATCACTGATATGTGAAGTCTTCTTGGTATGAAGTATGAGAGAATATAATCACTGATATGTGAAGTCTTCTTGGTATGAAGTATGAGAGAATATAATCACTGATATGTGAAGTCTTCTTGCAGGAAGTATGAAGGAAGTTATAATCCCCCCCCCCCTATTCCCGTATTTGTATTGACATGAAAAACAGTAATTATAAATCAGTAGCTATGGCTATTTAGAATAGCTTAGAGTGCCGATTTGTTCCAGAGGGCAACATTTAGTTAAAATAAACCTATAAAGTAATATTTGACGTTGTCGCCGCTAAAGAACAAAACTCAACCATTTATCCAGTTTCTCAACAGACGGATCGAGTTTTGTTAAAGTAAAGCTTGTGTTATTGAACGTGGCAGTCTGGGATAAAACGTCAGCGGAAATTAGAATACTCTCACTGATAGAAGATTCGAAACTATGAGCACGTCTGGCATAACATATCCGATATTTACCTACGGTTCCCTCGTGCTATTATATGATATGTGTGTTGTAGGGTGTGTGTGTGTGTGTGTGTGTGTGTGTGGGCTGGGTATGTCTGCTTGTGTAGTCCACGAAAGTAAGGAAGAAATTGAAAACAAAGTGAAAGTTAGTGATTTTTCAATTACGAATGTGGCATGAATCATTGTGGTAACATACCGTCTTTTCATGAACGTTCACAATCTTTCTGTATTTTAGATTCATACAAACAAGAGCGAAAATATCCCGAGGCGAGCAGGGCGGTTAACGTGGTTGCTAAGGCCAAAAGCATTTCTCTATGGCGCTGCAACCAAAGTGAATTTAATTCATTTACCGGTGGGGAGAGAAAGCCAGAGCTTGCATGATGGAGAGAAAAAAAGATTCTGCTGTGCATACTAACACATAAAAGTGTTTTGGAGAATTCTGTCATAAATAGTTTTACTAAAACATAACGAAATAATCTTGGTGAAAAATAATAGTACTATGGAGACATAATGAAATAATTTTGCTTAGAAATAAAAGTACCATGGAAATATAGCAGAATAATAATCTTACCAAGTAAAGATTTCATGGAAAAGTATGAAAGTGTCATGGACGTAAATGAAGATATGGAAACACATAAAAGTATTATGGGAGTAAATTGTAGTGTAATGGAAATAAATGAAAGCATTATGCAAACAAATGAACTACCATGGAAACAAATGAAATACCGTGGAAATAGATCAATGTGTCATGGAAACAAATGAAAACATAACGGAAACAAATAAAAGTATCATGAAAACAAATGAAAGTATCTTTGAAACAAATGAAAGTATCATGGAAACAAATAAAAATATCATGTAAACGGATGAAAGTATCATTGAGAGTAATAAAAATATGGAAACAAATGAAATATAATGCAAACAATTGAAAGTATCACACAAACAAATGAAGGTGCAATAGAAATAGCTGATAGTATCACGGAAAACAGGTGAAAGTATGATAATAAATGAGACTATCATCTCATGTTATTATCATCGGAACTGATGAAATTACAAAGGAAACAGATGAACGTGTTATGGAAACAAAGTAAACAATCATAGACACAGGTAAAATAGCATGCAAACAAAAAGAAACGCATCATGTAACAAATGAAAGAACAATGAAAACAAATTAAATTATTATAGAAACAGATCAAAGTGTCGTGGAAACTAATGAAACCAACATGAAAGTAAATAACTTATCATGGATACAAATGAAAGTGTAATTAAAGAAAACTATCATGGAAAGAAAATAAAAAATTATTAAAACAAATGAAAATATAATTAAAATATAAAGTGTAAGTGAATCAAATGTAATTAATTAAAACAAATAACAGTGTAAGTAAAACACATGCATTTTTTTAATAAATGGAAGTGTAATAGAAATATATGCCTAACGAAGACGGATGTGTCTAGTCATTGGCACAAATACGACAGTGACACAACGTATTTCCATTCTTTAGAGTACATCCTGCTGGTGATCTAGTTGGGCGATTGTTCTGCTAGAAGAGCGATCCAGCTGCAGTTTGAGAATGAAGACTGAAGAAAATAACAATAAGTGCTATTAAAACTAACGAAAATGTAATGAAAACTAATTAAAGTGTAATTAAAACAAATGAATTTGTAATTAAAACAAATGAATTTGTAATTAAAACAAATGAATTTGTAATTAAAACAAATGAATTTGTAATTAAAACAAATGAATTTGTAAAATGTATAATAATACATTTCCATAGCACAGTGCCCGGGCTGAAGGTTATGTGACTTGTACTGGGAATTTTATAAAATTAGAACGTGACATGTAGTATTGGGAATTTTATGATATCGGAACGTGATTTGTAGTGCTGGAAATTTTTTGAAATCAGAACTTGACTTGTAGTACTGGGAATTTTGTGAAATCAGAAAGTGACTTGTAGGAATTTAACGAAAAGGCTGAGAACACACACACTCACACACCCTCTCCCCCCCCCCAATTCCTCTGAAATAAAGGTCATTAAATGATCTCATAAAACCGACAGGGCAACGCACGAAAATCATCGAACGATCTCCCCCCCCCCTACTGAAAACTTATCTACGTTCCTGGCTTGTATACTATCATATGTGCTCCTCTGTCGAAAGCCGCTGGGGCACTGCTTTGTCGGGTCAGGTAGACACCTCCCCACTTACAGAGTTAACAGAAACAGGTTGTACTGACTACTGTCATATGGTGTGTGTCCTGTGATGTATTCTTTCCAGAACGTTGTCTTCCCAATGAACTCCCTGAACCCCTCTCTGTCTTAAGCGATGTGGCTTGCATTTTCCAACGATGTATTCATGTTATCTTTAATATCATCATTCCATCGTCTTCTTGGTCTGCCCTTTCTCTTCCATCCATGTACTCTGCCCTACATTATTTGTCTTTCTAAACAGTTGTGTCTCCTTATATGACCACACAGGCGTAGTTTTCGTTTTGTTATTGTGTTTAGTAACCAACACTCTGTAATTTTCAATGTGTTTATAATATCTGAGTTACTCTTTTTTTTTCCTTCCATGATATTCTAAGTATCTTTCTCTAACATTTCAGCTCGAAGGCGTTGATCTTCTTTGCCGCTGTTTTACTTAGGGTCCATGTTTCGCAGCCTTATGTTGCAACCGGAAAAATAAAAGTTCGTAGCATTAGCAGTTGCTCTTTCTATTTTGTTGTTTTTCCATATGTTTTTAAACGGTGTTATTTTACAATAGGCCATTGCTAATCTCTTCCTTATTTATACCATACAGTCTCATGCACCGTAAATGTTTGCTCCTAAGTATTCAAATTTATCCACACATTCTACACGTTTTATTTAGCAACACTTTTCATGCATGTGGTCGCGTCTGTGGGTCTCACCAATGACCAACTAGACAAACCACTAGTCATACGGTAGCTCATCAATATCTGACTTCTTACTATCGTAACATCTTAGTAACATCTTAGTAACATCTTAGTAACATCTTAGTAACATCTTAGTAACATCTTAGTAATATCTTAGTAACATCTTAGTAACATCTTAGTGACATCTTAGTAACATCTTAGTAACATCTTAGTAACATCTTAGTAACATCTTAGTAACATCTTAGTAACATCTTAGTAATATCTTAGTAACATCTTAGTAACATCTTAGTGACATCTTAGTAACATCTTAGTAACATCTTAGTAACATCTTAGTAATATCTTAGTAACATCTTAGTAACATCTTAGTGACATCTTAGTAATATCTTAGTAACATCTTAGTAATATCTTAGTAACATCTTAGTAACATCTTAGTGACATCTTAGTAACATCTTAGTAACATCTTAGTAACATCTTAGTAATATCTTAGTAACATCTTAGTAACATCTTAGTGACATCTTAGTAATATCTTAGTAACATCTTAGTAATATCTCTGTAATATCAGTAATATTGTGTGTGTCCGGACCTGACACATCGGGAATAATAATAATCTATAATACAATAGCCTTGTCTATAATATTCTTCTTCTTCGGCGTTCATTCTCAAACTCCCGCTATATCTTTCTTGTAGCAGGGCAATGGTCCTACTAGATTTCCAGCAGAATGTAGTCCAGAGAATGGAAATGCGTTGTGTCGCTGTTTTATTTTCGCCAATGGACCGACACATCCGTCGTCGGCGGGTCCATAATATAATAGCCGTGTTCTGTAAGTCTCGCACTCCACAAAATCAAGGCTGTCCAAACTGACCAACGCCCATGTCAAAAGGGTCCCCAGACTCCAGAACAAATTCTGCAGACATGCCCACTCTTTGATGACGTGAGAACTAAAATATGGTCCCGGGAAGCAGATGTGAAGGTGAAGCTGTCGGGCAACCGTGAGGACCTCCTGCCGACGACTGAATTCGTGGAGGCTGCCCACCTTCCTGTATAGACTTATGAGCATAAGAAACTGATCGCAGAAGAAGAAGAAGTAAGTCTCTCCGGAACGCTCTATAAATAGCGCAATTACGTCACGGGATTCCGTGCGACATCCAATCAAAACGATTGGTGTCGTGATGTTATTCAAAGCAGAGGACATTTTTGTGTACAAATGTTATTGATAAGCTAACATGTAAACTTCTGTACCGGCTTGTGGTACTTTATTTATAGTTATTTAAAAAACATTATTTGTAAAATGGATGTATGTATAATTTGCTTTAACTGGTGGATGACGATGAGCCAATCGCAAGAAAGCGTAAAAAAATAAAAGAGCGAAAAGATAGATTGTTGAGTCGTCAAAGTCATGAATCACTCGCTAGGATTCGTGCTGCAAATGCTACAGAACATAGACATATAATTGAAAAATCGATTTGATCATGAAACCCTTCAACAAAGACAAGCACGACTTGCTAAGGATGCTGATTTATATCGGCGTCAAGCTAAGCTAGAATCATCAGCGTAAAGAGAAAATTGACAAGCTATGAATAGAGAATGTGTGTTCGTCCATCATAAGTGATGATGAATAGAGAATACCAGCGTCGTCACAGACACCCCCGCACGACTCAAAGCAGACGCTATTGTTGTATACAAATGCTATTATGAAGCGCGATCGTCAATCTCTTCTACGTCACTATAATGAACCAACGTCAATGGTTTTCGTTAACGAAGATGGCGAACCACCCTTTCACCGCGACATTTGCATTTATTCATTCATAAAATATTGGTTATAGACTGTATTCGATGAATTGGTTATTGACTGTATGTCATACTCGCTTTTGTTCCCATACGATGAGCCGAGTTGGCAAGAACATTGGCAATGTGGAGCATATCATGGTAAGCAACTAAATACATTTCGTCCCGATGGGAGGACGCTTTACCGACGGGATCCTAACGAATCTATTAGCAATAATCAGCATCATCAAATGCCGTCTCCGCAACGAAGGTTGGCTGCAACGTATCTCCAACATCTCCTGTCTCTTGTTTTGGTGGTGCACTCTGCTAGACTGTAACCTGTCCATCGTGTAATGTTACTCTCCCACTTGTATCTCTGCCTATCTCTTGCTCGCTTCCCTTTGACTTTACCCTCAAGTAAGGTCTTCAATAGGGTGTCATGTCTTTTAATGTGTCCAAAGTATTTTAATTGCCTGATCTTTATTTCTCTTAGTAGTTCTTTCTTCATATTAAGTGTCTTTAGCACCTCTTTATTTGTTTTCCTCTCCTTCCATGATGTTCTCCCCACTCTTCTATATACCCACATCTCAAAGGCATCAATTTTGTCCTCTAATTGTTTATTTAGTGTCCATGTTTCTGAGCCATACATTAATATGGAATAGATGTAGCATTTTATAATTCTCATTTTTAACTTGTTATAATAAGTTATAATATAATTAGCAATAATAAGAGGCTCCTAATAGTAACAATAATAAGTTCAGATTAAGAAATGAGCTCTCTATAATATTTCTGCGCTCAAACAATCAATATTTGCTCATTACAATTATGTAGACAGAAATAAGAGCGTAACAGAAGTGCTGACAGACAATCGCTAACGATGTCACCGAGAGAAAGTACGGACATTTTACTCTCATCTGTCAGTTGTGGAGTAACTTCATATCTCTGCATGTATCTAGTATCGATTTCTTACTATTTATTGAAGTAGAAGGAGCCGTAGTCGAGTTCCTATGCAAACATTACAGGAATTTATGTTAACTCACAGAATAGGGTTGTCTGTATTGCTGATGTTCGTGGTGAGTGATGGACAGAATGATGTTAACGAGCGGGGTGTTGTAGTGAACGTGTTATTGATCTTGATTGACTAATATGACATGGGGTAGATGTGTCATGTGACGTATTCCTTCCAGAACGTTGTCTTCCCAATGAACTCTCTGAACCTCTCTCTGTCTTGGGCGATGTGGCTTGCATTTTCTAGCGATGTATTCATATTATCTTTAATGTCGTCAGTCCATCTCCTTCTTGGTCTGCCCCTTCTCCTCTACCCGGGTACTCTTCCCTCCATTATTTGTCTTTCTAAACAGTTATGTCTCTTTATATGACCAAACAGGCGTAGTTTTCTTTTTGTTATTGTGTTTAGTAACCAACACTCTGGAATATTCAGTGTGTTTATAATATCTGAGTTTCTGATTTTTTCCTTCCATGATATTCTAAGTATCTTTCTGTAGCATTTCAGCTCGAAGGCGTTGATCTTCTTTGCCGCTGTTTTACTTAGAGTCCATGTTTCACAGCCGTATGTTGCAACCGGAAAAATAAAAGTTCGTAACATTAGCACTTTCGTTTCTATTTTGTTGTTTTTCCATATGTTTTTCAGCCGTGTTATTTTGCAATATGCCATTGCCAATCTCTTCCTTATTTCTGCCATGCAGTCTCCTGCACCGTTGATATTTGCTCCTAAGTATTCAAATTTATCCACACATTCTATCTCGGTATTGTCTATTCTGATTTTTGGTTGTTGTGTTGTTATATCTGTTGACATGATTTTTGTTTTCTGCGTGTTTAAATACAAATGTTGTGCTTCGCTATATTTCTTTGTATTCTTGATTAGTTGTTCCAATCCCTTTATATCGTTTGAAAGAAGTACTGTGTCGTCTGCGTATAGATGCGGGGTAGATGATGGATTTTAATAATAGAAGCTTACTCTGTATATGACATTGATTTTTAAACAGGAGAATGCGTAAATTTGTGAGTTCTTGCCGCTTTCCTTTGTGTATAGTTTTTGATATTTTTGTAGGAGGACAACCACTAAGTGTGTTGTTGTATTTGGAGGAGGGGAGGAGGGGTTGTTTACTATATTGTTGTTACTATTGTATAGTGCCAAGTTGTAATTTTCTGATTACAGGAAGGGGAGATGGGAAGGGGTGAAGGTTGAACTGAACCGGCCTCACGTTATTCAGGATCTTTCTTTTCAACTATTGCTGACATTTTTGGGCCCCATTTGTATGTTATAGTGCATAGTAAATATATTGTAAACTATGTTATACCGCATGGTATATGTACTATGTTATATCGCATGGTAAATATATTGTAAACTATGTTATACCACATGGTAATTATATTGTAAACTATGTTATACCGCACGGTGATATGAACTATGTTATACTGTATGGTAAATATATATATATGTATAAACTATATAAAATTATAGACCCCCTCTGAGTAGAAGGTTCCTTCAATATACATTGCACTAAGCCGAAAGCTGAAGTCTCCTGAGTATGAAAGAAATCTCAGAAAAATCACCCCACTGCACATAAGAACTAAACGCTAATCACTCGCAATTCCTGGAGTGTTCAAAACAACACTTTTAGACTGCAAAGCTCTCTGCATGATATAAATAATATATTTAATATCGACTCCAGCAATTGGGTAAAGCTAACACAAGTCACTGTAACTGAAAATCGGATACACATACAGAAGACTGAAAAAAAAGCTGGAAAAAGCAAGCTGGATGAGAAAGGAGCAAATAAATATATGTCACGGTAATCGGTCAATTTAAACTTTGAAAGGGTAATGAGGTTTTGGTGACCACTAGTAACACACATGAAAATCGAAGTTTCGACAAAAAAGCTTTTATCAAGAACACGAAACTGGTGTGGAATTAGTGACTACCTTTGTGATTACTTCCCTTGCTTATGTTTATCAGTTTTTGTTTATAATTTATTAATTTAAATATAAATATATTTAGGGTTAAGGGTAGGATTAGTTATAAATATAATATAAAAATGCATAAATATATTTAGGGTTAAGGGTAGGATTAGTTATGTAACCAACCCTAACTGTAAAAAAATGAATATTTAAATTAATTATTAGCTAATTATTGTTATAATATTTAGATTAGTTAATCATAAAATACGTAGGTAGGCACTAATTGCACACAAGTACCAAGAACACAATATAACACACACCGGGTAAGGAACAATACTGTCTAAGTCCACATCATAATGTCTATATGGGATATATCCCAGATGTTCGGAAGAATATGAATGATGTAAAAATTAAACTTCATTAACCAGATCGTCTGGTAGATTTAGTCATGATGTACACGTGATGATGATGACTATATAACCTCTTTATCTGTTAGCAGGTGGCTCTTCATAGTTGTTGGGGGAGGGGGGTGGAGGGGGTGGAATGAGAAAGAAGGTTGTTTCTAACAAGTCTGTTTTATAGTCACAGGTCAATTATACAGTCATGTGGACTCATCGAATGTATCCTTCAAAAGTAAAGCTATTTGCCTGTCGCCCTGATTTTAATTGCATATTGGCACAAAATATATAGTGAGCACTGAAAAATTATGGGAAAAAACACATGTCATCACTTTTGACAGGTGATGACCGATTAGTCCACATGACTGTATAACTGATAAGGGACTCGCCGTTGTAATTATTTAGAAGACTGCAACCCACAACAGTTAATTGAACTTCCTCCGCCAGGTCGTGGTGGCTGGATTACCACGACTAGGCCTCGAGTGTTTTTTTTTTAATAATGGTTGTAAAGCTTCGATACAACCAAATTGGATTAAACGTCCGTGGTTGAAAGTTGCGTACCCCAATTTACTTGTGTTTTGAAGAGCGGTGACCACAGTCAAAATAAGACCTATTGGTTCATGGGGAAAACAGCCTGCTAAATATCACTCATTTGTCTTTTCCCGTATTTTTGTTTGGCTTGCGACAAAACAATATAATTATAGCAACCAATGGAAATCACGGGAAAAGTCAAAAGAGCCATTTTAAAAAGCTGATTTCCCATTAGCCAGTAGGCCTTATGTTGTGGGACGTTATCGAGAGACATTCTCCTATTCAGAGGGGATCTATGTGTGTGTAAATGTAGAAGGCATGTTTCATTATTTTGTATAAATTAAAGTAACCCATAGCATTTATTAATGCCGTAGGGGTGTGAGATGTTAGCGATCTCACATTTCAGAGGCTCTGCAAATGAGGGCGGTAGCCATCTCCTCTCCCTCGCAGTCTTTACTTCCCGGATTAATCCGGTACCCATTTAAGGCTGGGTCGACCTGGGAGCCGTTGCGATCTGAAAAACATTTCCGCCTCTACTGGGGAATGAACCCAGGACCACTGATATGCGATACCAGTGCGCTTACCACTGCGCTAACGTGGCTCCAGTCATTTTGTATGCAGACATCCAGTAATTTTGTATGCAGACATCCAGTAATATCAATGTCTTGCAACTGTTTGCTGGTATCTATGTTCAGTATTGACTACAAAATGCATGACTTCAATCATAGCCCTCTATTTAGTGGGACATTGGAGGATTGATTACAAAATGCATGACTTCAATCATGGATCCTCTAGTTAGTTAGACGGTGGATGATTGACTACACAATGCATGACTTCAATCATGGATCTCTAGTTAGTTAGACGGTGGATGATTGACTACACAATGCATGACTTCAATCATGGATCTCTAGTTAGACTCTGGATCCTGTTTGTTGCACTCCTGATACGTTCATTAGCTCTCCATTCTCCACTTGCGTGTATCCACTATTACACGATGACTGGCAGTTTCAGTTTTTTTATTGATTGACAAAATATTTCTATTTAAAAAACTCTCATTTCTGGCAACGCCGAATATCAAGCACGTTTCCATTATTTAGGACACAGAAAAGGAATCATCACCCTCATTAATTTTATTTGACCGGTTTTTTTTCTTCCGTATGGAGTTCAAATAGCCAGCACTATCAATTGCTCTACCACCGGATACAGTAGCAGTGCAAGACGACTGATCCGCTCTCTCGTTGCCTTGAACACTCACATAGCCATGCACGAAAGTGAATATGAGACATTCCAATTTCGACCAGGTTTAGATTCAAGAAAACCGCCGAAGACGGATGTGTTGGGCCATTGGCGCAAATAAAACAGCAACACAACGCATTTCCATTCTCTGGACTACATTCAACTGGAAATCTTGTAGGATCATTGTCCTGTTATAAGAGAAATCCAGTGGGAGTTTGAGAATGAACGCTGAAGAAGAAGAAGATTCAAGAAAAAGCTATTCAAGAAAAGAGACATTCCAATTTCGACCAGTTTAATTTTTTTTAAAAAGCTATAGGATTTGCGCAGAAACGGCACCGGTTAGTTGTAAACACATTGATTACTGTGAGTTCTTTACATTATTGTGAGTTTAAGTATACGCTTTTAAAACTACACTGCTGAAAGTTTGATAAATTAGTTATAACGTCATGAAGACAATCTTAATCAGTATAGATAGAACATACAATCTGTAACTCTAACTATGGATTTCCTTTGGTCGGGCTGAAATTACTAAAACAGACTGCAATTTCAAAAGGACAATAAAGATGAGGACAAAAGGAAAATTACTTGATCAATTGGTTGATCCTCCGATGTGATAGTAGTATACCACCTCAATATGTGGCCTTTCGAAAGTAATGAACTTATTGGTTCGAAACGTTACGCAGAGCTTTTCATTGGTACGCGACTAAAAGTTAGCCTTAATGGAAAGTGATCAAGAGAAAGTTCAGAGTAGCCTTCTGGAGTGACGCGTTATCTATTTATAATAGACCTTGAGCATGTTACTGTTTAAAAAGATCACTGCTCAAATATACTTTCATATATTATCAATATCCAGGTCAACCTCAATGTTTGTTTGTTTGTTTTTCGTTCGCTCACATCACGGATATCCGTGCGATTTCCGCCGGGAGCGTGATTACGTTGTGCCACCGTTATGCGCCTTGTAGGCATAGCACATCCGATTTCGGCATGCCTTGACAATTCGGGTGGGCTACCCTTAGCCTGTGACAGCCTCTATATCTGTCTCCAGGCACGAGTAGTGTAGACTCTTCGGCCAGACGATTTTCTTGCTCTCGTCTGACTTGAACGAGGTGTTCCACTGTCTATGAACTTGCCTCGTGTAATTGGACGTGCTGTGCCTGTGCCCATTGGGTACTGAACCGTTTCTCATCCGTGAGCCTGGTTCCTTAAGGGGAAGAACTCAACAGAGGAGTTGGACCCTGGCTCTTTCGCCCTCTTAGCCGAGGTGTCATTCACCGACATCGTGTACCCCTTGTACAAGTTCGAGTCTCACACCACGCGTTTGAGAGCAAGGCGTTCTCGAGCTAAGCGTCCTTGTCCCAATAGCGCCTGAGCCCATCAGGTACTGAACCCTTTCTCTCTTCAAGTGTATTTCCGGTGTAGGAAAACCTGACAGTAGAGTTGGGCCAGGGCTAAATCATTGTCCCTTTTGTACCTGAGCGCATCGAGTACGGAACCCTTTCTCTTCGCGAGCATATTTCCGGTTTAGGAAGGCTCGACATTAGAGTTGGATTAGGTCTTCTTGCTTTACCAAATGCCAATGAATGGGTCTGGGTCTCTGCCTGTAAGGAACACAGGTAACTAGAAACCCGTCTCGAGCTGACGGAGCTTGTAGTTCCCCTTTCCTAGGGACTTTTCACTTTCTATTTGCAGTTCGCGCTGCCCTCTAGCGCTGTTCTGCCCTTTCATTGTTTCATTGTACTCGGTATGAAATCTATGTCTCTCGCCATGCATCTACCTTTACGTGCATTTTACAATGGCCGCCCCTCCAATGTTCGGACTGGACTGACTAGCTTCACTGTATGTCGACAGTGTCGCTATATGTGGTGATGCTGGTGGTGTCGGAGATATGTCTGTCTCTTGTGCAGGCAAATCTCTTTCCATCTGCTACCTCCACATTCTCGGACACGATCCCCAAAAGATTTGGCCAGAATCAGCTCGAGCTGCTGTATTTCTGTTTCCAGGGTGCACCGCGTGGAGGTACATGTGGGATCTTGGTTATCTGCTAACTCTGGGTCCGCCTAGAGCAATGCGTTCCCTTTGCACCCCAACCTCAATGAAAATGAATAATCTGTAGCCTATGGTTGATATTTACATCTTTGTCTTTTGTTATTTTGTTCTCAAACTAGTTTTGATTACAGGATGTAGTCTTGATTGTGTTTGACTTCAAAGCTTGGCTACGATATCTACACCTTTCGAATGGAAGCATCGGACTCAACGCAGCATTTTTCGATTACTGTAATGTATTATTTAACGAGTTAACTAACCACATGACCATCTCTCCTTAGTTGTCTGTATAGAATGAATAACATTTCACAGTGGTTTTTTTTATATGCTACCTTTTTGTACCACGGCAACATACTTTACGGTGTTCATTGTCTATTCATCGAGGTTGTCTCTCTCTACTCGAACCCTTCTCCAAATTAGACTCTGCTAACTAAATACCTTAATGGTAATTAAATTTCAGGATACGGAAATAAGAGTCAAAGAAAAGAAACATATGTGAAGAACACAAATATCTCCAGAGAACTCTTCTACCCCTGACGTTGTAACGTATAACGGAGTATAAAAGCGAAAAGAAAGAGAGAGAAAAAAGAACTAATTACCCACAACGTTACTCATCTTGACCAATCCGATTTTAATTGACTGGCGATAGAAAATGTACCTAAGTGACCAATGAAAATCTCGGATAAGTCGCATCAGTCAAAATGATTGAAGTTATGTGTGGACAGCGCGCAAGACATTTACGTTGATGTCATTGCCTCTACCTTGTATATCATATGGTTCATGTAGTATCGAAACGGTAGAGTTGGTTTATGACTAGAGAATCGACTTCGTATCTTCATGTACACAAAGTTTAAAGTTGACCACACAGCCATGTGGACAGGCACCACAGACATCAGAGTATATACTTTAGGAATTCCCAGAATATGAAATGCTGAGGCAAATACACTGGCCAAGAGAAACACTCCTGGAAGAAAAAACTCTATGGACCTCTGTACGAGTTACAAAACAGTCAAGTTTGCAGAAGAATCAGAACTTCAGATATAAGCACATGCCAGATGAACGAAAGAAGAAGAAGAAGAAGAAAACTAAAACATCAGCGTTGAAATACTGGCTGTAAAAAACAGAAGAAAAATGTTAGAAATTGAGCTTTTCTTTAATGTTAGTTTTATTCAAAACTATTTGACTTTAAAATAATGAATAAACAAAAACAAACGTATTCCAAGCACTTCCTTCAGTTTTCATATCGTTGTAATCAAAACAACACGCCAACGGCTTAGATGTTTTCTAAACATATCTCTGCATTTTATTTTTAATCAGAAAGCTGATGCTAGCTTTTGTACCGAGCCAACAGATCATTTCATATAAATCTATCATTTCACTCATACAATTACAATTAATGAAGGGCTTTGGCATCTGCTTCTACCACCAGCAGTTTACAATTTTTGCTCCTCTAATGTCTCTAAATGGTCGTATTGAAGCCATGCAACTATACGTACAGTGTAATTAAGTGGCTAACATTGATGCAATGCAATGTGTTAATTATACGTACAGTGTAATTAAGTATATTAATTAAGTACATTCTAATATCTGGAAGTTAAAGTCAATCAGCGCACGCACGAAAATGCGCTTATTTAATTCCTGCGTTATTCCGGTGCTATGATATGAATGTGAGAGCTGGAAAAGCTCTATATCTTCAGAAAAGAAATTACTGAGGATCAAGAACAAATGTCTTCGTAAGATAACTAACACTCATAGGAGTGAATTCATATCGAATGATAAAATCAGAGAAGAGACACATCAAAATTTCATCACAGATGTTATCAGAAAACGCTGTTAGTCCTACATCGGGCATATCCTACGCGCAGACACCAACAGAATACACCACCAATCTCTTGAATGGATACCTACAGGCAAAAGAGCAAGCGGTAGACCAAAAGAAACACTCAGAAGAACAATACTTAGAGAAAGTAAAACAACCAATATTCATACTATTCAAGAACTGCACAGAAAGATATGAACAGACAGAACTGGAGAGATCTGACCTCTGCCCTATGCGCTAACTTCAGCGCAAATGGAAAATGAATGAATGAATGTAATTAAGTGGATTCTATCTATCTATCTATCTATCTATCTATCTATCTATCTATCTATCTAACTATCTATCTATCTATCTATCTATCTATCTATCTATCTATCTATCTATCTATCTATCTATCTATCTGTCTATCTGTCTATCTGTCTATCTGTCTATCTGCCTATCTGTCTATCTATCTATCTATCTATCTATCTATCTATCTATCTATCTATCTATCTATCTATCTATCTATCTATCTATCTATCTATCTATCTATCTATCTATCTATCTATCTATCTATCTATCTATCTATCTATCTATCTATCTATCTATCTATCTATCTATCTATCTATCTATCTATCTATCTATCTATCTATCTATCTATCTATCTATCTATCTATCTATCTATCTATCTATCTATCTATCTATCTATCTATCTATCTATCTATCTATCTATCTATCTATCTATCTATCTATCTATCTATCTATCTATCCACCTACCTACCCACCCTGCGCCTCATCGTCCTCTGTGTTAGTCCAGAGAAAGGAGTGCGTATGTTAGGGTTTATAGCTTAGCTGCAATATCTGAGACTTTCTAGCAGTAGTAATTTCTTTCTAAGTTGAGCGCCTCGTTCAAGTTTCTGTAGTTCTTATGTATTTCCTATGCCTTATGTTGTACTGTCACTGCTGGTTGTTAGGCGTTCAATTTGAATATAAGAAAAGACTAAAATTAAAAATTCTTGTGATTAATTAAACAACTGCATCGAAAATTCGATTTTACATTAGCCTATAATAAAAAAAGAAAACAAATTTAATACATCAACTAATTATCTTTTTCAGATAACACTTTATATATAAGTGACAATTACAAACCGAAGCTTTGTAGAATAAAGTTTATCAGTATAATTAAAATGCATGAGAAGCGGCAGGACAGTAGATACATTTTCGGGGGGAAAGTTTGGGATGGAGATGGGGGGGGGGTGTTGTTTACAAAAAAAGCTAATTATCTTGTTTCTGTGGAATTTTTAATGACCATTCTCTACGAAATCCATAAAGACTTCACAAGATTTTTTGCTTGCTTCCGAGTAGGCCTACTAATTGCCATGATCTAATTTCCTTAGGGGAGACGGTTGTTGTCCGACCCCTTCATCTTATTTACAAACTTGAGAAACAATGTAACTTTACAACAAGGCTGAGTAACGAATAATTAGCATATATTCGATTTTAAAATTAAAGAGCGAAACATTAATTTGAAGTAACATTTCTACCGATCTTTTAAAAGATGTTTAACAAAAAGTGTAAGTGATATCTAAAATAGTCACGGGATAATTACTACAAACAACAGGATCTTAATCTTTGTCAACTTTGACCCGTCTGTTATTAAGTGATGATCTAAGCTTTCCAAAGACTGGCAGAAGGAGTTAGTCTTCCTCATACACAGTTTAGCAGAATTCAACATGAAGTTAACACTTTTGCTGTTAATTTTGGCAACATTCATTTGTCATTGTCGTTCACAGGTAAACAATTTTCATTCATATTACATAAAGTAAGTTAGTTAAACGCAAATAAAACATTTTTAATAAAGAATTTATTATTGTTGCAATTTTGAATGTATTTAATTTTTTTTACTAGTGATTAAATGATAATAATGTGATAGTGTTAGTACACTTTATTACTTTGCTTCAGTGCGTCCTGGCATGGACTGCCAAGAAAACTAATGTGTAGCCTAGGTGTTGAAAAAGTCAAACCTGAAATGGACATTAATAAATAATATAATAAAACGACAATCTTCATATTTTGGCCACTTTATGAGACAAGGAGGTTTGAAGAACAGTCACAACAGGCAAGATTGAAGGCAACATAGACAGAGGGCGACGTTAGAAAATATTAGACAGTTTAACAACCTGACACGGCAAGGAAACAACTAAGATAGAGAGCTGTGGAGAGGCATGATTGCCTACACCATCCAGCATGACACATGATGATGATGACTATTCAATTTTATATGCTACAATTCTGCCAAAGATGGATGTGTTGGGCCATTGGCGCAAATAAAACGGCAACACAACGCATTTCCATTCTCTGGACTATATTCAACTGGAAATCTTGTAGGACCATTGTCCTGTTACAAGAGAAATCCAGCGGGAGTTTGAGAATGAAAGCTGAAGAAGAAGAATATGCTATAATTGAGGCAATTGAATTAGACTTTCAGAAGGTAGCAGGCGGGATTTGAATCGGGTCAACTGAACGAGTGAATGCGACAGGTTCAATGTCCGCATCTTCTCTCTTCTGGTTTTATCTATATTACTTGATGATTCATAATTGTATTATTCATTTAAAGTTGGACATTCAATGATTTTGCACACATCAGAGAACAATGTAGGCTATTTATACACAGGTTATTGTCATCATACAAATGATAGACAGCAATCTAAGCTGCTCACCTTGTGCTCAAGAGGTTCCAGTTTCACATCCAGCTTGTGATGGCTTGTGTACAAAATGGATTTATTTGAAGATCCCTAAGGATTATCACTTGAAACTACGGAGTTATGTGCTATAAGTGGTTCTAATGGCAAGTGATGTGTCAATATGTTGAGAGGGATGAAGTGCATATGGAGAAACCTGATACAATGAAGTCAATCCTCTATACCTTTTAAGCCCCTTTCTGAGATGGCAATCATCATTAGCACATCATTATTGGCAATCATCATTAGCTTTATTGAACATTAGTGCTTAATGAATGTATTCTTGTTGATGGCCTGTCAATATTTTTGTGACATCTTTGCAATCTAGAGGCAAGTTGCATACTAACACTTTGCTAACCAGCAATCCAGAGTGTACTTATCAGCCATTACCGAGGGTTCACGCAAAACTTTATACATCGACATCGCCTTTTTTAAAAATCCATATAAAATCAATCTTGCGCGAGAGTGCTGGGAAACTTTTATATGCGTCATTTTGACTTTTTGCACGTTTAAAAATAAATTTGAAAGCCCCAGAGTTATTTTAAATACAAAATCCTACTTATTATAATGCTAGGCCTAGATTTACATTACTTCCTATATAACATATAATCTCACCTTTGAAATCTATTTTTGTAATAAACGACAAAAATATATATATATATATATAGATCTGTATTTCACGTGTGCCACAATTTATCGTCACAACATAAAGATGGTCCGATAAAGTGAACATGTAAGCTAGAGGTGTGAATATATATATATATATATATATATATATATATATATATATATATATATATATATATACTAGAAATTCAATATGTACTTACTGCACAAAACTGAAATCCAATAGGTAAAACCAGGAACAGGGTAATTTAAGTTTTGCTAATCACTGGAGACATATATAAATCTACGTTTCAACCAAAACGCCTTTGTCAAGACAACATACACAAAAGAAAATGACACATAAAAAATAAGTTGTTGATGATCACATGGACGTCAACTGTAATATGGAGATGGACCGGAGGGTCGAAACTAGGTCAGAGGTGATACAACACGGACAAGGAATATACAAAACATAGCTACATACATGTAAAACAAAATAAACAGAGAAATGATGGAACAACTTGATATTATCCATGAGACAAACGCTCATTGATTCCAACGAGTTTAAGAGTGCCAAAGTAATATATATAGCGTTTCGCAAGCGCGAGGCGTGTCTGGTTATCAGAGAAGCCTGACTTAATGACTGTAACCTGAATGTCCTGGATGCCCGATGGCCAGTGCCATTGAAGTGGATGTTCACAGGATAACCCAAATGGTTTTTGATGCTGTACAAGTGTTGGCAGATCGGTCCGCAAGCTTCCGTCCAGTCTCATCTATATATGTCATGCAGCAATGCTTACATATGATGGCATAGATGACGCTGTGGGACATACATGTGAAACACTCTTCAATGGTGAAGGTGGCTGTGGGGAATGTGACAGACTGGATCTGGGTGATATATGCACAGGTGTAGCATTTGCAGCTTTTTCGCACACACCAGAAAACAACGTAGGCTATTTATATAGAGAATATTATCATCATCACCAATGATAGACAACAATCTAAGCTGCTCACCTTGTGCTCGAGAAGCCATGGGTTCAGATCAGGCTCATATCCCTAAGGATTACCACTTGAAACTATGGAGTTATGTGCTATAAATGGTACTCTCGACAGATGATGTGTCGTTATGTTGAGAGGAATGAAGTACATATGGAGAAACCTGATACAATGAAGTCAGTCCTGTGTGTCTTTTAAACCCCTTTCTGTGATGGCAGACATCATATCATTACCTAAGGTGAGCAGTTTTACTGCAGTCTCCTATTCATTTAATTCAAGGAGTTATGGGTAGACTCACTGATCTTGGTAAATTTGTGAAGGGTATGCTTGCTGATAGTGCCACTGATTACCTATTTTTGTGTGTGTGCTCAAACTCCCACTGGATCTATCTTATAGCAGGACAAGGACAATGGTCCTTCAAGATTTCCAGAAGGTTGTAGTCCATAGAACAAAATGTGCTATCTCTCTGTCTTATTTGCAACAATGGTCCAGCACATCTGACTTCGTGTTACTAACTCACTGATTTTGTATATTTCTTACTTGGAACTCCTGATTGTGTCAATATATTGAAAATTCTTGTACTCTATAGTTCTGCCTTGTCTGTTTTAGTTTTGTAATCCATAAGACAGCTACTTCATTATGTCTCCCTGTCGATGCCCAATGTCCATATCCATTCCAGACTACCATCAGACAGTGCTCCTCAAAAGGTACTATACAGACACGTTTGATATAAATCCAGTGGCAGGCCATGCAAATTTTGGATTACAGAAATAAAAGAGTAAACGAAAAAAAAAAATTAAGCACGCAAAAAAGCCATCTCCAGAGAACTCTTCTACCCCTGATGCTGCAAGACATAAAATTAAAAAAAAAAAGAAAGAAAAAGTATCCAAAATGAATATTGGTACTTCAGAATTCAGACTACAAATTATTTGCAATCATAGTTGTTTCTGGCCTCTAAAATAGATTTCTTGATGTATGAAGCTTTTGTAGACATTACTTGTGCTCTTGTCATTAACTGGGGACATTTATAAGCATGGATGATGTGTTGGAGGTGTGTCTCAGATGATGTATTGGAGGTGTGTCTCAGATGATGTGACTCACATGTCCCAGTAATGCCTATGGGGGAATATTATGATCCCTTTTCCTTGATCATAAGTAGTGTAACTATGGTGGTTGTGATATAATCCAGGGAAATAACATGACTAGAATCTGAAACTTTTACTCATATATTTTCTCAGTGACCATCTGAGGAAGATTGAGAGTGACATGCTGAGGAAGATTGAGAGTGACATGCTGAGGAAGGTTGAGAGTGACATTGTCAGTGACATGCTGAGGAAGATTGAGAGTGACATGCTGAGGAAGATTGAGAGTGACTGAACTCACAGATGGTTGCTGCAATAAGTGAAATAGATTGATACGAATCAGCTTCATTTTTGTACCAGAGCACACTGGTATTCTAACACATGAACATGCAGACAGACATGCTGACATGGTACAGAGCACACTGGTATTCTAACACATGAACATGCAGACAGACATGCTGACATGGTACAGAGCACACTGGTATTCTAACACATGAACATGCAGACAGACATGGTACAGAGCACACTGGTATTCTAACACATGAACATGCAGACAGACATGGTACAGAGCACACTGGTATTCTAACACATGAACATGCAGACAGACATGCTGACATGGTACAGAGCACACTGGTATTCTAACACATGAACATGCAGACAGACATGGTACAGAGCACACTGGTATTCTAACACATGAACATGCAGACAGACATGCTGACATGGTACAGAGCACACTGGTATTCTAACACATGAACATGCAGACAGACATGGTACAGAGCACACTGGTATTCTAACACATGAACATGCAGACAGACATGCTGACATGGTACAGAGCACACTGGTATTCTAACACATGAACATGCAGACAGACATGGTACAGAGCACACTGGTATTCTAACACATGAACATGCAGACAGACATGGTACAGAGCACACTGGTATTCTAACACATGAACATGCAGACAGACATGCTGACATGGTACAGAGCACACTGGTATTCTAACACATGAACATGCAGACAGACATGCTGACATGGTACAGAGCACACTGGTATTCTAACACATGAACATGCAGACAGACATGGTACAGAGCACACTGGTATTCTAACACATGAACATGCAGACAGACATGCTGACATGGTACAGAGCACACTGGTATTCTAACACATGAACATGCAGACAGACATGGTACAGAGCACACTGGTATTCTAACACATGAACATGCAGACAGACATGGTACAGAGCACACTGGTATTCTAACACATGAACATGCAGACAGACATGCTGACATGGTACAGAGCACACTGGTATTCTAACACATGAACATGCAGACAGACATGCTGACATGGTACAGAGCACACTGGTATTCTAACACATGAACATGCAGACAGACATGCTGACATGGTACAGAGCACACTGGTATTCTAACACATGAACATGCAGACAGACATGCTGACATGGTACAGAGCACACTGGTATTCTAACACATGAACATGCAGACAGACATGGTACAGAGCACACTGGTATTCTAACACATGAACATGCAGACAGACATGCTGACATGGTACAGAGCACACTGGTATTCTAACACATGAACATGCAGACAGACATGCTGACATGGTACAGAGCACACTGGTATTCTAACACATGAACATGCAGACAGACATGCTGACATGGTACAGAGCACACTGGTATTCTAACACATGAACATGCAGACAGACATGCTGACATGGTACAGAGCACACTGGTATTCTAACACATGAACATGCAGACAGACATGCTGACATGGTACAGAGCACACTGGTATTCTAACACATGAACATGCAGACAGACATGCTGACATGGTACAGAGCACACTGGTATTCTAACACATGAACATGCTGACATGGTTACTTTGGGAATTAGACAAGCAATGGACAGAACTAAGGAAACAATTAGGGATCAAGTCAACAATAGAATACATCCAGAAACAACAAGGTAAATGGTTCGGCCACATAACCAGACAGAAAGAGCAAAGTATTATCAAAAAAGCACTTAACAAATGATACGAAAACAATCGACCTATTGGACACCCTCATAAAAGGTGGATAGATAGTGTATTAGAGACACTCGGAAATATAACAGCGGAAGAGGCAAATAGACGGCAAAAGACTGTACGCTCACTCTCCCCTCAACACCGAAAGGTACATAAGGACAGAAAGAAGAAGAGTGGACAGAACTGATAATTCATGATGACCTCAAGGAGATATGGCAATGTGACAAATGTTTGTGAACTTGCAACCTTGAATAGACTGTATGAACTTGACTTTCATGTCAAGAGGGGTGCGGATAAATTAGACTGCTACGCAGAAAGTCAGAAAAGATTGATAAACAAACAGAAAGTTGAGGTGATCAGTTGCTATACAATAAGGGATATTTTGAGGAGATTTCAGCACTTGTGAACTGTAGGTTTAATATGCAGTGAACATGATGTGTTAATCAGCTCAACCAACAGCCATGATCATAGTTCCTCTTGTAATTCTTTTGTCATGAAGGTTCTTTTCCTGTTTGCACACCAGAATTTCAACAGCCAAGGATAATGTTTTGCCAATACCTGTCAATTGCTGTTTTGTTATCATTACTATGTAGACATTGAACAGTTCTAGAGAAAGAGGCAAACTTGTAGCAGTCCTGAACAAATTGTAGTAGGTTCTGTAGTAACCTTACCTTTCTCACTAGCTAAGAAACCCCATTCTAGTTTATACTTACGTAAAATACAGGTTTATATATCTCTTCAATGAGATATGACAGACTATAGCTAATACTAGTAGGTAATGATGAGCACAAAAGAAATCATAAAAATTACAATACACAAACCACATTCAATGTTTCTACCATCAAAAGACGACGAATGGAAAAATTATTTTTTATTACGACGTCAAAAGATGTCGTCTTTTGATGTTATGTTTGTGTCTTGATAAAGACCTTTTGGTTGAAATGGTGAATGTGATTTGTGTATTGTAATTTTTATGATTTCTTGTGTGCTCACCATTGCCCATCATTACCTACTAGTTTTAGCTATAGTCTGTCGTGTCTCATTGAAGCGATATATAAACCTGTGTTTTACGTAAGTCTAATGTCTAATTGTTGCGTTTCACGCAGTTACCTTGTATTGATTGTCATATTCTAGTTTATACACATTCTGTGTATTGTGACAAACATAATGAAAAAGTATTAATTGTGATTTTGTCTTATTATTTCATGTTATAATTTTCAGAGTGTAAATGTGACATGTGAGCATGGAAAATACCCCCCAGACCCAAAGTAAGTGAGACAATCTTTGAATGTGTATTAAATATTATGTTAGTTGAAGGTTGAGTTTAGTTTACTTTAGTTTTCAGAGTCAATGTTGACACACTCTGGAGAAACCATCCCATTGGTTCTCAGTTGTTTCACCACATGAGGATGTGTATTCATACTGATGGTTTCTGTAAGTTGTTCTTTGCACACATTCATTAGCTGTCTCTTCAAGCACTCCATCTGGATCACACCAGGATAAATTCCAATTTCTTATAGTTAAAATAGCATATTTTGTTTGCCCATGTGATGCAAAGGCCCAAAAGGGGAGCAAAGAATAGTACACTGTTTACCTGCTATACAAGTCATAAGTGACAACTAAGCAGGTTTGGAGGTGGAGTTGACTGGTCTATCCCATAAAAGGAAAGCTGTGAACACAATGACACAATTTTCTCCATTCTCCAGACTACATCCTGCGAATCTTCAGTAGTTTGAGAATGAATGCAGAAGAAGTGAATTAACTTCATAGTGAAGCGGGTCTAGATTCCATTTTCCAGTTGAACTAGAAAACGATATAGTTTACCAGTGTTTGTTAAGTTGACCTAATCTAAGTAAATGGGTACCAGATCTTTTGGGAAAGTAAAGTCCAGAAGATCATGCAATCAACACCAGGCCGGGACTCTGAGTCAACATACACTGGGATGGTTGCTGGAACGGAGGTCGGAGCACTTATGCGAATGCCCCATGTGCTGTGAAGCCAATTTCTAATCAAGAAAAAGAATCAAGACACTTGTATTCTCATCCAAGTAGTGTTCATAAAGAGAAAACAACATGTTGCTTCAATCCATAATCATCGGACCAACCACAGGTCTCCTTAAAGCTTTTCTATCTGCTCTTTCATTACTCTGTACTTAGCATGACCAGGACTGTAGATTCAGAGGAGTAAAAGACTGCGCAGCTTGTGGCATTGAACCGTAAAGCAACATTTAGCAGAACAGTCGTCTGGGGACTTTGAAAGCTCTAAGACAAAGAAAAATGTTTGTAAAAACAGCCAATATGCAGCAGAAGGTAATACTCCACTCCCTGAATAGCGAACAATCATGACAAACCAATACTCTCCATCTGTTAGTAAACTATAAATATTCTGCCATTGAAAGATTTGAAAGCAGACATTTTAAAAGTAGAGCATTAAATGGAATTATCACTAATGACAAGAATGCTAAAAAAAAAAAAACTAATTTCACAGTGAACTGGAGGCTACTGAGATGTGCTTGAAATAATATAAATTATGAAAATACTAGCTACGAAAACTAATGTAGAATCCTCAGAGATGCTGGAATAAAGAGAAAAATCCTAATGCAGCAAATGGAATTTGAACCAGGTCCGCTTAGATGGCACCCACTCGCCTCACATTCTATTAAATGTGAGGTGAGTGGGTGCCATCTAAGCGGACCTGGTTCAAATCCCTTTTACAAATAATAAATCCTCAGTACTTCTATATTATATTGTTTATTTAATTTGCCCTGGAGAAAAGAGACAAGTTATAGCAAAATTAGAAATAGACTAATTTAAGATTTATAGGGCATAATACGATAAGAGAAAAACTGAAACATTTAGGCATCACTGGAGGGGAGAAAACAGAAAGACAAAGAGAAAAGTTATTGGATAGATTGTTATCATGCATGAGAGAATGTCACCAACTGAACTTATTAATGACACAGAAGATAGAGTTGTGAAGAAACATGATCTACTACACCATTTAGCCTAACACTTGATTTGAAACACTAATTGGGCTCTCATTTTAATTATAATGATTCTATTCAGTCAAAACTTTCTTGTTATCTTTGTTTGAGATATATTCTGTAGAACATTTAATATTTGATTGTTTTTGTTGTGTTTTCCCAATCTCCCACTGGGTCTCTCTTGTATCAAAATAATGGTCCTACAAGATTTTTTTCAGCATGTAGTTTTGCAAATGGAATTGTAGTGTGTCGCTATTTTATTTGATTATAATGGCCTGACACATCATACTTTTGCATGGGACATTTAATATAAATGTGGTGTTACAGTTAATATTATTGATTGTTATGTCATACTTGTGATAACAACAGTCTACAGATATCAGCAGTTATCTTTGTTAAGATATTTGAGCTACAGTCTGTTTAATTTTAGGTAAATATTGGGTACATTCCTGCCACAGGCATTTGTGCATCCAGACCATTCAGAAAGCAATGACAAACTACTGAACATATTTATATTGCCTAAAATCACTACAGCCAAATAATGCTGGGTTGATGAATTCATCCTGAATACGCTACCAATTTGTATTTGATTCAAATAATATAGATTCAATATTTATTTATAATTAAAGTCATTTTAGTATTTTCCTGGCTTAGTGGTTAAGACATTTGCCAGATTTTCAAGAGGCATGGGTTCAATCCCGGGTCATAAAGTCTTGTTTACCAGTGCATTTTTTTAGAAGATTCCTGAGGATTATCACTTGAAGCTATGGAGCTATGTGCTGTCAGTGGTACTCATGGTAGACGGTGTGCCATTTTGATGAGAAGGGAAAGTACATATAAAAAAACCAGAGTACAATGACGTCAATTCTCTATGCCTTCTGATCCTTCTTTTTATTGCTATATAGTTGCACTCTGGTACCTCCTAGGTACCTACTAATATTGACACAGGTCATTTTGAAAATGTGAAGAATGGACTGAAAGTTTTACATTTTGAATTGAATCTCAACTCCTGTTGGTTAGCAGGATGGAGTCTAGAGAAATAAGTGTATTTTGTCATAGTTTACAGTTTGGTTGCGATATCTACATTTTTCAGCCTGACACATCTGACTTAAGCATGGCTGTTGGATCACATTGACCTACAGGATGGGGCATCTCACTCCACCTCCAAACCTCATTACTCACCTCCAACATTATGCATGGAAGATCACATGGACTTGAACCTCGGCAACACACTAGCAAAAGTCTATCTTGATAACTTATTAAATGGTGCCTCAGTGAGCCATTGGTGTCTTATTTAATGATGTCTCAGAGAACCATTGATAACTGTCTTATTAAATGGTGTCTCAGAGAGTAATTGATAACTGCCTTATTAAATGGTGCCTCAGAGAGCCACTGATTGGTGCCTCATTAAATGGTGTCTCAGAGAACCACTGATTGGTGCCTCATTAAATGGTGTCTCAGAGAACCACTGATTGGTGCCTCATTAAATGGTGTCTCAGAGAACCACTGATTGGTGCCTCATTAAATGGTGTCTCAGAGAACTATTGGAGAAATTAACAGATGAACTCACTCACAGATTGACTAACTATGGTATATGCATGACTACATGAAATACAAACATTCAGGCCAATAATACCCAGGGTACCTTGAGATGAGTTCTGTAAACTAAAATCTAGTGAATAAGTGCTGTAGTGGTTGCTTTTATATAAAATACCATTCCTTCTCTCCCTCATATTATCAGAACTCAGGTTAAAACATTTATAATCAACCTCGATCTACCTCCAGAAAAAAGATGGACGGAGCTTGCCAAGGTCAAAGGACCAGAGGTAATAATTAACATAAAATAATATTATTTATGTACTGGTATATCCTGTATAGGTCAATGTTATTGAACTGTAGGTTCCAGCCGAAGACGAATGAGTCGTGCCATTGACGCAAATAAAATGGTAACACAACGCATTTCCATTCTCTGGACTACATCCTGTTGGAAATGTAGTAGGACTACGGTCCTGTTGTAAGGGAAATCCAGTGGGAGTTTGAGATTGAACGCTGAAGAGGTAGAACTATTGGTTTAATTTTTATAGGCACCACATCCAGTCACATCACTCAAACAATGTCAACAATATCTTCTTTTAAACATGTTTGACAGAGTTGGGTCTGTGAGACTAACCACTCTTCCACAGAGCCAACAACTCTTAGTATGCTTTATGTTCATTATTTTTAGTTCACAAGATGGAATGAAAAACTAACCATATTCAAATGTGTCCATGTGTGGTAGATTGTGTGGGGAAGTGATTTTTAGATATTGAACTGGTTAGTTAGTATTAGATCAATCTCCTTACACTCAGACGTTTCCATAGGTGCTCAGATTTCTTGTCCTTCAGCACATGGTAAATGACTGCTCCAGTATGTCCTTCAGCACATGGTAAATGACTGCTCCAGTTCTGGGTAGACCAATATTTTGATATGTCACTCATTTCATCAACTCCAAGAGTCATCCCCAAGTTGTGCATTCCGGACATACACAGAAGAAGAAATACACCTTACATTCTTTGATTAGTCGAACTCCCTGTTTGCTTTCAGAATATCATAATAGACATAACAGTCCATTTAACTGCCACTTGTCGCTGTGATAATTCATTATCTAAAAATCTTTCTGTCTACAATATCTTCACAATAATTGGTCACTTCTTTGATCACAGTAAAACTGTTTACCAATAAGTATAAATGGAGAACATGAAGAAATCAGTTTGACAGTTTGTGAAACAGACTCAATCACACAAAGAGATATAGTGAATAATTTACTCAATAGTATCAATCCACAGGGCTTCTCATCTTATCATCATCATGGAACTTATGTTGTACAGGATGTAGAGTCATTATAGCATCGCTGATTTTTTTAAAATTACAAACCAGCATCACAGCACTGTCAACATTCCCATAAATGTTGGTCATCAGCCAGTGAAGACTGTATACTGTATCCCAGTCCGTTGTTGGTTTTTGGTTGTTTAGAGCTCTTTAGAAGTGACATACTTTCTTCCCTCTGTCCTGGCCACTTCCATTTTCTGTCTTTGAACATGTGCACTGTCTCCTTCAGCCTTCATAATTGTGTGGTCTATCTTTGAACATACGCATGTAGTTGCGTCTGTGGGTCTCACCAATGGCCCACTAGACAAACCATCCATGCAACAGAAAACCTTAGTGGATGACATGCCGTTATATTGAGGTTATCTTCTTAGAGAAGCTTCATGGCACGTCATCTATACAATTATGCTATAATTTTGTTGTTGAAATGTGTTTCATGTTTACCTGAATATATATGTATGCACCCTCTGTGGTTGGGAGAGAGCCAGAGGTATACTGTGCAGCACTGGGGATGAGGAAACTGACAGCACTGTTTTTTCCTATGGCTGAAACCCATCATAGAGGCATAGTGACTCAGGACGTGACAATCCTTTTGATTTGAACATTTGGTTGCATGCCTGGAGCAATAGAGAAGTTCGGCATAACCAGTAGTCAAATGGTGGCGGGAAATGAGCACAGTGAACTCTATCTTGGCTACAGTGGCTAGGAGAAGTGCATAGGTTAAAACCTACCTTCCTGGAGGTGTGATAGTTATTCTCCGGCTCTGTCCCGGGGTGGGCCGAAAATCCACAGACTTTCCAGCAATATAATTCCATTTAATGGCATTGGGTCAAAGGGCATGAGCCCGTGGACTGCTGGATCAGCAACCAACCAACCAACCATCGTTGAACATGTGCACTGTCTCTTTCAGCCTTCATAATTGTGTGGTCTATCTTTGACTGCACTAATTAACTCTACCCTGTCTCTTCTCTGTGCCATCCATATAATGTTTCCTGACAGTGTACCAGCTCTTTCATTGCCTCTGATTTCTACAAGACATGGTTAGTAGATTCATGTGATCTTCTATGCATGAGAATTGTCGAGAAGGATGAAACGACGCTTCTTTCTTATCATAAACTTTTTCCAACATGCCCTTGGGCTCTGATAGAGTCACTGTATGTGTTGGTGGTTACATCATCAAGCAAGTGAGAGCTTCCATCATAGGGAGACAAGTGAGAGCTTCAATCATAGAGAGACAAGTGAGAGCTTCAATCACAGGGAGACAAGTGAGAGCTTCCATCATAGGGAGACAAGTGAGAACTTCAATCATAGGGAGACAAGTGAGAGCTTCAATCATAGGGAGACAAGTGAGAGCTTCAATCATAGGGAGACAAGTGAGATACCTGACAGAGATGGGAATCACATGGAATGAAGCTGAGAACATTTTCAAGGATAGAGACAAATAGAAAATCAGTGTCCATGACTTATGCACTAAATAATTGTGTAAACTTCTGAAGGCTCACGGGTTTGATTGATTAATTAACTCCTTCCATCTCAACAAAGCTGCAAGATGCTTCTGAGAATATCCCTTTCAGCAACTAACTCCATATCTTAATTGATAACTCCCATAGACTTCTGAAAAAAAATTCCTCATATTAGTCAGACATTGAAGTTAAATTAGCTATCCCTTAACCTTACTAACACTGGGCTAATGTCTGGACTAATTCACTATGGAAATATATAAATATCACAGAGTGCTACAGGAAATATATAAATATCACAGAGTGCTACAGGGAATATATAAATATCACAGAGTGCTACAGGGAATCAGAAGGGGTGTAAAGAATAGTGATACTGTGACCAGCCACCATAAAAGGTGACTAAGAAGATGTTTGGGGGTTGGCTGTCCCGTCTCATAGAAGGTTAAAGTAACCCAGATGTCATAAAAATAATGAAGTGGTATTGTCTGGGTGTTTAGGCAAGAAAATAATGGAGAGAATGATGCATTCATGGTTAGCCAAGATTTCAGTGTATCTAGCCAAATGGTGCAGCCATCACAGCCAAGCTGTAAACCATGACACAGTGCATTCCGCTCTCATGTAAATCTTTTTGTATTTTTATCTAAACATCCAGGCATCATTCCCTCCATTATTTTCTTGTCTAAACATCCATGCATCATTCCCTCCATTATTTTCTTGTCTAAACATCCATGCATCATTCCCTCCATTATTTTCTTATCAAAACATACAGATATCATTCCTTCCATTGTTTTTGTTGTTGCAGAAAAACTCAATACCATTCCATTATTTTCTTGTCATTATAAGGCATTATTCATTATTAATTAAGGCATTATTCCCTCCATTATTTTCTTTTCGAAATGCCCAGATATCTTCCCTTCCATTATTAGTCTTGTCTAAACATCCAGGCACCATATATATTTTCTCCTCCATTATTTTCTTTTCTAAACATCCAGAAATATCTCCTCCATTATTTTCTTGTCAAAGCATCCAGACATCATTCCTTCCATTATTTTCCTGTATAAACACACCGGCGGCATTATCTCCATTAATTTCTTCTCTAATCATCCAAACACCACCCACTCCATTATTGTTATAACAAAATATTCAGACATCATTCTTTCCATTAATTTCCTGTATTTTCCACACAGGCGACATTATCTCCATTACGGTATTTTCTTGTCTAGACTGTCATGTCTCTTGATGTGGTATAAATATGATACTGTTCTTTGGATTGATTTGTTTAACTAATTTCTTCTACATGAACCTATCTCAGGATCTGCTATTACCATATTTCGAGGTGGGAGGGGGGGAAGGAGAGATGGCTTTCTGAGTATTCTGTAACAACAACATTGCGTATGGTCTTGTAGTATTCAGTAACAAGAGCATTGCGTATGCTCTTGTAGTATTCAGTAACAACAGCATTGCGTATGGTCTTGTAGTATTAGTAACAACAGCATTGCGTATAGTCTTGTAGTATTCAGTAACAACAGCATTGCGTATAGTCTTGTAGTATTCAGTAACAAGAGTATTGCGTATGGTCTTGTAGTATTCTGTAACAACAGCATTGCGTATGGTCTTGTAGTATTCAGTAACAACAGCATTGCGTATAGTCTTGTAGTATTCAGTAACAACAGCATTGCGTATAGTCTTGTAGTATTCAGTAACAAGAGTATTGCGTATGGTCTTGTAGTATTCTGTAACAACAGCATTGCGTATAGTCTTGTAGTATTCAGTAACAACAGCATTGCGTATAGTCTTGTAGTATTCAGTAACAACAGCATTGCGTATGGTCTTGTAGTATTCTGTAACAACAGCATTGCGTATGGTCTTGTAGTATTCAGTAACAACAGCATTGCGTATAGTCTTGTAGTATTCAGTAACAACAGCATTGCGTATAGTCTTGTAGTATTCAGTAACAAGAGTATTGCGTATGGTCTTGTAGTATTCTGTAACAACAGCATTGCGTATAGTCTTGTAGTATTCAGTAACAACAGCATTGCGTATAGTCTTGTAGTATTCAGTAACAACAGCATTGTGTAAGGTCTTGTTTTGTGACAAATCAGTCCAAAGTTTCTCTCAGACTCACAAGTTACCATGTTCAATCTCCATGGCAGGCAAGTGTGCATCAAAACTATTTAGAAAGCAATGGCAACATATTAAATGTATTTATATTGCCTACATTATCACTACGCCTAATAATGCTGGGTTTATCACGAAGATGTTAATACGATATACTGTCAACAACATTGCAGTATGCTCGAGATTACTGTCTTATCAGGGTTATAAAGAGGACTAAAATAATGGGAAAGGGGGGGGGGGTTCTTTTTAAAAACAAAGCTTTCTACTTATTTGTTGTTGTTTTTTTTTGGGGGGGGGGTGTTTGATTGTCAGGGGATTTTGTCCACATGATTATGTTTTTCATGATATTAAATGCATTATTTTCTTTTTTATTAAAGTGTTTACAAAAAAGGGGGGGGGGTGTTTTCAACATTGTACCCCCACAATTCAAATCTAATGTTTGTGTTTAATCTTGAGTTAAACCCATGCCTTTTTCAGATCAAATATCTCATTGATGGCTTCAAGGAATATGTAGAAGATTGGACCAAGGCAGCTGACGCCATCATACGTTTTGTAGATACCAAGGGTGTAAGACTTATTGTATCATTAACTATTTTTCTCTGCAAATATACTTCATATTCTGCCACAGTAGAATTTGAAATGACTGTATAAATTGAGATTTTGTCAGCTTACGGGAGATAAAGAGTTAACATTGTGCAATGTTTGTATTGATAACCAGCATGTTTAATCCCAGTGAAAGGAGTTGTGAATTCAAATTGTTCAGAAAGAAATAGCAAACTACTGAACATAAATACTGCCAAGAAAATCTAGTAGGATCATTATATCCTGCTACACGAGAGATCTGGTGAGAGTTTTAGAATGAACACCCAAAATAAAGCATTATGTTTTAGGCATTTTAATTTAGGGATTGTAGTTTACAGTTTGACAGCAATATCTATTCAATAATTTTGATACTGACAGATTTCCTGTATTGCCGAGGCATGGAGTTCTAGTTCAGGTTACAAAGAATAGGGTCTTCTTTCCAGTCATGTCACAGGAGGCAACTATGGACAGTTGGAGGATAGACTGACAACTTGTCACCTGTGAAAAAAATCGTCATTGTCACATCTTGTCTCAATTTCTTACTTTTGTCTTCAATCAAATAATCCTCATGGATGTTGAAAAGATGCAGGATAGCAGACATTGCACCTTTGTTCTTTTGTTGCAGACTCCTAGGTAACGGAATGCTAGATATGTCATCACTGTGGAAAGGTCAGTAAATCCAGGATGTGGTAATCCTGGAACACTGGAGCGTGTACTGTGCTCCTGGCAGGATGTGGTAATCCTGGAACACTGGAGTGTGTACTGGGCTCCTGGCAGATGTGGTAATCCTGGCATACTGGAATACTTTCCTTTGGGAACTAAAAATGCACCCATAAACCTCCATTACACATTACCTCCCTTTGCGTGTCACCTCAGTTACAGAACTGAGAAAAACCTGTGTTTTTGTCAGAAAGGGTATGTGCTATCTCAACTAAAGGGATTGTTTCATCACCATTATTATCCTGACAGATCCAATTTCAGCATGTTTTTTTTTTAGTAAATAACTCTGGGATTTTTGTAGCTAATCCCATCCCTTTTTCCAAATCAATACCCAACCCCATTCCCTTACCCAACCCCATTCCCTTACCCAACCCTGCGCTCAGCCCAATTGGTCATCTCTTGTGACATACATAGAAAGTGGCACTGTTATTGTTTTTCAATTCTGTTTTGGGAGTTTTTGCCCTGATAACGCATTGACAGTATGTCTTGCATGATCATTTGTCTTGTAAAATGATTTATTTTTTATATTCTGTTGACCAGCAGCTAAAAATTAAGCTAGGTAATTATGTAACTTCTTTATAGAAGAATACATTCATAGCAGATATGAAGAAAATTCAGGTAATGGAATTAAGATAGTATAGAAATAGTATAGTAATTTAATAGTATATTAAGATAGTATAGAAATAGTATAGTAATTCAATAGTATAGAAAGACCTTAGGCACCATGACAATAAGGAAGGAGTATGCAACAGATGTAGAAAAACGCTGGCCACTTACAAGACCTCCTGTCCACTGTTGATGACAGAAAAAATCTTACAGGCATATCACTAGTTCTACATGTCTTGCTAAAACCATTATGTTGAGTACAGTGCCAGGTAAAAGAAAACAAGACAGACTGAGGAAAAAATTGGAGGACAACATCAGAGTTAGATGTTTGCACCTCTAATACGTTGATCTTGAAGTGTGTAGGCTACTGACTGAAAGCATCATGAAGAGTGCCTTAATAACAGCAAATGTTCCATTCTTGACAATGATAATGGGGAAATGATTATATAAGGGATGTAAGAGGGGGAATTTCACTGGAGGCTGATAGCTTTTTAGTTATCATTCATGAATATTCAGCAGCCATGATCTGGTAGATGTTATCTCTCGAATGGATTAGTTTATTATGCATTGTGTTTGCATAAATTGGCCAGATATGTCAAACACCAGCAGAATAAATAAGTTTGAGATGTGCTTGTGATATCTATAACAGATAGTGGCATCAGCTGCCGTCTGCTTAATCATTTCTACTTTTTGATTCTTCCAGGAATTAGTAAATAATGAAACCATTAAAAATATTGATGTTTCCAGATTTAGAAATAATGTCTCCTTTTAGCCCACATGAAATTTACATCATAAATTCAAATCTGAAAGATTGGAATTTTAAAAAACCATTAAATTTGATTTTGTGTTAAAATTTCATTCCAGTCAATTTTTGAAGTGAAAACCTGTACAAAAGATCTACAAATTCATAACAGAACCATACAAAAACTGTGAAAACCGATACAGAGTTTATATATAATATGTAATTGTTCCTGATAATGAAAGATCTTGTTTAAAAAATTCAAGTATTTAATTTTCAATATATTATAACAGGGTTTCAAAATGTTTAGATATGAAATAGGACAAGAGTATTGCAGGCTGGTCCATACAATAATTTAGTGCAAATAGTGTAAAGTAGGTCAGTGAGGAGGATGTAATGATGCAGAAGTATTTTGTCTCAACTGATTATCCAGTTCAATTTGCAGCCATCAGTCTTAAAGAAAAACGGTAAATAAAAAGTTGGCCTAACTCCTGAAATTTCTGCTAAAATAGAAGTGAACTATAAACATTTCAAAACAATGAGGTATAGATTTCTTTCCAAAATCTAGTATTAATTTCTTTAAAATAGTTCAATGCAATTTTTAAATAAGGAACATTGTATAGAGCAGTGCCTTCTCAACCACCAGGCCAGAACATGGTGAGTAGCCATAGAAACATGTTTACTGCGCTGCAAGCACTTCTCCATGAATTTTTCAGAGTACACAAAGTCACAATATTCCTTTTTACCCATGTAGCCCATAATAATAATCTAGTCCTCATTGAAAAAATAATCTAGTCCCCGTTGAGAGAATAATCCAGCCCCTGTTGAGAAAGTAATCCAGTCCCTGCTGAGAAACATCTGTATGAAAAGGATGTCTTGGTGGACATGAACATTATTGAAAAAATGTCAAAGTTGAACTGTATTTTTCATACCTACTTCACATTAAAAAGCACAAAATTCTGATCATGCTTACCACTCTACTACATGCTTCTATTTTATAGCATTTTGAATCTGGGACTCTTTATTAGATTACATTTTTCTTGTATTTGATGGCGAGTATTATCTTTTGTTTTTATTATTTGTCGTGTTGTGATAGATTTATAATATTCGCACCTAAAAAGTTGCAATGGATGACAATTCTGTTTCCAAACTGCCAGTTTAACTAAAGTTAAAATAAACTAAAGTTTATTGCTTTTGAACATATTTTACTCCATTTTTACCATAATAATTTCTTAGTCTTAAGTAAAACCAGTTAGCATTTCTGAAACCCATTTATTGTTGTGCCTACATAAATCTCATTTTCCTCTATATGAACAGTAGATAGTAAGTTACTTTTGTGCAATTAATTTTTAAGAAAGCAATAGAATTCAGAAAAGAAATACAGCATTTAAATTATTGAATTAAAAAATAATTGAGTGTGGCAACCTTGATAAAAATTTAAAATATATCATCTCAACTAATCAAATTTTTATTCTGAATACACACGCCTGATATTTGAAATGATTAGGAATTTCATGCATGAAATGCATGCAACTTTACTGTAACGTTTACAGATGTATGAACCTAGAGTATATCAGTAGGTCCTACGTTTCCTTTTTTTTATTTTAAAAAAAATTATATTAATACACTTTTTATGTATAACACTCATGTGTATTTATGTGTAACACTCATGTGTATTTATGTGTAACACTCATGTGAGAGTTGGAGAACAATTGAAAAAAATAAAGAAAAGAAGGAGTGAGACCATAGAAAAGGTGGATTGAAAGAATGGCTGACTCCATAACATCACAATATATGATGCAACCCAATCTAGCCTTTCAAGAGGTATGATCAGGTTCAAAGTTGAACTATCACCCTTCAAATAATAATAGACATAAGAAAACACAAAAAATTGTCCTATTATACAGGAATATTGAAATGTTGCGATACATCATTAGATGGTGAATAGTGGTTTGTTTTAGTGGATTTCTTTGGCAGAGTGGGCTAGTCATTTCTTTTGTGCTCATGACATTACAGGTTTTAAATCAGGCCATCATGTCTGGTTTATAAATACATTTATTACAATTATAGCTTGAGTTACATAGTTAGCTGCTCTTATTGGTACTATTGGCAAGCAACTAGATGCTGTGTTAAGAGGGAGTATATATGGAGAAATATGAATACAATGAATTCAGTTCTTGGCAGATTTTTTTGCATTTTTCAGCTCACTGCTGCTTCGAGATAAACAGTTCATCTATCATTTCTCCCACCTCCTACATTTTTGTATATATTTAGAATTTTGTTGATGTTATTCCCATTGAGAGGCAGATCACGAAGAAGATGCATGCAAGAAAGACATCAAAGACCACTCATAGCTGGCAACTTATTTTTTCATAAATCCATATTTTTAACAATTTATTTTGTAGTTCAATGAAAACATCTGTATTTAGCACACAAAAAAACACCTAAATTAATTTTTTTTTTAAATGTTGTGTGTATTGCCCCTCAATATGAGTGTGTGGGATAAAAATGTCAGCATTAGTAATAATTACTAGGAAATTTAAGACCAAGTGACCTTCTTTTAAAAAAAATATTTGGGTCGTTTGGAGGTTTTTATTTTGGGGTGCCCGAAATCTGTTTGAAATGAATACTGAAAATCCGTACTAGTTGACACAACTATGTCACCTGAACATGACAGAAACAGGAAGACTGGCTCAAGATAAACAGGAGTTTCAAAAGGCTGTGATGACTGTTACATCCTGTTAAGGATATGCTACCGGATGATGATAGGCCGGGAATGGCTAGGAAGAGTTCATGGTCAACAAGTAAATAAGAGAAGACGCCAAACAGTAATTGTTTTTACAACAATTAACAAAAACCCAATGAACTCATATCAGACATGTATTTAGAATGAATGAAAATAGGCTACCACTACTGGCATTAAAATGGGTACCAGATGGCAAAAGAAAGAAAAGATCAAGAGAAATTCTTCACAGAGCAACCATTTAAGAGAGTATGACTGTCTGTCTCAACAACAGGAAAGAACTACACAAAGCAGCATCACTATCTCAATATGGAGATCACTGGTTTCTGACCTATGCACCATATACAAATTCTTAACAGTGACGGGAATTGAGCCAGGTCTGTTCTATTGGCACAGAATCACATTGCAACTCTAGTAAAGAGGCTTTTCTGTAATTGACCAACCACAGCCCCAAAAAAAGATGTGATCTTGTTCAACCTACGCATTCAAGTCACTGAGAACAGACCCATGGAGATAATGCTTATTACAACAAAAAAACATCCTCATGCTTCCTACTTGAATTTACTTTTATAAGCAATTATTTGAAGCAACATTGTTCTGTCTCTATGGTATTTGTGTTTAAAAGTAGGCCTATCTTCCTTGTAATACGATTACTGATGTTCTATGTTTGTGGTGCTGAGGATACTTGTACAGGATGTTTGTTGTTGTAATAGTCTTTGTCTCGATTGGTCCGTTCTCAGTGACTTGAGTACACAGGTTGAATGTCTTGACAAGATCAGATATTTTTTTCGGGATGTGGTTGCTCCAGTATGGAAAACCTGTTTACTTGAGTTGCAAGGCGATTTGGTGCTTCTAGAATGGACCAGGGTTCAATTCCCATCAGTGTTAAGAAATTATTTCATTTATCCTCATGCTTCCTACTTGAATTTACGTGCACCATATACAAGCGCTGAAGGGACACAGATAAATTGCTTTATTAAACAGGAATATTGAAAGAAGGTTAAAATATGAACACATTTTCAACAGTTTATTTTTTAGTAGGAAATTTTGTTGAAATTTTCCGTTTTAATGTGAAGACACATCATAATATGTAATAATTGTGTGTTGCCCCTTTTGTTATGTTATTAGTTTTTATTTAACTGTGTTTTCAGGGATCTCTTGACAACACTCTGCCTAGTCCATTTGCAGCTGAGCTCAGGGGAATGGCAAATAACAGTGAAATTAACCTTGGTTTGTATTAGCACAGTTATTATAGTACCGGTATTCAATCTTTCTTCTATGTGTGTTTTCAAGCGCCCTCTGGAGGACGTAATGTGTTGTCATAGTATACAGCTTAACTGTGATATCTGTGCCTTTTGACCTAGCAAATCTGACTTCAGCATGGCTTATGGGTCACTTTGACTTATGAAATGGGACAACCAACTCTGTCCTTATACCTCCTTAGTCACATCTTATGACATGCATGGTAGGTCACTGTGTTGCTATTCTTTGCTCCCTTTTTGGATACTGACAACACTTAGGTATATTCCAAAGGAATGTCGAGCCTCATCAACAGGACCAGGAGAAGGTTCATGAAAAATGGGCAAGACAGTTAAATAATTTTAATACAGTTTAATAAAGACAGTTTCATAAAGTATTATTTCATAAATAAATACACATGTGTATATAGAGATATGAGAAATCATGTATATCAACAGTTCATGGAGAAAGTTGATGTGGTTTGGGCATGTCATCCAGCACAGCTACATCTAAATTTAATCTTACAGGGAACAGACAAAATCATGGGTTGATATCATTAAGAAATGGACAAGTTTGAATTCTTCTCACTTTCCCACACAACAAATGATGGGGAAAACATATCTATTTGTTCAATCATTCTCAGAAGCATACATACAACTCCAGCTGGTTCTGGGTTATATTACCACTACCATCTCTTCCTTCCATGTGGTTGATATTTTGAATCTCTCTTTCTAATGGAAGCTTTGTAGTATGTTCTCTATTCAATTATAGACCCCCTCTGAGTAGAAGGCTCCTTCAATAGGCATTGCATAAGCCAAAAGCTGGTCTCCTGGGTATGAAAGAAAATTCAGAAAAACTGCCCCTGCACATAGAAAGTAAGAGCTAATCGCTCACAATTCCTCTGGTAACCAAAAAAACCGAAATAATGACCACCTCTAAACTGTTTTAACATTGTTTTACAGAACCATATAGCAACACTGGTTTAGCATTGTTTTACAGAGCCTTGATGATGATGAAATAATACATTTAACTGCATATAGTTAACTCTGAACAGCCCATAGTTTTCCTGACAAAATCATAGGTCCTCCTCAGTAGGTCCTCCTCAGTTGAGTAACATGATCTGACACTCAAACACATTAAGGTTTGCTGCATCAAAGGCATGGTTGTGCTAAGGAGTTTTTGGATGCATTTTTAGTCCCAGAAGGGAGGCATTCCAGTGCAGGATCATTATGTCCTGGAAGGAGTTCAGCATATACCTCTGGGCCAACTAGTTAATCAATCTCTTGTCAGATCTGTTGACATCTGCAGCAATGTCACACCTAGCATTCCCTACTACCTAGAAGTCTGCCACAAAAGGACAAAGGTGCAATGTTAACTTGGCTGCATCTCTCCGTTATCTGTGGGGACTATTTGACAGAAGACACGCAGTGACAATGACTTTTTCACAGGTGAGAGGTTGTCAGCCCATCCCTCAACTTTCATAGGTTGCCTCCTATGACATGCCTGGAAAGAAAATAGTAACCCTATTCTTTACACCGTGAACTAGAAGTCCAGCCCTGGTTACCACACAACAACACAGGTTTAACATTAATTTACATAACCATACATCAAGATTGGTATAACTGTTTCACATTCATGCAATATGCTCTTATATAATCTGTAATATATCTCTGTAATTAGAAACTATTTGTGTGTATAAATTATCTTAACAATTTGTTCCCACAGGAGAGATGGTGCTCTACAACCTTTTCTACGAGTTTTTCACAGTCTGCACTTCCATCGTGGCTGAAGATTCTAATGGTAAGAAGACATTACATCTGTGAAATATGCTTGTATTCATTCATGTATATATCATCATCTGTATCTTGCCAGTGTCTGTAAGTAAAGATCAGCATACTGTGACTTGCATGTTGTAGAAGGTGACAAAGGAGATTTGGGGACGGAGTTGGCTGTTTAATTTCATTGGTCAGAGTGGCCTAAAAGCCATGCTGAAGTCCGATAAGTCAGGCTGAAAAGCACAGATATCACAAGAGGGCTCAAAGTAGGGCTAGAATGATATGGAGAATTGATTTATTGTACTCGCCAATGTGTACTCCACCTCTCTCAAAGAGACGACATGCCATCTACCAAGAATACCACAGATAGTATATAACTGCATAGCGTCAAGAAGTAATCTCACGCAGATAGTATATAACTGCATAGCTTCAAGAAATAATCTCACGCAGATAGTATATAACTGCATAGCTTCAAGAAATAATCTCACACAGATAGTATATAACTGCATAGCTTCAAAAAGTAATCTGTTGATCTCAACACAAAAGTCACTTGTAAACAAGGCTCCATGACCTATGATCAAATCTTTGACCTTTTGAGTACAATACATCTTGAGACAGGTCTCCTCCCAGAGAGCCAATGTGGCTTCTGACAGGGGAGAGATACGGTTGACATGATATTCACTGCCGGACAACTACAGGAATAGTGCCAGGAACAGAACATTGGTTTCTACACCACATTTGTTGACCTAACAAAGACATTCGACACTGTAAATCATGAAGGACTATGGAAGATCATGGCCAAATTTGGATGTCCCAAAGAATTCACAAAAATGGTTCGCCAGTTCCATGACAGTATGACATCCTGTGTGCAAGATGATGGTGCACACTGAAACCCGTTTCCAGTAATTAACAGTGTCAAACATGGTTGTGTCCTGGCTCGGATGCTCTTCAGCATGGTGTTCTCTTCCATGTTAAATGATGCCTTCTGCAATAACAGTACAGGAATTTGCTTTCACTATCGAGCTGATGGAGGGCTATTCAATCTTAGAATAAAGGCCAAGACCAAAACTAAGATGGACATTGTTCGCAACCTCTTGTTCACCGACGATTATGCACTAAACGCTATCAGTTTGAAAGACATGCAGGACAGCATGGTTCTCTTTTCTTTGGCCTGTGATGCGTTTGGTCGCACCATCAGTACTGTGAAGATATTAGTAATGTATGAACCAGCACCAGGTGTCCCCTACACAGAACCAGTAATCACAGTAAAGGGGCAAAAACTCAATACTGCCAATAAGTTTGTATATCTCAACAGCAACCTAATCGCAAACGTGAACAATTGGCAAGGATGTTACTCTGCATATTGCTTGTGCCAGTGCTGCAATCGGAAGCCTTTTGTGCCAATATCTGGATCAGACATGGTCTCAGTTTGACAACTAAGTTGGACGTGTACCGCACATTGGTATACCAATACTGCTTTATGCTGCGTCATCCTGGACTGTGTATGTGAGATATGCGTGGCAGCTTAACTCTTTCCTCCTTTGGTGCCTAAGAAACCTCATGGGAATACTTTCGCAGGATCGAGTACCAGACACGGAAATCCTTCAAAAGTCCCTTATGCAAAATATCCTTGCTCAGTTGACTAGGTCCCAACTCCGCTGGACTGGCCCCATCGTCCGTATGCAAGACAGGCGCCTTCTAGAAATTCTATGGAGAGCTGTGCGAAGGTAAACGTTCAAGTGGAGGGCAGAAAAAGTTCTTCAAGAATCACCTAAAAAACTATCTCAAGCACTGCAGCATCGATCCTAACTCCTGGGAGACTACAACTCTTGATCACTCAGCTTGGCACACCCAGATCACTGCTGGCATCACTAAATTTGAAAAAGAAAGAACACTGCTGGCAATTTACAAGTGACGGAAGCAGAAGGACAAATCCGAAAACTCTCCTACCCCAAACCCTCTTCACTCCTGCATGCACTGCAATAGAACTTTCCTGGCATGAATCAGACTTATCGGCCGGGCATCGACGAACTCAGAAACTAAATTAGACAATCACAAATGTTTTGTTGTTTTTCTACTTGCTCATCACATTTATTATTTTTCATTGTAGTTTGAGGGTGAACACAAAAGAATATTCTCGTATCATGTATTTTGTTAATGTTTCTTTTGTTATTTTCAGTTAACTAGTTCTTCTTCTTCTGTGTTTGTTCTCAAACTCCTGAAGATTAGCAGGATGTAATCTGGAGAATTAAATGCGTTGTGTCATGGTTTACACCTTAGTTGTAATACCTGCACCTTTTAACCTGAAACATTCGACATCAGCATGGGTTCTCGTTCACTTTGACCATTTATGGGATAGGATCGCTAACTCCACTCCCCCTAATCCTCTTTGGTCATCTCTTATGACATGCATGTCAGGTAGTAGTGTTACTTTAATTCACTTTTTATGGCAACACATTGGTGATGTGACCAATTGAACATTCCAGTTAAAGATTTTCTTTGGTATTTTTAATTTGCATTGATATAAGATCATGTTTGATCATGTTTTTCATGTTTGAACTTACAATAATCAAATTTGAGCATCCATCGATCTGTGTGTAACGCACTGAGTAACCCCCCTCCTCTAAAACACCGGGGGGGGGGGGTGTGTGTTCAACATGATTATTGAATTAGCGCCTTACGTTTTTTATCTCCACATCATGGCAGCTCAATGAAATCAAACCTACTTATTAAAAAGGTGGACTGTTATGTTATCATGTGATGACACCAAATTTGCCTAACATGTACCTAAAAAATATTGTAACCTTTTTTACCCGTGCTTTTTAATTATGATATTTATCAAGAAAAAAAATCTAATTTTGATAAATTGTCAACTTCAAATCAGCTTCAAACTTTGAGAAATTATCAGGAATAAAATAAATTCATATTTTGATGTACAGGAAATCTTTATCATGCAAGAAACTTGGACTTTGGCCTATTCCTTGGGTAAGTTTTTTCTTAACATAGATGAGAAATGCATTTTAGAAATTGAAAGGCATACTGTATAACAAATTTGTGTCAATAGAAATAAAGTTGTGATTTTAATATATACGTTCGCTTACAACAGACTCAAGTCTCTAAGATGATAACCCAGACTTGTTGGTTGGGGATCATTGCAAAATGTTTCATTTGTCTCATTACAACATACTCCCTAGTACTTGGGGGGGGGGGTCATTGCAAAGTGATGATTCATTACAACAGAAGTCCAGGTGCTTGGACTTTATTTAAAACGGTGTAATCTAATTGCCACAGTCCCTTTTGAGCTTAGAGATCATTGCAAAGTATGTAAAACTTCTCATATCAATAAGCTCCCAAAGCAGGAGACTTCATCATAAGTATTGCTCAGAAATCTTCTTCAAGCAAATATCAAGGTCATCATGCGTTGTAAGGAATCCTCAGTTTGATTATGATTGTCAGAGTTTGACATTTTCTTGATAAAAGCATTTTAGTCAAAACTTAGAATAAGTCTGTTTTATGTTTTCACCTGTTGTGTTAGTTGGGACATCAAGAACAAGACCTGGTCTATCACAGAGAGACTGAGGCCACTCATTGTCAATCTGGATTGGCAGAGAGGTGGACAGACAGTCTTTAAGTCAGTCAACTTTGCTGGTTATATTGGCATTCTGACAGCTGTTAAGCCTGTAAGTCATTTCATTTCATTTGGCATCTGTTATAAAGTTATTTTGGTACTAACAAAATCTGTTATGTTATTATTAGTAGTTTGACATCTGTTATAAAGTTATGTTTAGTAGTTTAATATCTGTTATAGAGTTATTATTGGTAGATCTGTTATAAATTTATTTTTAGTAGTTTATATCCGTTATAAAGTTATCTTTAGTAGTTTATATCTGTTATAAAGTTATCTTAAGTAGTTTGACATCTTATGTTTAGTAGTTTGATATCTGTGAAAAAGTTATTTTTAATAGTTTTATGTCTGTTACAAATTGTGTGACAAGGGATATGTAATTCTGAAGATGTAACTGAGAATACTGGAAAATGACAGGGCTACACACGTGTCCATACTGTCCATACAACATGCTTACTGAATACTTACATATTTTTTGGCTACAAATAATCTCTAATCAGGGGCTCCTTGCATAAAGTAAACAGAATGCTATCATTTAAAAAAAGATGCTGGCGCTTGATTGGACATGTATGAAGCATGAAAAATAATGAAGTCATGAAAACTGCTATAAGATCGATTCCTGAAGAAAGCAGAAATGAGTTAGACCCAAAGTTGCAAGGATGGGAATAGTGGAGCAGAAACTGAATGAAATGAAACACAGTTAGGGTTTCATACATGCTAAATGAAACATAGCTGGGGTACGGTACAGAAGATTGCTAAATGAAACATAGCTGGGGTTCGGTACAAAGATTGTTAAATGAAACATAGCTGGGGTTCGGTACAGAAGATTGCTAAATGAAACATAGCTGGTGTTCGGTACAGAAGATTGCTAAATGAAACATAGCTGGGGTTCGGTACAGAAGATTGCTAAAGAGAGAGAGCAAAGCATGTATTTTTTGTTGCCTTAAGTGATAACTGGCTTGTACTGATAAATGTACATGTCATAGCTTGTGAGATTAATAAATTTAATGTTGTCCTGATCTGAACAATTTAATCCAACAGAAACTGTTCACTTTGACTATGAATGAACGCTTCAACATTGATGGTGGTTTTATTGGTAAGTTGATGGTGAACTTTTAATAAATTTCAATATCACTCTGTCATAAGTTTGGTTGGCATCATTCATTTGAATGCCAGTGTTATTCTGTGATACGTTTAGATGGCATCGTTCAATTGAATGTTGATGTTACTCTGTGATAACTTTGGTTTGCATCATTTATTTGAATGTTGATTTTACTCTGTGATAAGTTTGGTTGTTATCATTTATTTGAATGTTGATTTTACTCTGTGATAAGTTTGGTTGGTATCATTTATTGGAATATCGATGCTTCTCTGTGATACACTTGATTTCTTTGTGTTAGAATGTAGGTCATAGTGGTTGGAGTCATGTAGGCAGAGACAAAGAGGACTGACTGAAATGAGAAAAAAAGCATAGTTGTAATCCTTTTATTTCATTGGTGTAGTACATCAGATTGGTGTACAGATTAACAATGCATGTGATGTTTTCTATCTGCAGGTATCATCAAATGGTTGCTTGGCAACCACAATGAAACATGGATGAGTTTTCTAACAAGGAGTGTCATGGAAAATGCTACCAGTTTTCTTGAGGCCAAAGGTCAACTTGCAAAAACTGTTATGCTTGCTCCTGCATACTTTATTCTTGGTGGAAATAGCTCTGGTCAGGTAGGTTAGCAAGTTTGAGTTGAAGACAAATCTCCCTCTGGTCAGGTAGGTTAGCAAGTTTGAGTTGAAGAAAAATCTCCCTCTGGTCAGGTAGGTTAGCAAGTTTGAGTTGAAGACAAATCTCCCTCTGGTCAGGTAGGTTAGCAAGCATGAGTTGAAGACAAATCTCCCTCTGGTCAGGTAAGTTAGCAAGTTTGAGTTGAAGACAAACATCCTTCTAGTCAGATAAGTTAGCAAGCTGGAGTTGAAGGCAACAACCCCTCCCTCTTCTCAGGTAGGTTAGCAAGCTGGAGATGAAGACAACCCCCCCCTCAAAGATTTCAGAATTTTTTATTCTGAATCAGATTTTATCAAATATTAATTTTTTTCAAACATTTCTACGACTGGCAATTTCAAGCTTAACTCCATTACCAACGGTGATTCAGAAAAAAATTAGCATTATCTTGAAAAATTCCGTAACCCTTTCAATCCCAGCCGATCAGGAAAAAATCTGGACCTCATGCCCAGGACATACAATTGTGCAGGGTGCGGGACTACCTACAAATCACCGCTGATAAAGAACACCCATTACACCCTGAAATTCTCAAATGATCTATCTAAACTTTGCTAAATGGATGCAGATACTCTGACAGAATATTTTTTGGTCGATGTCTTCAATGTGACATCCCAATAATCCTGATGACTGAAAATATTGTTTTATATGTCTGTCGTGTATTGAATTACAACTATTCAATCCCCTCCCTGCAATGCCTGAACTGGTAAAATGTAGCATTGACAGTGTTTTTTTTCTTGTATTGATTACACAGCACATATGACTGCTTGCCTTCAATATAGCAGAATTTAACTATTAAATATAATCTTCCAGGATGATATGCACACATAAAAGATCTGAGGATCTCACCAATGATCCATCAGACCAACCATCATGCAACAACAAACTTCTAGTAGATAATGTGCCTACTTTTTGAGGCTTTCCTCATGCAGAAGGCAGCCACATATCACTGCATCTGTAAATTATGTTTTTTCTATCTCTGAGTAAGAGGCTTATTGTCAAAGTATTGAACAACCTTGAGAGTCAAAGTCCTCTTAGTAAGAGGCTTATTGTCAAAGTATTGAACACCCTTGAGAGTCAGGGTCCTCTGAGTAAGAGGCTTCTTGTCAAAGTATTGAACAACCTTAAGAGTCAAGGTCCTCTGAGTAAGAGGCTTATTGTCAAAGTATTGAACACCCTTGAGTCAGGGTCCTCTGAGCAAGAGGTTTCTTGTCAAAGTATTGAACAACCTTGAGAGTCAAGGTCCTCTGAGTAAGAGACTTTTTGTCAAAGTATTGAACACCCTTGAGAGTCAGTGTCCTCTGAGTGAGAGGCTTCTTGTCAAAGTATTTAACACCCCTGAGAGTGTGTCCTCTGAGTAAGAGACTTCTTGTCAAAGTATTCAACATCCCTGAGAGTGTGTCCTCTGAGTAAGAGACTTCTTGTCAAAGTATTTAACACCCCTGAGAGTGTGTCCTCTGAGTAAGAGACTTCTTGTCAAAGTATTGAACACCCTTGAGAGTCAGTGTCCTCTGAGTAAGAGGCTTCTTGTCAAAGTATTGAACACCCTTGAGAGTCAGGGTCCTCTGAGTAAGAGGCTTCTTGTCAAAGTATTGAACACCCTTGAGAGTCAGGGTCCTCTGAGTAAGAGTTAAAGCTCTGGAGAAACCACACAGACAACCCATTCCATTGTACAAAAATACAAGAGCTCTATAGTTTGTAATTGAGTTTGAAGCAAACAAAAGGAAACAGACTTTATGAGAGAGTGTCAGCATTGCAAAATAATTGAGAAGACAGTATTATTGATTTACTAGACTATCTCTTGCAGAATTACAGACAAATGTGTATAAGGATAGTTACTATTATTTTTTTGGGATTGACAGATGTGTTAACTAGTCAAGGATAGTTCAGCATTCAGCAATTTTGCTGCTGTTGAGATCACAGGACTAATGATCAGATTGTAACAATATTTAATCATGAGATGTTTAATGTTTAAATATTTAATTAATATCATGTACACATACATGACATGAATAATAAAAGCATTTTTCAGACTATAGAGATATTTTACCATCAAATTTTATAGACAGAAATAAATGAAATATATTTCAGACTATAGAGATATTTTTACCATCAAATTTTATAGACAGAAATAAATGAAATATATTTCAGATTTGTCAAGATTTTTTACCATGAAAAATTATAGGATGCAGGTTTATTTTGTTTTTATATTGCACAATTCTGTTAGGGAACTGTAATAACGAGGTCACGAGCAACTGCAGATGATATCTGGGAAATGAGAAATGCATCAGGATGGTACATCCTGGAGACCAACTATGACCACTGGAAGGACCCTCTTATTGTTGATGATCGCAGGGGCCCAGCTCATAAGTGTATGAATGAAATGGGGCAAAAGGTTAGTCAAATATTGAAGTCAGTTTTTGTTTATCTTTTCAGAATGTTTGTTTTAGTCCAAGAATTGTTTATACTTTTTAATATTTTAATTCTTTCAGAATATTGATTTAATATTATCTTTTTATTTCAGAATGTTGGATCCATTTTTGTCAATTCTTTCTTAATGTTGGTTTAATATTTTTCCATTCCTTCAGTGTTAGTTCAATATCAGTCAATTCTTTGAGAATATTAGTTTCATATCTGCCAATTCACTGCCGAAGATAGATGTGTCAAGCCACTGGCCCAAATAAAATGTCAACACAGCGCATTTCCATTCTCTGGACAACATCATTCTGGAAATCTAGTAGGATCATTGTCCTACTACAAAAGAGATCCAGTGGGAGTTTGAGAATGAACGCTGAAGAAGAAGAGATATCTGTCAATTTTTTCAGAATATTAGTTTCATATCTCAACTCTTTTGGAATGTTGGTTTAATATCTGTCCATTCTTTTGGAATGTTGGTTTAATATCTGTCCATTCTTTTGGAATGTTGGTTTAATATCTGTCCATTCCTTTGGAATGTTGGTTTAATATTTGTCAAATCATTCAGAATGCTGGTTTAATGTTTGTCAAATCTTTCATAATGTTGATTTAATATTTGTCAATTTTTTCATAATGTTGCTTGAATATATGTCCTTTCTTTTGGAATGTTGCTTAATATTTGTCAAATTTTTCAGAATGTTGGTTTCCATTTTACCAATATGAGATCTTCAAAACTCAATCCCCCATCACTAAGACAAGGGGCAGAACTTCTCCAAATTATCAATATGATTATGTTAAAAATGCATTTTCTTTCAAACTATTCATCATATCACACTTCGACTTGGCAGATCAACAGAAAAATGAATAGTCTTGCATGAACCTATATCAAAGATAATTTATTACATATATATTTAAAAAAATAAACTGTCAAACTCAACATAATGTGGGGGAAATTTGTGTTTACCTTGGGGGTGCTGAGTAGTGGAATCATATTGTGACGTATACTCAAGCAGAATATACACGGCCATCATAATATAAATATAAAAAAGATGTTTTATTTCAATGGCAGTTACAGATGTCCAGCACGTTTTCTTTCCTTGCTTGTTCTGTGCATTGTTATGTACAAATTTGTCAGATCTGCTGCAAATTGTTAAACTCATTGTTGCCAATGATGCTAAAGTATTCATAACGTTTGGCTATCTCATCAAGATTATGTACAGACCCAACGTTTTCTACAAAATTAACTCTAGCCAAATTCACAATGTCACAATTAGTACCATGAATTTCCTTCTCATTGTCGGAAACATTAGGTCTATCTTAACAAGGAATGTCACTTTCCAACTTTATTTTTGGTACGCAAATTACCTACATCGTGCATATTTCCATCGTAACTACGACTGTCATCATAAGTGTACATACGACGAGCAATATCCTCCAATGTGAAAAAAATTGTGTCAGAACTCCGCTAATTTTGAAAAATTCATAAAAAATCAGTCTGACAGAATATTTCCTTGATGTAAATATGTGTGGAAAGTATGAACTGTGATCTACGCGAAGGTCACAGTCAGGTATTAATCCAGTGCAAACTAAAAATGTATTATCAACCGCAACGAAACAAGTAAAAAAAAAAAGCAACTGGTGGCTACTGTAATTGTCTACCAGTAGAAGCGACTCTAAGGGGAGATCTGGTTAATATTTGGCAAATCTTTCAGAATGTTGGTTTAATGTTTGTCAATTCTGTCAGAATGGTAATTTAATTGTCAATTCTGCCAGAATGTTGTTAATGTTTGTGAATTCTGTCAGATTATTAGTTTCATATTTGTCATTCCATTCAGATTTTAATAAATTTAATTCCTTTCAGATTTTTAGTTTTATATCTCTGAATTATTTCATAATGATCATTTCATGTTTGTATTCTTCCATACTAGCAATTTTGGTCATCTTTTAAAGAGTGATGAGTTTTTTTAAAAACATCAAAATCTTTAAAAATGTTTTGTTTGTATTCATCTTTTTAGAATGCTGGTTTTGCTGGAATATTTAATGTCTTGTCAACACAGCCAGTTCTGAACAAGGTTAGTCTACAAAGCATCAACATCTTAAAATATTGGCATCATACAATTTTGTTAGTAATACTTATCTCATTCACAACTGTGCCCAGAGATAAATATAATGGGAGAGTTGTTAGTTTAGTAAAATATATAGGAGATGTGTTAGTTTAGTAAAATATATAGGAGAGGTAGCACAGTAGTTAGCGCACTGGCTTCGCATATGAGTGGTGCTGAGTTCATTCCCTAGTTGAGGTGAAAATGTTTTTCAGATCGTAATGGCTCCCGAGTCGACCCAGCTTTAAATGGGTACTGGATAAATCCGGGAAGTAAAGACTGCGAGGGGGAGGAGATGGCTACCGCCTTCATTTGCAGAGCCACTGAAATGTGAGATTGCTAACATCTCACAACCCTATGGCATTAATAAATGCTATGGGTTACTTTACTTTTTTTATAGATGTGTTAGTTAAGTAAAATATATAGGAGATGTGGTAGTTTTTAAAATATATCGGAGATGTGGTAGTTTAGTAAAATATGATTTTTAGTTAAATAAAAAGTGAGAGTATCATTTCCTCATCATCTAAGATGATGGTTATATAATCTGTAACGCAGATGACATAATATCCACAGTTGACAACATATACAGCTCTGATGAAAGTTAGCACGGGAACACTGGAGACATACATTCAGAACTGTCCGGACCCTTGTGCCCCATGGTAGCCTATACTCATGGGATGAGATGTGTTTTAGTTAAATTTGATGCCTTATAGATTCATCTAGACAACTTGTTGATCACAGGAGTTTTGTTGCTATATATGGTCTAAAATTTAGTCTTTTTTTGGACTGTTGTATTTATGACATTGACATATGTTTTTCTGAAGAAGACATTTTTTGTGTGTAGAATTTTTAATAAATCTGTATTGAATTAATGAAAAGAGGTAACGTGTGGCATTACCAAATGACAACAACATTATACTAAAGGCAAAGCACAAGTAATATTTTAACCATTTAATAACACTATACTTTTCTTGAAAGGCTTGAAACTATACTTTTCTTGAAAGGGTTTCAACTATACTTTTCTATTTTTGCTAATTTCTAATTTTGACCTATTTGTAGCCCCTCCCTCCTTTTTCAGTCTCTATGGGTTACCACCTGACATTCTGACACTTGATTTCATTAAGTATGTATCATGGGTTTCTTGTCTGTTTACTTTGGTTTGCACCAAGTCATTTGAACATCTATTTTCACCACTATGAAATATGGAAAAATTAAAATACATTGTTAACAATAAATCCTAGATTGATACTTCTAATACTTATTATTCCTGATAATAAAGTTGTAGTGTAGACATTTCTAGACTCCATTGAGAACACAAAGAAATATTACTTAAAAATTATATTATAATCATAGGATGGTGGAAAAATACAACTGTTCTTCACAATCTTCTCAATAATCATGTCACTGTCTTCTCCCTCAAGTAAGGAAAACAAATCATGTCATTGTCTTCTTCCAATAATAAAAACAATCATGTCACTGTCCTCTTCTTCCAATAAGAAAAAAAATTATGTCACTGTCCTCTAATTCCAATAACAAAAATAATCATGTCACTGTCTTCTCCTTCCAATAAAAACAATCATGTCACTGTCCTTTAATTCCAATAATAAAAACAATCATGTCACTGTCCTCTAATTCCAATAATAAAAACAATCATGTCACTGTCCTCTAATTCCAATAATAAAAACAATCATGTCACTGTCTTCTCCTTCCAATAAAAACAATCATGTCACTGTCCTTTAATTCCAATAATAAAAACAATCATGTCACTGTCCTCTAATTCCAATAATAAAAACAATCATGTCACTGTCCTCTAATTCCAATAATAAAAACAATCATGTCACTGTCCTCTAATTCCAATAATAAAAACAATCATGTCACTGTCTTCTCATTCCAATAATAAAAACAATCATGTCACTGTCTTCTCATTCCAATAATAAAAACAATCATGTCACTGTCTTCTCATTCCAATAATAAAAACAATCATGTCACTGTCCTCTAATTCCAATAATAAAAACAATCATGTCACTGTCTTCTCATTCCAATAATAAAAACAATCATGTCACTGTCCTTTAATTCCAATAATAAAAACAATCATGTCACTGTCTTCTCATTCCAATAATAAAAACAATCATGTCACTGTCCTCTAATTCCAATAATAAAAACAATCATGTCACTGTCTTCTCATTCCAATAAGAAAAACAATCATGTCACTGTCTTCTCATTCCAATAATAAAAACAATCATGTCACTGTCCTCTAATTCCAATAATAAAAACAATCATGTCACTGTCCTCTAATTCCAATAATAAAAACAATCATGTCACTGTCTTCTCATTCCAATAATTAAAAAAATCATGTCACTGTCTTCTCATTCCAATAAGAAAAAAATAATGTAAGCGTAAAAAATGCTGAATTGGGACCTCTGCCCAAAAATAAAGAACTGAACTAAGTTAAATATACCAACAGAGATGAAATATTGTAGTGCTAGAAATAAATTTCTTCCATGGTTGCTACATTTAGAGATATTTCTCCATCGTTGCCATACTTAGAGATAGGCCTCCAAATGTAAGAGATATCCCTCCATGGTTGCCACACGTAGAAATAAGCTACTTATATGCTTACTGCAGTTACAAATAAATTATGTCTGCATTGCTTTATTGCTTTACACATTCCATTTATCTAATTATATTTGTTGACTACAAGTGTTAAGATGAACTCTAAGAATTTCTAATTGAGAGCATGAGACAAATGAGTAACATAAGAGATGCATACAGATCCATAATAAACACTATTTTAACACTTTTCCTGCCACATCTTATTAATACAAGTGTATCTCGCTGCTACACTATTTTTTTTTTTAGGTATGATAAGTTTTGCAAGTGATCATTTTAAGAAATCAGTGAAAAATCAATCAATAACATTAAGGCATTGAACATTTCAGATGATGTTCAGACAAGAATAATCTTCCTAAAAATGTTTATTGCAAACTTTTATCAAAATTTCTTATTCTTACATTTTAGATAATTTTATTAATAATTGTGTTTAACAATGGCAGTACCACGCTCTCATTTTCAAGGTAAGTGTCCATCATTGGTTTATAAATTTATAGAATTATCTTGTATCAACTTGTGATATCATGACTTGAATCATAGCCCAATTATCTTGTATCAACCTGTGATATCATGACCTGAATCATAGCCCAATTATCTTGTATCAACCTGTGATATCATGACTTGAATCATAGCCCAATTATCTTGTATCAACTTGTGATATCATGACTTGAATCATAGCCCAATTATCTTGTATCAACCTGTGATATCATGACTTGAATCATAGCCCAATTCTGTATCTGATTCTGTGTTATTGTTATTACATACTTAAAAAGTCAGAATAAGATTCACTTTCAACCAGCTACTGTCAGCTACATCTTTCTATCTATCTATTAATATATTCCAAGATTCAGGGTGGTGCCGGTTTTTTGTCTAATGTCTTCATTCCTCACTCTGTCTCTTAGCGATATTCCTAGGATTCTGTGTAAGCATGCCATTTCACTTCAAAGAATCACTTTGAAATGTTCATTGAAAAACTGCAATAAAATCATTAAATTTCCAATTATCTACATTAAATGGATCTAATATCTGGCTCTGCCATTTTGTAATGATATTTGTAATGAATAGGAAGCCCAGCACTGAATAAAATTGTGTAGTCAGCAAAATTCTCCAATAAAATAGTCATAATTCATGGAGAATAAGTCATCCGTGGCAATGAAAGGGACTTTGTGTGTGATGACAAAAGTCGTCAGTGGCAGTCAAAAGTGTTAAAATGGTAAAAACATGCATGGATTGGACATTAAACCAGCATGATTCCCTATTAAAAATGAACCTGCAAGGGAAAGTAGAAGAATCAGGATGTCAAAGAAAATAATGGACAGACAATATCAAAGAATTGGATGTGTCACGATTGTGTTATCTTTTATCCACATCATCAAAGATAGTAATCACTGAATGACTGTGTTTGTTGATACAATTCAATGCAGTACTTTTACAACTCTGGCAGGTTATGGTTTTTTCACCACTTTAGTCTTTCATGATTTTTAAATAAATGTGTTTGACATATTGCTTTCATTCTTCTATAGTTTTGTTTACATGTTTTGTCTGTCTGGTTATGTGTTTCTTTATATGCTTGTTGAAATAAGATTTTTGATCGCTCAACATATATTTTTGAGTGCATCAAATGAAAGTTGCTCATTTTTCATGATGTTTAGACATATTGATTAATACAACTGCACACATCCAGCTGATCAGACATGACACTTTCAGCAGTTAACAAGCATGAGTGCTACCCTACCATTGCATGTCATTCTGTGTGGCTACTCAAATTTTTCCATGATTTTCATTGGTCATCTAACTAGGAAACTAGTACACTAATGATTTAGCTAATATGGCTCCTTATTTTAGTACATTTAAGTCCATAAAAACAAACTAATCATTTCGATTCATGGTGTCCTGAGAAGCGTAAACAAACTCTCTGCACCTTGCTTGGCCAATGGCCACCCTTCAAAGCACAATCAAGCTCTGTTCCACCACCTGTACCTCCACATCTTTCATCACATAATCCTTGGTCACCTAACTTTAACTTTGCCATCTGGGGTCTATGTGATGGCAACTCTTATGTGGTCGGGTCATCTAGCTCTCTTCTGATGACATAGTCAATTCCTTCCATCATGTTATTGTCATAATGGTCTGGTTAATTTTCTTATTACTTCTGGTCAGCACAATGATTTTAATACATGAGTACAGTGTATTTATATTGTATTGTTTACAAGTGTTGACTTATGGACTTGAAAGTTGGAAATCGACCGAAGTAATAGATTCAAATATTAAACAGCTTTGAAAACAAATGTCTCTGAAAACTGTCAAACATAAAATGGGGCGACTTTGTTTCAAATAGTGATTTAAGAGATAAAACACACAAAGAGTACATATCAAATGTCATAAGAAAACGTAGATGGAATTACCTGGGACAAGTTCTAAAACTAGATGAAAATATATTAAACCAACAAGAACTTGTGGACACCAAATGGGAAAAGAAAATGAGGATGACCTAAAACTACTCTAAAAAACAACATACTTGAAGGGGAAACAATGGGCTGCAAGTCAATACAAGAAATAAAATTGCAGGCAGCGGACCGCAACACGTGGTGAATAAAAACCTTTGCCTGTGGTACGAAAGGAACAAACTAACAGTACATTTATGAGAGGGATTCATTCAGTCAGTTGTACACTGGCTTATCATACAAATTATCTGGGCTTAATTCCTAGGACAGTCACTCTCCAGTCAATTCAAGTATAATGCATACTTTCCTGACTTGCGAAGTATTGGACAGCATGAGGGAATAGTACTGTCTCTCATACCTTAGAGAAAACTGAAGCTTAGTACTGTTAGTTAGATAACACATACACCTCTGCAGACCAAGAAGACAATGGACTGACGACATTAAATATAACATGAATACGTTGTTGGAAAATGCAAGCCACATAGCCCAAGACAGAGAAGGGTCCAGGGAGTTCATTGGGAAGGCAACGTTCTGGAGAGAATACGTCACATGACAATATACACCTCTGAACTATGATGAGCGCAGTGTTTTCTTTAACCTTCAATAAATTGTATATCTATTGTTACATTTTGTTTAATTTTAAAATGGAAAGTCTATCACTTTGTTGGATTGTTAAATTACATTTCACAAAGTTCAACAGTCCATACTTGCTGATGAATGATACTCAAATGGAAGTCTTCTTCTTCTTCTGCATTTGTGTTCAAATATATAATTACTTGAGCACTCTCCACTTTGTCAGAAATCTTCTGACATTTTGCTTATTTATATTTAATATATAAACAAGTCCACCAATTCAAATATTTAGGTACAATGATTACAGCAGATGGAAGAAGTTCAACGGAAATAAGAAGCAGAATAGGACAGGCAAAAACAATTTCAGAAAAATGAAAAATATATTGTGTAATATGACCTTGTCATTAGAGGTGAGAAAGAGAGTTCTGCGGTGCTATATAACCCCTATACTAACATATGGATGTGAGTCTTGGACAATAAACAAACTGGAAAGTGGGAAATTATAGGCAAAAGAGTTGTGGTTCTACAGAAGAATGCTGAGAATACCATGGACTGCCAGAAAAACTAATGTAGAGGTGTTGAAAGAATCAAATGCGAAACGGACCTTAATCAACAATATAAGAAAAAGGCAACCTTCTTTTTTTGGCCTCTTCATGAGACAGGCAGGTTTGGAGAACATAGTCACAACAGGCAAAATTGAAGGCAACAGAGACAGAGGATGACAACGTGAAAAAATATTAGACATTGTGACAACCTGGCATGGCAAGGAAACAACAATGACCTTGATACATAATACTGTGGACAGAGAGCTGTGGAGAGCCATGACCGCCTACGCCAGCCGGCATGGCACCTGATGATGATATTTAAATACCAGCAGATTAGTATAATGTATTCAGAGAACAGAATGCGCTGTGTCACAGTTTTTCAGCTTGGCTCTGATATCTATTCCTTTCAGACCAACATATCCAACTTCAGCATGGCTTATAGATTAATAGCTGGATGGGATAACCACCTCCATCCTCAAAACCTCCTTAGTCATCTCTTATGACATGCATGGAAGGTTGATGTCACTGTTAATTTATCCACTTTTTGGCCCTGCTAACACACAGATGACTCAAATGAGTGCTAAACATTCATCCACAGTTATGACACAAACATTCATCCAAAGTGATGACACAAACATTCATCCAAACTGATGACACAAACATTCATCCAAACTGATGACACAAACATTCATCCAAAGTGATGACACAAACATTCATCCAAACTGATGACACAAACATTCATCCAAACTGATGACACAAACATTCATCCAAAGTGATGACACAAACATTCATCCAAAGTGATGACGCAAACATTCATCCAAAGTGATGACACAAACATTCATCCAAAATGATGACACAAACATTCATCCAAAGTGATGACACAAACATTCATCCAAACTGATGACACAAACATTCATCCAAACTGATGACACAAACATTCATCCAAACTGATGACACAAACATTCATCCAAACTGATGACACAAACATTCATCCAAAATGATGACACAAACATTCATCCAAAGTGATGACACAAACATTCATCCAAACTGATGACACAAACATTCATCCAAACTGATGACACAAACATTCATCCAAACTGATGACACAAACATTCATCCAAAATGATCATGCAGTTAAACATTCCAAAATAATGACACAGGTTTAAAAATACTTAAAAGTATGCGATGACAAATAGCAGACTTTGAAATGTGCAATGACAAATAGCAGACTTTCAAATATGACACGTTTAAATATTTATAGCACATCATTAGAGATCTTCTATTTGCCGGTGATTGTCCCAAATGTTAACTCTGATATACAAATCATTAAAGACAGATGTCCAAAGTCTGTACATACTTTCTGCTTACTATCAGTATCATGTTCCAGACAGACGCTGGCACAATCTATCATTAACCCTGCATAAAGATAAAAGGACCTCAATCAATAATATAAGAAAAAGACAATCTTCATTTTTTGGCCACTTCATGAGACAGGGAGGTTTGGAGAACACAGTCACAATAGGCAAGTATGAAGGCAACAGAGACAGAAGGCGACAATGTGAGAAAATATTAGTTTGACAGCCTTAAAAGCCTCCCTGCACTCCTTAACAGGAAAACATGCAGTAATGAAACAAAGACAACCTGGCACAGCAGGGAAACAACAACGATCTTGATACATAATGCTGGAGATAGAAAGATGTGGAGAGCTATGATCGCCTGCAATGCCAGCCGGCAATGACACCTGATGATGATGAACAATAAATACATCATTTTATTAGAGCAGTCATGAATATACTATAAAATGATGAAGATGATCAGAGAATGATAGAAATGTGAGGGGAGAATGTGCTATAAATGTCACACTGGAGAGACCACAAGATCCCACAACCAACAACTGACTTGGACACTGTTCTTATATACATTTAGATGGCTGATGGAATGGCTAGTGGAGCATTTATGGGAATGCCCTTTGTGCTAGTCCAGACATCTAGGAAAGAATTCAGAAAAGTTAAATGGTATGGCACTAAAAGTGGTGAATAGATTAATATACATTGGTAGAATACTTGCAAAATGCGACTTGATGAAGTGCATACCAGGATCTCCAAGGCAAGCAGCACTTTCGGTAGATTTTTGACAAACGTGTGGCATAGAAATGGCATTAGCCTACAGACTAAGCTGAGGGTTTACAAATCAGTGGTACTTCCAACGCTGTTATACATTGATGAACATGGACCATACATAGATGGCTCATGAGGAAGCTCACTCACTTCCATACAACTTTTCTCAGAAAGGTGATCACTATCAGATGGCAAAACTCCAGATACCACTATCCTTTGATGGAGCTGGTATCCCTAGCATTGGCACTATTCTGATGCAGTCACAGATTTGTTAGGAAAGTCATGTCTCATGATGGCAGATCATCACCTACCAAATATGCATCTCTAGAAGTTGCAGTAGGGGATACATTCTGAGGATTTCCAAAAGAAGCGCTACAAGGACTCACTAAAGTCTTTGACATAAACCATGATACCCGTACATAGAAAGGTACAGGAAACAGCTACATGGCACTCTAAAGAGGGTGCAGCATCTTGTGAAAAAAGGAGAAATGCAATAGCTGAAACTTGCAACACTGGCAGATCAAACACAGTATAAGATTATATACGACATAAATATATATTTCAATATGTATGATGACACTCAAACAAGTCACCAAACATGTGATAACACTCAAACAAGTCACGAAACATGTGATAACACTCAAACAAGTCACCAGACATGTGATAACACTCAAACAAGTCACCAGACATGTGATAACACTCAAACAAGTCACCAAACATGTGATGACATTCAAACAAGTCACCAAACATGTGATAACACTCAAACAAGTCACCAAACATGTGATAACACTCAAACAAGTCACCAGACATGTGATAACACTCAAACAAGTCACAAGACATGTGATAACACTCAAACAAGTCACCAGACATGTGATAACATTCAAACAAGTCACCAAACATGTGATAACACTCAAGTCACCAAACGTGATAACATCCAAACAAGTCATCAAATATGTGATAACACTCAAACAAGTCACTAGACATGAAAACTCTTTAGTCACCAAACATGTGATAACATCCAAACATGTCATCAAACATGTGATAACACTCACATCATACAGGAAGCAACACACAAAATTAAAGTCCAATAGCAGTTTCCTAAAAAATATATTTTATGGAGCCAAGATTTAACAATCTGACTCATGAAGACAGTACATGCCATAACTGTCTAACCATGACAGTCAATCATGACATCATCTTTGTATCAGTAAAAAAGACATGCAACATATAAGTATAGGCCTAGAAGACACAACCATTGAGTAAGCATTGGGTATACAATAATGAACAAATATGAAATACAACTTGTAGGAAAATAAGATGTTTATCTCAATTTACAATAGTAACGGCCATTGACAAGTTTTGGAAATTTACAAAATGAAAGCTGTGGTATCTGAAATATTAAGACTGGAATATAATTAATGTTTTTTCTGAGCTGACGGCAGCAGGCCTATATTCCAGGATTTCCCATGGAAATTATGTTATAAGCAATTACTGGGTATATTTATTTATTATATATATATATATGACAAGCGTCCCAATTGTATATTTTTTATATCTATTTTATTTATTATGTATATATATATATTTATGATAAATTTTGATATTACATGAATATTTATGCTTTCTGGTCCAAGTTATTATAATGGGATTTGACTGTATATGTCATGGTCAAAGGATAAAGAATTAAATTACGCACAACAGCATCACATCGTTGAACTGGAGAGCTCTGGTTTCTGGCCTATGCGCTGTATTCGGCACTGAAGGAACATAGATAGAAAAAATAAAAACAGGGTTTTGGTTTAGGGTTGAACCCTCATGAATTAAATCTTCATGCCCTCAGTACAGAGATTGGAATTAGTGCACTCTAGTGGTTTGTGAAACGGAGACAGCACTTGATGATGATTATGAGTGGTTTGTGAAATAGAGCTAGTCTAATTTAAAAAAATGTAACCTCAATTTGTAATTCCTATAAATGGGGGTGGCTGCATTAAAGATAAAAACAGAAAAATTATATTTGATAAACCAAAAGTACTTGCAAGATAGGCAGACTATGTAACAGAACTGTTTGACGACCAACGGGACAAAAAAAACGTACAATACACAACAATGATGGACCAGCAATACTGAAAGAAGAAGCAGAAAACGTAATAACATCAATAAAATGTGGAAAGGCTGCAGGCTCTGACAACATAACAGCAAACATAATAAAAACTCTAAATGAATTTGGTGTGGATATTATCACAGTACTTTACAATGACATATATGAACGAGGCCACATACCTAAAGACCTAACATCATTAATATTCATACATTGTATTTAATTCTTTCAAGATAGACACTGAGGTCAGTGAAGAACAATTTGGTTTTAGGAAAAACAAAGGAACCAGAGAAGCTATACGTAGTATACAACTAGTGATAGATAAATATATACCGGTAGAAGTCCGAAAAAAGTATCTTTATTTGCTTCATAGACTACAGCGAAGCCTTTGACAGTGTCCAAAATGAAAAATTAATCAAATGTCTTCAAGAAATAGGCATAGATGGAAAAGACATCAGGCTGATTAGAAATATATATTGGGAACAGATTGCATCAATAAGGTGTGAAAACAGCTACTAACTATACATAGAAATAAAAAGAGTGGTAAGACAAGGATGCATTTTATCACTCAACCTATTTCCCTAAGATCTACACAGAGAATATCTTTAAACATACAGAAGAAATGCCAGGACTCAGGATCAATAGGAAATTAATAAACAACCTAAGATAAGCAGATGACACTGTTCTTTCTTTGAACAGGAATTATAACAACTTAATAGATCAGGTCGATAGATCAAGTAAAGAAACTGGATATAAATATTTTAAAAACCAAACCATGATAATCAGCAAAGGCATAGAAGAACAGGTGCTAAACATTAACATACATGGAGAGAAATTACAACAAGTAGAACATTATCAATATCTTGGACACATAATCACAAATGACGGCAGATGTGAAACAGAAGTTAAAAAGAGAATAGGACATGAGGAAAACAGTAACATCTAAGCAAATTACAAGCAAGTTAAAAATGACATTTATAAAGTGCTACATCTATTCTATATTAATGTGTGGCTCAGAAACATGGACACTAAACAAACAATTAGAAGATAGAATTTATGCATTTGAGATGTGGATATATAGGAGAATAGAGAGAACATCATGGAAAGAGAAGAAATCAAACACAGAGGTTCTGAAAACACTTTATGAAGAAAGAATTATGAGAAATAAAGATGAGGCAAATGAAATATTTTGGACACATTAAAAGACATGACACCTTATTGAAGACCTTGAGGGTAAAGTTGAAGGGAAGCAAGCAAGAGGTAGGCAGTTGGAGAGTAACATCATAAGATGGACAGGTTACAGTCTAGCAGAGTGCACCACCAAAACAAGAGACTGTTGGGGGTCTGTTGCAGCCGACCTTCGTTGTGGAGATGGCACTTGATGATGATCTCACCTTAACACATTTGTATTACACATTGTATTATGCATGGGGTTAGAGGCGAGCTAATTATGTTGAGTAATGTATCCTTCACTAAAGTAAGCAAATTATTTATTTGGGGACTACATAGTGTAGTGTCTAAACCACTTGCCTGCTGACCAGATGGGGTGGGTTTTTACTAAATACTTGATGCTCGCACACAAAAATCTGATGGTCCACCTATCTACCAGAAAATGGGTACCAGGACTTAAGCTCTAGAATAGTCAAGAAATTTCACCATCATTACTGAGTAAATGCTGAAGGCAGGGCAAATCAGGTCAATCACTGGCTAGACATCTGAGTGCCTATGGGAAAACTGATATGAATGGGATATGATTCTTCTTCTTCAGCATTCATTTTCAAACTCCTGCTAGATCTCTCTTGTAGCAGGACAATGTTCCCACTAGATATCCAGTCCAGATAATGGAAATGTGTTGTGTCGCCATTTATTTGCTCCAATGGCCTGACACATCCATCTTAGGCTGATGACACAACTTATCATAACTCAACTTATCAATACTCTTATTTTATTTGAAACAATTACACTGCCTCTCTTATACAAGCTATTTATTTTTTAATGATAGCAATTGCTGAGATTTAAATAAATATCACATCTCAACCACTTTGCCATGAGGTACCAGTCAAATAATATCACATTTCAATGACTTTGCTTGGAGGCACAAGTCAAATAATATCACATCTCAATGACCTTGCTTGGAGGCACCAGTCAAATAATATCACATCTCAATGACCTCGCTTGGAAGCACCAGTAAAATAATATCACATCTCAATGACCTCACTTGGAGGCACAAGTCAAATAATATCACATCTCAATGACCTTGCTTGGAGGCACCAGTCAAATAATATCACATCTCAATGAACTCGCTTGGAGGCATAAGTAAAATAATATCACATCTCAATGACCTTGCTTGGAGGCACCATTCAAATAATATCACATCTCAATGACCTCGCTTGGAGGCATAAGTCAAATAATATCACATCTCCATGACCATGCTTGGAGGCACCAGTCAAATAATATCACATCTCAATGACCTTGCTTGGAGGCATAAGTCAAATAATATCACATCTCAATGACCTTGCTTGGAGACACCAGGACCCTTTATAGCAGATCCTCTTACAACATGTTTTATATTTTACAACACTTTTCAAAATCTCCAAATATTGTTATTTTTTTGTTTGTTTGTAATGTATAGGCCTATAGAAAATTTACGTTATTACATTTGTCGCCAATACTCAAATACCCAACAATCTGCATTGTGACAAAATGAGAATTGATAAAGGTACTTTATTTGTATACCAATTCCGTGTTACCAATGTCAAACATGGCCCTTTACAAAAACATTAGCAAAAGAGATCACAGTGTGTGAAATGATATGTTTGAGGAAAGCTGTAGATGTCATCAGAAGAGACTGACGAGAAAGGAAAATATCAGGAAAGAAATAAAGACCATCTAAAGTCAAGACTATACCTACAGACAGCAAGTCAGGTGGTTTGCCACATCATGAGGTTGGAACCATTGTAATCAGTCCTTCAATGTAATCCTTCATGGATAAAACAGCAGAAGATCAGAACAGCAGAAGTTACAAGGCACGATGAAGATAACAAATTTCTTAGATGCGTGGAGACAATCAAAGAAACCTTAAAGAGACACATGCTGACTATGGCCAATGTGACCCAAATGGCCAAAGATAGACAACTTCAACTTCTCCCATGACATTAATGGCACAAGTGGTAATGAAAATAGGTAGATAGACAATGGACAAGCATATATATTATATTGGTCAGGACCAAGCTGGATTTCACTGTAGTAAGTTCATCAATTGAGTGATAAAACGTCATGACTGTATCAATCAAGTGATGAAATGTCATGACTAGTAAAATCATCAATCGAGTGATAAAATGTCATGAATGTAGTAAAATCATCAATCAAGTGATGAAATGTCATGACTGTAGTAAAATCATCAATTGAGTGATCAAATGTCATGACTAGTAAAATCATAAATCGAGTGATAAAATGTCATGACTAGTAAAATCATCAATCGAGTGATAAAATGTCATGAATAGTAAAATCATCAATCGAGTGATAAAATGTCATGACTGTAGTAAAATCATCAATCGAGTGATAAAATGTCATGACTAGTAAAATAATCAATCGAGTGATGAAATGTCATGACTAGTAAAATCATCAATCGAGTGATGAAATGTCATGAATGTAGTAAAATCATCAATCGAGTGATGAAATGTCATGACTGTAATAAAATCATCAATCAAGTGATGAAATGTCATGACTGTAGTAAAATCATCAATCAAGCAATGAAATGTCATCTGTAGTAAAATCATCAATCAAGTGATGAAATGTCATGACTGTAGTAAAATCATCAATTGAGTGATGAAATGTCGTGACTAGTAAAATCATCAAGTGATGAAATGTCATAATTGTAGTAACATCATCAATCGAGTGATGAATGTCATGATTGTATTTGATATTTAAAACTTTCATTTGAACTTGAAAGTTTATTGAGTGATGAAATCTCATGACTAGTAAGTTCATAAATCGTGTGATAAAGTCCTTCAATTCCATACCTGTAAGGTTTTCCCTAGAAATTTATCCTTTCTGACCATATTTGACAGTGTAACACATCATTGATGTTACCTTTTTCACAATTTTCTAATTAAGGTGTTTCCTGGAAAAGTAGATGTAGGTCTATTCTAGCGTATGTACCACATACCAACTTGTAAAGTTTCCAATGAGGATATTACACAGGTGGTTTAAATATGTTCTTAAAGAACATTCTTCTTCTGCATTCGTTCTCAAACTCCTGCAGATTAGCAGGATGTAGTCCGGAGAACGGAATGCGTTGTGTCATGGTTTATAGCATTGCTGCGATATCTGAAAAATCAGTATTATTTCAATTTAAAGAACTTAATGTTCAAAGAACCAATCAATCAGGAGAATTTAAGAGACAGTTTTCAAAACATTTTGTGCTTTCTGAATTTAATTAATGATATTTATCCATCCTGTAAGGTTTATTTTGTTTTTTTAAGGTTCTTTATGACTGTGAGGCCTTTTTAAATACTGATTTTTATCTTAACAAAAGGTATGCAATTCCTCTATATATGAAATGTAAATATAGTGTTTCTATATGTATGTCCATACATGCATTTTGTGGTGGGGAGAGGTTATACAAAGTCATTTAGGTCAATAAAAACTGATTGGATTTACGTCTTTTTCCTTTTTAATTATCACAAACATCATAATATCCAGGTCAGTCCAGTTAATTTCCATTTTCCAAACTATTAATGCATATGCAGTGTTAGGTTAAGCATGTATTTTTCATTGACCAATGGTATACCAAGGGATGATGTGATCAGCATCATGTCTGCCACCATTACTATCTACAAAAGTCTGGTACCCATTTCCTTAGACATGATCAATCTAAGAGCCATTGGGGGTTTAAAAAATATTTCCAGTTAAACTGGAAATTTAACCTAGGTCACCTGAACAGGAAGTCAGGGCACAAGCTGCTGAACTACCATAATTGCACAGGACACTAGATCCATTTAATATTCAGGAGGGTGAATATATAGATGCCATCCATATACATTGTCGATTGCAATTTTGAATCTTTTAAACCATGAACAAAGAGTCAGATTGCCTCATCAATGGAGTCTCAGAGATTGATTTGGTGACTCAGAGCATTCTGAGAGTGGAGGTAACAGCCTTCTTTCTTTTGTTTGCAGCCTGATTTCTACACCATCAGATACATCTTCTGGATGAACTGTACAATAGTATGGTGTTCTTCTTTGGCTCCACACATATTTGGTACCAAGGGCAAGCTGTTGGATTAAAATGTTTATCTCAGTTGTTTATACTGAGGTCATTTCTGAAGGATGTGTTTAGAGGCGTGTCCATGGGTTGCACGAGTGCACAATATCAATATAGTGTAACTTCAACCTCCATTCTCATAATGCAGGATGTTGATGTGTAGATCTATGCCTCTACTTATACTATTTGTTATAAAATATGAGCAGTGTTGTACCAGTGCTATCTCTAAGCCGCATGTTGTCATCTCTTGGACCCTTGTTTTTCATGTTGTTTTTGATTTTGTGTAGTTCGGTAGAGTTGATTGTTTGTGAAACACTTGGTGCACACATAACAAAAGTATAAAATAACTGCCATCAAAATGACTAAACCAATAATAATATGACAGATAACTAGCTGCCAGAACGTAAAAAAAAACACTGCTGCATCACACCAGTTCCGTGGTTCATGAAGCGGGGCCTCGAAATGTGGCTTCCATATACGAATCAACCAGTAATGACCAAATACAAACCAAACACACAGGAAGACATTCAACGCCATGTTGGTCATGCGCGTCATCGTTAACAAATCGTCGTCGTCGTGGAGATCTATGACATCATCTCGATGTCGTTTGATCTGTTTCCAAAGAACAAATATGAGCTTGATAATACCGAAACATCCTCCTACTACAAGATAAACTGGAAGCTTGGGTTCTCTGGGGCATTCATGCAGGTAGTTGACACCTGAAAACAAATAAAAAATACTCGTCTGATGTTTATACAGAAAGTGACATGATGATGGTGATGTTCCTCCATCGCAAGCGAAGATGACGCTGCCATGAAAAAACAAAATGAAAAATGTGGTGAACAAGTAGAAAAAGAATGCTATTAATTGTTACTGATAACAATGTTATTACCACATACCACGTCGAGATGTGTGTGCTATTATGTGTGTATACAGTTTCTTTACCTGTTCCAAGTTTCATCTGTTGGATTTCAGTTTTGTTGCAGTGAGTACATATTATCGGCGTTCAGTGCTCACATTTCCTGTTATTTCATCAACTCGATGTTCTGCATTCCTATATCTCTGTTGCCCACTTTGGCATTCTCTAATATGGTTTAGTCAGGATTACACTCACTGTTATACAACTACTTGTATTGATTTCTCTCATGATATTAACTTAATGTTGTTTTATTGCTCTGTATGTTGCACTGTAGGGGGAGCGTGGTAGCCTAGTTGATAGTGAGCTTGCTTAGGTTTCTATCCACCGCCACCTGTTTGGGTCACTTTAACCGTCTACTGGACTGAGTAGCCCATTGTAACACACGCTCCTTAATCTCCATTTATGGTATACATGGTAGGTTACAATTTTATGCATCATTGCCCTTATTCGCGTCCCAGCAAAGGTAATCTCAAATGTTTTACTGAAACGATTCACCAATTATATAAACTCAAGGGACTCAGGACACGAAAGTCAGGCATCAACGCTTGTCTGCTCCCGAGAAACCGAATACTGCACACAAAAATTATATGCATGCATGACTCTACCATAGATGAAGTCACTTTTAGGTACCTGTACCTGATAGTCACCAACCACACATTAAAAAATATACAAACAATACACACAACACAAATGAAATATCTCACAGTTTTTTTTGATAATCAATCCAAAGCCAATTACACATTAAATAATAAACTGACAACCAACCATCCCACTAACATAATAACCAACCAAACACCAACGACATATCTAACAATAAACAGAATAAGCAATCTTTCACACACATACAACAAGAATGCACCAGCATAAACAAGTCCGCACACTAAACTACCCATCAACTAAAACACTAAATACGCAGTCTCACCAATTACACCAACTAAAACACTAAATACCACACTCATCAAATGTAAATACATCATCTCTCATATAGACGCATCTTTCCTTGACACAATTTACATGAATTACACAACCAGTCAAAGAACCGATGATCCACCAAGCAACACACTCACGCAGCAAATAACACACCAACTTACCCACCCAACATCCATTCAACCATCCTGCCCACCTAAGAATACACACACCAAGTAACCAACCACATCACCTACACAGAGAATAAACCAATGCACACACCAAGTAACTAACAAACTCACCCATCCACCAAGGAATAAAGCAACACACACACCAAGTAACCAACCAGCTTCTTCTTCAGCGTTCATTCTCAAACTCCCGCTGGATGTCCCTTGTAGCAAGACCATGGTTCTACTAAATTTCCAGCAGGATATAGTCCAGAGAATGGAAATGCGCTGTGTCGCCGGTTTAATTGCGCCAATGGCCCGAGTCATCCGTCTTCGGCAGACCAACCAGCTAATTCACACAACAAAAAATAAACCAACACATACACACCAAGTAACCAACTTGCTCACCCACACAGAGAATAAGCCAACACACTCAACAAGTAACCAAATCGCTCAACCACACATAGAATGAACCAGTACACACACATACACACACAAACACATCAAGTAACCAACCAGCTTACCTACTCAAAGAATAAACAAACACACTCACCAAGTAACTAACCAATCATCCACCCACCAAAGAATAAGCAAACTCACTCAGGAACTCAAATAACAAAACAACACACACACCAAGTAACCAACCAGCTCACCCACTCAAAGAAGAAACAAACACACTCAGGAACTCAAAGAATAAACAAATACACACACCAAGTAACCAACCAGCTCACCCACTCGAAGAATAAACAAACACACTCAAGAACTCAAAGAATAAACACATACACACCAAGTAACTAACCAACTCACCCACCCACCAAAGAATAAACAAACTCACTCAGGAACTCAAATAATAAAAAACACACACAACAAGTAATCAACCAGCTCACCCACACAAAGAATAAACAAACACACTCAGGAACTCAAAGAATAAACAAATACACACACCAAGTAACTAACCAACTTCCCACTCAAAGAATAAAACAGCACACCCACCAATAAACCAGCCCACTCACCCACCCACCAAACATTAGTTATCAAGAAGTAGTTTACTCATTTGACTAGAACAATTAACTACTCACCGATAGCAGTCATGACCAGAGGTAGAATTAGTAGCACCAGAGTGAACACTGTTACAGGCCCTGCGGAAAGCAGGAAACAAATAAAGTACACGTACAAACAAACAATTTTCACATATAGGGAAAATGTGACTTCAGAAGCCATGTTGAAGTTGGACGTGTCAGACCGAAAGACGCTTATATCGCAGCAGAATTGCAAACCATGATACAATGTATTTTGTTCTTCAGACTTTTTCTTCTTTCGTTCACTAGAAACATGTCTATATTTGTAATTCTGTCTCCTGAATAAAAATCACTGTCTTTTGTAGTTCATACAGTGTCCCATAGAGCTTTGATTCCAGTGTTGTTTACTCTGGCCAATATGTCTGCCTCAGCGTTTCATGCTCATAACACTCTTGAAGTATATGTTTGGCACTCTGTGCTGCCTGTCCACATGTACACATGGCAGTGTTGTCAATCTCGAACTTTGTATACATGTGACTGCGGAGTCGGTTGTGTCCTGTTCTGAGACGTAGAATTAGAACTTGTTCTGATCTGTTCATAATGTGATAGTCATCCTGTGTTGGTGTTTGTGGCTTTCTTATTGACTTTATCATCTGTTTTTTCTGATGGTAGGTGATTGGTATATCTGGTTGGTCTTCGGCAGCACCTTCCTTAGCCAGTTGGTCTGCTTTTTCATTTCCTGGTATTCCACAGTGAGAGGGTATCCACTGCATGGTTATATTCACTAAATTCACTAAGTAGTTTTTTCAAGTCTGTTAGTTTTCCAGACTGGAGAGCTTGAAGCACTGACCTTGCATCTGTCAGGAATACCACAGGCAGTAGGTCAGAGTTGGAGTTCAGCAATTTTTTAGCTGCCACACTAATTGCCTGGATTTCTGCATTATAATTATTGCAGAATTTTCCTGTTGGTGTTCTGATTGTATCTCTAGGCTTGTGTGGATATTCTATATATACACCTGCACCTCCATTCCCCACTGCATTCTGTGCTGACCCATCTGTGCATACTCTGACCCATATATCTTGTGGATATTCCTCATCCAGGAAACTGAGGGTGACTGTCCTTCGCTGCACACTATTCTGTTCGTCCTCGCTTAGTATTCCTTTCACATGGGTCTGAATGTATATTGGCATTCCATGCCTTTCACTCCAAGGGGTTTGTTCTGGTACAGACCTAAAGGGGCTGTCAACTTCAGGTTCTTCAGTCTAAATCCCACTAATCTGCAGAGTGTGAGAACGAACGCTGAGAAAGAAGATTTGCGAGCTTAATCCCTTTCGCATCATTGACTCTTGCCTTATCACCCCATCCTCTTATTCCTAGTAAGCTCTCAGTATTACATCCTTTTTTTTACAACGCATAACTCTTGCTTTATTGCCTCATCATCATATTCCCAGTAAGCTCTCATTATTACTTGTTTGTTTGACATCATCAACTCTTGCCTTATCGCCACATCATCTTATTCCTAGTAAGCTCTCATTATTACTTGTTTGTTTGACATCATCAACTCTTGCCTTATCGCCACATCATCTTATTCCTAGTAAGCTCTCAGTATTACCTGCTTGTTTGACATCATCAACTCTTGCCTTATCGCCTCACCGTTGTATTCCTTGTAAGCTCTCATCATTCCATGCTTGTTTGACATCATTAACTCTTGTCCCATCGCCCCATCCTCTTATTTATAGTAAGCTCTCAATATTAAATTATTTGACAACATTAATTCTTGCCTTATCGCCTCATCCTCTTATTCCTAGTAAGCTCTCATTATTACCCTTGCTTATTTTACAGCACTTAATTCTTCGAATCGTGTAAAATTTATTATTGTGTAAACCTGTTTGTTCGTGTGTAATACCTTCTTGTTCATGTGTAATACCTTCTTGTTCGCGTGTCATACCGTCCTCTTCACGAGAAAGATGGGGTGCAAAGGGAACACATTGCTCTAGGCGGACCCAGGGTTAGCAGATAACCAAGATCCCAAATGTACCTCCTCGCGGTGCACCCTGGAAACAGAAATACAGCAGCTCGAGCTGATTCTGGCCAAATCATTTGGGGATCGTTTCCAAGAATGTGGATGTAGCAGATGGAAAGAGATTTGACTGCACGAGAGACAGACAATATCTCCATCACCACCAGCATCACCACATATAGCGACACTGTCGACATACAGTGAGGCTAGTCAGTCCAGTCCGAACATTGGAGGGGCGGCCAATGTAAAATGCATGTAAAGGTAGATGCATGCGAGAGACAAATAGATTTCATACTGAGTACAATTAAACAATGAGAGGGCAGAACAGCGCTAGAGGGCAGCGCAAACTGCAAATAGAAAGTGAAAAGTTCCTAGGAAAAGGGACGAACTTCTGTGCTCCTTACAGACAGAGACCCAGACCTAATCATTGGCGTTCAGAAAAGCAAGAAGTCCTAACCCAACTCTAATGTCGAGCCTTCCTAAACCGGAAATATGCTCGCGAAGAGAAAGGGTCCCATACCCGATGGTCTTAGGCAAGAAAGGGACAACAATGGCAGTCCTGGCCCAACTCTACTGCCAAGTTTTCCTATACTGGAAATACACTTGCAGAGAGAAAGGGTTCAGTACCTGATGGGCTCAGGCGCTATTGGGACAAGGTCGCTCAGCTCAAGAACGCCTTGCTCTCAAATGCGTGGTGTGAGACTCGAACTTGGACAAGGGGTACACGATGTCGGTGAATGACACCTCGGCTAAGAGGGCGAAAGAGCCAGGGTCCAACTCTTTTGATGAGTTCTTCCCCTTAAGGAATCAGGCTCACGGATGAGAAACGGTTCAGTACCCGATGGGCACAGGCACAGTACGTCCAATTACACGAGGCAAGTTCATAGACAGTGGAACACCTCGTGCAAGACAGACAAGCAAAAATCGTCTTGGCGAAGAGTCACCACATACACGCATGCCTGGAGACAGATATTGAGGCTGTCACAGGCTAGGGTAGCCCACCCGAATTATCAAGGCATGCCGAAATCGGATGTGCTTGGCCTACAAGGCGCATAACGGAGGCACAACGTAATCACGCTCCCGGCGGAAATCGCACGGATTTCCGTGCTGGTTGCAATGGAGCGAACGCAAAACAAACAAACAAACGAGAAAGATGATGAGATTTTAGTGACAAATAGTTAAGGGGGGAAATTACCAACTTTTTGGCTAGATTTCTAGTGTTATAAGTCATGTTCTGAATTGAACACCCAAGCCCCTATCTTCCCCCTGTTTACCTACATGTCAGCTGTGTATCCCTATACATTTTACAGCTATACTTTATTGTCTCAATCACGTTATAATCATGGAAACAATTTTTCACCAGTATACCTCAATAACATCTACATAACTAATTGTACTATAAAACAACTTTCTCCAATGCTTGTTTACGAACAACTGTTATAGTGACGGAACACATCCCTTATTGGGTTCCTGTATATAGATATTCGTGCTATCTTCCAGTGACAACATTCGTACAAAAACATCGTGACCATCTACTAAATAAGACCTACTGGCTAATTGGAAATCCAACTTTCTTAATGATTCATTCAATAATTCCCTTCAGTATCATGTGACATATTATTTCCCACAACGTGGTCTTCTTTATGGATTCTCTGAACACTTTGAGATTCATTAACTCTGTCTTCGACTATTAATCTTTTCATGCTGTTATGCCTCTTTATATTAAAAAAACAAACTCTTCGACGTTTATTGATCTCAGCACCACCAAGTATCGTCTTCGCAAATAAGGTTCGCTGCAACAGACCTCCAACATCCCCTGCCTCATGTTCTGCTAATGCACTCTGCTAGAAACCTGTTCATCTCGTGATGTTACTCTCCCACATGTAGCTCTGCTTACCTTTATTCGCGTCCCTTCGACGTTACCCTCAAGTAAGGTCTTCAACAAGGTCCCATGTCTTTTAATGTGTCCAAAATACTTCATTTGTTTGAACTTTATTTCCTTTAATAATTCTTTTTTTTTCATATTAAGTGTTGCTGGAACCTTTTGGATTGTTTTCTTCTCTTTCCATGGTGTTCTCCATATTCTTCTATACAATAATAATAATAATAATAATAATAATAATAATAATAATAATAATAATAATAATAAACCCATAACCCGTCAGGGTCATAGTGGTGTCACAATGAGATCTTGGTGCAGAAAGATGCATCTCTATCCTGTACCTTCCTGATAAAAAATTCACACCCTGTCCATTCTTTAATAATAGCCAGCCATGTCTTCTTCTGTCCACCTCGTCTTCTTACACCCTCCACTTTACCTTCAAGAATATATTTTGTCATCGAGACATGTCTCATCACGTGCCCGTATTATCTGAGTTTACAAAATTTCACGATTGTCAACAGTAACTATATACCCACATCTCATAGGCATCAATTCTGTCTTCTAATTGTTTGTTTATTGTCCATGTTTCTGAGCCATACATTAATATAGAATAGATGTAGCATTTTTATAATTCTCATTTTTTAGCTTGTTTGTACTTTGTCTAGATGTTAATATTTTCCTCACTTCATTGAAAGTACTTTTAGCTATTCCTATTGTCCTTTTAACTTTTGTTTCATATGCGCCATTATTTGTGATTATTTGTCCAAGATATCGATACTTTGTACTATTTCTACTAGGTTATTTATATAATTTCTACTTGCAGTTTCTCTACATATATTTTTATACTTAGGTCTTGTTCTTCTGTGACTATGCTGATTATCATGGTATTTGTTTTTTGGATATTTATATCCAGTCGATATTCTTTACTTCATTTATTGACTATCCATACTATCCAAGAACTGCACAGAATAGCTTTGAATAGACAGAATTGGAGAGATCTGACCTCTGCTATATGCGCTAACTTCAGCGCAAACGGAAAATTAATGAATGAATGAATGAATTTATTGACTTGATCTATTAGTTTTTGTAGTTCATGTTCACTTTCTGTTAAAAGAATAGAGTCATCTGCATATCTCAGGTTGTTTATTATTTTCCCACTGATCTTGAGACCTGGAGTTCCTTCAATATGTTTAAAGATATTATCTGTGTAGATATTAAACAGGAGGAGGTGATAAAATACATCCTTGTCTTAGTCCTCTTCTTATTTATATGTATGGTGAATAGCTATTTTAAAACCTTATTGATGCGGTCTGGCTTAATATATATATTTCTAATCAGAATGATGTCTTTTCTATCCATGCCTATTTCTTGAAGACATTTGATTAATTTTTCATGTTGGACACTGTCAAAGGCCTTGCTATAGTCTATGAAGCAAATATAGATACTTTTTTTTGGACTTTACTGAATTTAACACTGCTTGATGTGTCTTTTATCTGAACCTGGTTTACGTAAAACTCTTCTGTAGCATCTCTATTCGAAAGCAGCGATTATCTTTGTTACTGTTTAATTAATGTCCATGCCTCACATCCGTATATTACCACTGGAAATACACTTGTTCTGATCACACATAGTTTGGCTATGCTGCTAGTACCTAACCAAAGATTTTTCATTTGGGCAAGTTTCAATATCGGCATTGCAATTTTTCTCTCGATGTCTACAGCGCAGTCTCCTGAGTAAATTTTTTTTTTTTTTTTTTTGGTTCCCAAATAATCGAAATTTATTAAAATTCCCTTCATTTTCATTTAATTTTAACCCAAAGCATAATCTAAGTGACCAATGAAAATGACGGGAATAAATAAATGAGTTATTAAGAAGGCTGGATTTTCAATTAGCGAGTAGGACTTATATTGTAGAAGGTCATGACAAATGCTGTAGTACTTACACGTTGCACAGAGGATGAACATAGCTCTGTGTATAAAGTCGCACGGATGTCTGGCTTCAAACCTGACCTCACACAAGCTGCCAATCACGGAGTATTGTGTGTCTACATCTTCAACTTCTGCCCAGATCACTGTACTTTCGTAAATTGGTTTTTCGGAAGGCGGTGGTGTCAGCTGATGAGAGAAAAATATTGATAAACAGAATAACTGGGGTGCGAATAACAAAACAATAATCTTAATAAATTGTAGTAGTAGTTGTAGCAGTGGTAGTGTTAGTAGTAGTAGTAATAGTAGTAGTAGTAGTAGTAGTAGCATTGGTAGTGTTAGTAGTAGTAGTAGTAGTAGTAGTAGTGGTGGTGGTAGTGTTAGTAGTAGTAGTAGTAGTAGTAGTGGTGGTGGTAGTGTTAGTAGTAGTAGTAGTAGTAGTGGTAGTAGTGGTAGTAGTAGTAGTAGTAGTGGTGGTGGTAGTGTTAGTAGTAGTAGTAGTGGTGGTGGTAGTGTTAGTAGTGGTGGTAGTAGTAGTAGTAGTAGTAGTAGTAGTAGTGGTAGTGTTAGTAGTAGTAGTAATAGTGGTGGTGGTGATGATAGTTGTGCTGGTAGTAGTAGCAGTGGTAGCGGTTGTAGTAGTGGTGGTAGTTGTAGTTTCGTAGTTTTGTATCAGTACTTGTAGTCGTAGTAGTTGTAGCATTCCTTGTAGTAGTAGTAGTTTGTTGTAGCAGTAAGTATAGTAGAAGTTGTAGCAGTACGAGTTTCAAAGAGTCTCACATTGCTCTCGTGCGGACCCAGGGGTATTAGATAACCAAGATCCTAAAAGTACCTCCTCGTGATGCATACCGGAAACAGAAATACAGAAGCTCTTGCTGTAATCTAGACCAACAGTTTTAGGCTCGTGTCCGTGAATGTGAGTCTGCAGGATCGAATGAGAACTGACTCCAAAAAGACAAGCAATATCTCCGACACCTCTAGGTCAACGTATATAGCATCACTGTCGACACACATTGACTCAAGATAGTTCGGCTCGAGCATTGGAGTTTGAGCTAATGCAACAGTCACGATGTAGGCAGATGCCAAGATGAACAATGAGAGTCGAAAATATAACATATTGAGTACAATGAGAGAGTAACACAGAGCCAGAGGGCAGCGCTACTTGAAAATGGAAATGGAAAACGTTAAAAGGAAATCGGAACTAGAGTGGTTCACCTCGAGAACAATTTCTAGTCCTGGTACTCCTAACCGGTCAGACATAACTCTATTATCGATGCTTTCCTATATCGGAATCATGCTCACGGTGAACGTTTTCCTTTGCTCGAGTACAAGTTTCTAGGCCGAGTTGATCCTAAATAATGTGTAGAAACTCAGACTTTGACGAGGGGTTCACGATGTCGGTGAATGACTACTCGTCTTAGGGGGAACGGGAACTAACACAGGCCCAACTCTACCGTCTAAGCTTTCCTATACCGGATTCATGCTGGTAGAGAGAAAATGCTCAATACCCAATGGGCACAGGTACAATAAGTATAATTACACGAGACGAGTTTACTGGCAGCGGAACACTTCAAACGAGATAGGGGGAGTCGACCTACGCCTAAATCCTTGACTACCGTCTCCAAGGAGACTGTCACCCAGGGAGATGTTGTGGACTGAAAAGTAAAAGGGCACAGTGAGCTATAAACCGTCACGGCGTAGAATCGATACACATTCGCAGTCTGGCGACATATAGGAAGGCTGTCACAGGCTATGGAAGACCACTCCCCGAATTAAATACACGGAGAAAACGGATGTGCTGTGCTTTGGATGTGTTCAGGCTTCATATATGCTGGGAAAACCGAAGTGCAACTTACTTCATGACCTCCGACGGAAATCACTCGAACTTTCGTATTGGTTATCAGAGAGCGAACGCAGAAGAAATAGAAGAAGTAGCAGAATGAGTAGCAGTTGTAGCCGTACATGTAGTAGTGGTTGTTGTAGCAGGAAGTGTACTAATAGTAGCAGTACGTGTAGTAGCAGAAGCAGTACGTGTAGTAGCAGAAGCAGTACGCGTAGTAGTGGTAATTATATCACCTTGTATAGAAAACTGTTTCTTTAATGACATGCACGTACGACATATAAATTCCAATAACATTGCCAATATTATAAAACGGCGCGATATTCGCTTCGCTATAACCACTACCATATTCGTGCACGTTGGGACTATTAGAATATCACGAGCCCTTGTATTTTGGAACCCGAAATGGGGTATTACTCACATCGAGAATAATGAAGCTATGTATATCAATAAAGAGAAAACATTACGTTTGTAAATGGGAGGACGTGGAGTTAATGTACCTGACTGAGGGAATGTGCCAGAGATTATGAACTTGAGAGACAAGGATTGAATGGAAGAGATGGAGGAAGATAAACTGAGACATAGACAGAGAGAGAGAGAGAGAGAGAGAGAGAGAGTATGGTAAAGAAATACATGAACATGAAGTAATCGAACGAGCAGATGTAGATGTGTGAGCAGGTAAATCTTGACAACACTGTCGCCAGTTCTGACTAAAGCAGATCAGGAACACATCAGTTAGGCGACACATGGGTGTTCTATAAGAATGGTTTTCTCAAAGATAGGATGAAGAAGGAAGAAGAACAGGCTTATTACAAATATAATTTTCTGTCTGTTTATGGGCCTGGAGTGGAGCGCATGGCCATGTGGTTAGAAAGCCGTTCTCAGATTCTTGAGGTGTCGGATTCAATCCACGGTTGGGACACATTTTATTTTCTTTCGGAGGTACAATCAAAATCCTTTCTGTACATGTTGTGGCATCTGCTATGACAAAGCGGCCTTTATTTCCACATCCCATAGAAAGCCTCCCTGCACTCCTTCGCAGGAAAACATGCAGTAACAAAAGTTTTTTTTTTAATATCGTCCCGAAATTGAAGCAAAGAATATCAGCGGTGACCTGCTATGTCAAATGTAAGAGACAACTAAGGAAGTGTAAGGGCGGAACTGGCTGTTCCAACGAATGTGTCAAAGTAACCAAAAATACATGCTAAAGGCAGGTTGTGTTAGAAGAACAAATGGCGCAGATATCGCAACCTAGATGTAAAACATGATGAATGCATATCGCTCTACGGACTATGTCCTAACCAACCAATTTTTGAGCTACGAATTATTTACTTCTAACCAACAAATGTTTCAGACTGAATGCTGGAAAAAGGACATTTTCTAATCATGGTTAAGAACCAGAAACCAAAACATTTAAAAGTCATAGAGGATATTAGCCGAGACAGATAGTTGAAAACCGGGACTGTTTCAGGTCAACTGGGATATGCATGATATATATATATATATCAGGAACTGGGATATACATGATATATATATATATATCAGGAACTGGGATATACATGATATATATATATATAGCAGGAACTGGGATATACATGATATATATATATATCAGGAACTGGGATATACATGATATATATAGCAGGAACTGGGATATACATGATATATATATAGCAGGAACTGGGATATACTGTATTTGGATTATGTAAGGATTAAATAGTTTTTTTCCGTTTTTAATCTAAGTATTTTTAACACTTAGTCGTCACCGAGAGTGGTTCAATTCATTAGTCGGGACGCCGGGACAGGACTCAAAATCCATGTCTCATGTAAACTTAGGAGTGTGGCACTTCTAGACAAATCTAAGCAAGTTGCCACGGTAATACAAAAGAGGAAGAACTCAACAGAGTTACAAATCTATAAATATTAGACGAGTAATCTCCCGTGTTCAATAATGGAGGTTGAAGCATGTCAGAAATGACTACTTTAAGTGACAGGAATATCACACTGCTTGTGAGCAACAACGACTAGCTGATCAAGTAGAGAGAGAGAGAGAGAGAGAGAGAGAGAGAGAGAGAGAGAGAGAAAACAACTCACTAGAGGCTTAGATAAGTGCAGTGTATTAGTAGTTTTAGTGGTAGTAGCAGTAGTAGTAGTATTTATAATAATAGATGTAGAATAGTTTGTAGAAGTAGTAATATAAAATAGTAGTAGTGGCACCAGCAGCAGTAATATATTCAAAAACTTATTAGGGTGTGGAATACTGCGAAGGATGTGTCAACACATAGATATCTCAATTTTCTTCTGCCACTGCCGGTGCGAGCGAGCATATAGAATTCAAGTTATGTCCAATATTTGAAGTTATTAATCCATGAGTTTCTCGGATCCAAGGCTGTATATACAAGGGGGGGGGGGCGGGATGTTGATGAGGTCCACCTTGTCGAACCTTAGTAAAGTAGAGTATTGTATTCTGTACCAAGACACACCCCCACCCATTTATGGTTTTTCAAAAATATCACCAAATGTATCACAATAAAACGGTGATCTGCATTTTTATTTAGGAAGCAGCGTCCGCTGTCCTTATTGAAGTATATCTACTGCTTTGTCTGTCTCGCGCTGCTTCTTTCGCCCATCATTATGTCATGCAAGATTGTTTTAGATATTGATTGTTTTCGTGTGTGGTGACACACCCGAAACACGTTATCCTTCTTCGTTGAACTGTTGCTATAAGTGATTATTGGATTCCAGCGGGCATGTTCATTGTTTGCTGTGCGGTTTACACAACAACGGAATACAGATTCAATACGGTTCTTGCGTGGAACACGTTCCGCCCAATGTGATTATTTCCCTTGGCAATGTTTGTCAGTTTATGTTTATTTTTTTAAATTAATGTTAATTTTAATATAAATTTATTCATGGTTCGGGTTAGTTATGTAAAACAAAACTTCTCCTAACCCAAACCCTAAGCCTAACCCTAAAAAGTTGATATTTAAATTAATAATTGATAAACATCATTTGGCAAACATTGCATAGGGAAACAATAAAATTCGAATAATAATAGAATTAATAATATTCATATCTGGGGATACGTGTTACAAACAAGAACTTTCAATTCATTTGAAAATTAGGGATTTAGAAAACTGAAAAAAAATTGTACAAAAGGATACAAGAGATATATGATTTGTAATTTATGCGGATCTAAACAACACGCGCTAACAACAGTGTCCCTTGAAAATTACAAAATATGAAGATTTATGACACCACAATGTCGATATAGCAACCATGCTGTCGATGAGCAACAGTGAAGATCTACAAAATACTAATGAACAGAAATTGTAGGAGAAAGACCAGAAACAGAGAAAAGTAGAGACGCGATATACAAGCTGCAAGAGAGTTTTCTCTCCCTATATAATAGTTTGTTGTGTCAACAAGTGATTTCTCTCAATTCTTCTTCAGCGTACATTTTCAAACTCCTTCTGCCGAATTTCTCTTGTAGCAGGATCATGGTTCAACCTATTAGATTTCCAGCAGGATGTAGTCCAGACAATGGAAATGCGCTGTGTCGCCGTTTTATTTGCGCCAATTGCCCAACACATCAGTCTTCAGCGGGTCTCTCAATTCAATTAGGCTGTCCGTGAAATGAGCAATGCCGAATAAGTATATCTTTAAGAAAAAAAAGATTGTTAAGAAGTAAATGATTTACTTCGCTGGACTCGTGTTTCGCCACATGTACTACGCCCCTAGCAACAGAACGGCATGACCTTACTTATTAGCACGTTACCTCTAGCGTCAAACAATAATCTCAAGGTGTCTAGTTGTAAAAAAAATTTAAAATTAACCTATTCACAGATGAAGTAATTGGAAGCGCATGAGACAAAAGTCTTTGGATAGATATGATAGCAAAACCCTACACGGCATGAACTATCAGAAGAAATGATTGGCAGTGGGACCTACATGAGTCACAAGTCTGTGAACCGACATGATAATAAACAACACACTGCATGGACTATAACAATAATATGTACGACAAACTACATAAAATATTGACAAAATTTACTTTCGACTGACCTGTCCCAGAAAAGTGCGATCATTTATTGTTGTATTGTCATAACTGAAGGTCATATCCTTGACCTGGCACTTTGACAAGGTCGATGAATGAGCAGCCGAGAAAGTTGACAATAAACTTGAAGACTGATTTACAGACAGACAGTGTCCTACATGTTCACAAGTCCTTGAATTTGGAGAATGTGGAGACCCATAGCACATGGGGGAGGTAAAATTTGGCGCAGATTCTCTTCTGCTGCCTCTGCTAATGGTGCTAGATCTCCGCCTCTGTTTCCGTATGATGGTGGTGGTTCTTGTCAACATGGATGCACCATTAAACACAACAAAATTCTCTCGTGAAATAGTAACCCTCCAGGATGAACAAGTCAAGACAAAAATATAAGCTTGGGTTGTTATTCAATGAATGGATGTTTATTTTTCTTTAATCCGATCGGATGAGATTTCATTCCAGTGTCACATATAGCGTAATCAACTTTATAATAAAAGTTAAATAAATTCATTGCCTGACAAACTTAAGCACACACTGACACAACGCCCACGTACTTGTAGTGTAGAATTGTGTCTGGGAGGTCGTAGTGACATAATTAACTGAATCGCGAAAAACAATGTTTTCAATGGTGCAATACTGTTATATAACTAAATTGAACTTAGCCCGCGGTTGATAGGGGCATCTCTTGCTGCAAGATGTACATATAAATATACTTTATAACTGAAAACAGGCAAATAATCTTAATAACTAATTTCTTCTTCTTCTGCGTTCGTTCTCAAACTCCTGCAGATTAACAGGATGAAGTTCGGAATGCGTTGTTGTCATGGTTTACAGCATTGCTGCGATATCTGCGCATTTCGGCCGGACACATCCGACTTCAGCATGGCTTTGGGTCACTGACCCCATATGGGATAGGCCAGCCAACTCCATCCCATAACCTCCTTAGTCGCCTTTTACGACATGCATGGAAGGTAAACAGTGTTGCTATTCTTTGCTCCCCTTTCGGGCCCCGGCAACACACGGGCGTAAGAAGTAATTTAATTATAAACTATTTTGATCTAGACGTAAAGTTAGCGAGAGCGCGTCACAAGCGTAGCGCACAGTGTTACGAATACGAAATTATAAAGGGGTGTTGGATACAATGATAATTCATACTGGATTGACAAGCACCTTATTTTTAATCATACGCTTGGAGACAGTGACAGGACTAACTTAACTGCTATTCACTTTTGTTGTTATAAATGGTCATGTGCTTTGATAGCAAAGGGATCAAAGAAGATCTTTCTCTTTTATGTATTCGTTTTTAAACTCCCGCAGATTACCAGGATGTATGTAATTCGAAGAGTGGGAAACGTTGTGTCATGATTTACAGCTATACTGCGATATCAGCGCGTTTCGGCCGGACACATCCGATTTGAGCATGGCTTCTGAGTAATTTTGATCATTTATGAGATGGTATAGCCACAACTTTATCCGCTAAAATTCTTAGTCGTCTCTTACAACAAGCATGGAAGGTAAACAGTATTGCTATTTCTCACTTTATTTTCGGGCCCCGGCAACACAGACGTATGCACCAATCTATAATAGAATTAAATTCTCTTTTATATTGTGGTTCAAATATTTGACTGAATTTTCTTATGTTATCCAAATATTTGCCTGGTTTTTCTTATGTGATCCAAATATTTGACTGATTTTTCTTATGTGATCCAAATATTTGCCTGGTTTTTCTTATGTGATCCAAATATTTGACTGAATTTTCTTATGTGATCCAAATATTTGCCTGGTTTTTCTTATGTGATCCAAATATTTGACTGATTTTTCTTATGTGATCCAAATATTTGCCTGGTTTTTCTTATGTGATCCAAATATTTGACTGAATTTTCTTATGTGATCCAAATATTTGCCTGGTTTTTCTTATGTGATCCAAATATTTGCCTGGTTTTTCATGTGTCCACAAATGATCATAAAACCATAAATAAAGTATACTCTCAGACACCCCTTTTAAAAAAAAGTCTCCCCTAAAAAGATCACAAAAGTCTAATTAACGCGCCTGAATTACCCATTAAAACTAGGGACTTACAATTTGTTAAGGTACCCCCTCCTTTTTTTTGGCCATCTTACCGAAGACTATACTGCCCTGAACATATCAATACACGTTTTAGAAAAAGACACCGACAATAATGAATGTTGATGTGAAACATAATCTTAAAACTAAACATCATTCTTCATTAACGATGTGATAATGTATGGCGTTTTGTTGGAGACAGAAATCCACAAAGGACGATATCTCATTTCCACCTGGCATGCCATACCAATTTCAAGAGAGGCAGAGAGTTATTCGGGAATCGAACTTCACACTAATAACTGAGTAAACAGACATAGTCAGCAGACTATGGTCCCTTGTGACCTGGCTGCCTAACTACCAGAATGTCTGTCTGTCAGTCTGCTCGTAGACAGAATTTCTAAACACACGCAAATACAGAATTGAGGTGAGGTCGATTTTCAATCATCATTGTGTTTTAACACGGACTGGCCTAGGCGACTGCGAGACTCCGCAGCTGTATTTTGTCGACGGATAGTAAATATTTCCACTATTACCTTTACCTTAATTTATCAATAAATATTCTATCACTTCACAGCAGATGTAGGAACATTAATTTATCAATAAATATTATATTACTTCACAGAAGATGTAAGGACATTAATTTATCAATAAATATTATATTACTTCACAGAAGATGTAAGGACATTAATTTATCAATAAATATTATATTACTTCACAGAAGATGTAAGGACATTAATTTATCAATAAATATTATATTACTTCACAGAAGATGTAAGGACATGAATTTATCAATAAATATTATATTACTTCACAGAAGATGTAGGAACATTAATTTATCAATAAATATTATATTACTTCACAGAAGATGTAAGGACATTAATTTATCAATAAATATTATATTACTTCACAGAAGATGTAAGGACATTAATTTATCAATAAATATTATATTACTTCACAGAAGATGTAAGGACATGAATTTATCAATAAATATTATATTACTTCACAGAAGATATAGGAACATTAATTTATCAATAAATATTATATTACTTCACAGAAGATGTAAGGACATTAATTTATCAATAAATATTATATTAATTCACAGAAGATGTAAGGACATTAATTTATCAATAAATATTATATTACTTCACAGAAGATGTAAGGACATTAATTTATCAATAAATATTATATTACTTCACAGAAGATGTAAGGACATTAATTTATCAATAAATATTATATTACTTCACAGAAGATGTAAGGACATGAATTTATCAATAAATATTATATTACTTCACAGAAGATGTAGGAACATTAATTTATCAATAAATATTATATTACTTCACAGAAGATGTAAGGACATTAATTTATCAATAAATATTATATTACTTCACAGAATATGTAGGGGCATACATCTGCTAAAGGTGAAAGCAGAAGTCGGGGCACCTATTAACGATCACACTAAAGAAAATAACGTAATAGCCCAAATCAATGGATCACGAAGTGCGTTTTGCGTATTTTTTGTTCAGCAATGCCCTGTAGTAAAAAGTTACAAGGAATCCTGCTACTTTACCACAACCACACACACATTATTAATAAGAAAGCAAAAGATGTGACAGGGAGCATTCCTATGGCATGTGTCACAGAGCTATTCTCATGCATGCATATTTAATGACCAAGTAATATGCTCCGAAATGAAATCGGAAGTCGTTCGTCGCCAATAAGTGGAGATATTACCGCTGCTTACGATCAGAAATATTAAAATACAAACATACATGGAGTCAGAGAACAGGCAGTAACTTTCCACTGGACTCTATTCTAAAGCTAAATAAACCACAATTTTTAGACTTCGCACAGGACACTGCAGACTACAAGCACATCTCAATAAAATTAAGGCTGTCAAAACTGACAAATGCCCATGTCAAAAGGGGCGACACAACCTGCGTTCATATGTCTAGCGAAAATGACATGTGACTTACTTCTGTGACTTTGAAGAAATATAAAGTAGAGATCCTAATAGTAATAGGAAAGTAATTTAAACATTCTACAATAAACAGATGATAAAATAGTAATAGGAAAGTAATTTAAACATTCTACAATAAACAAATGATAAAATAGTAATAGGAAAGTAATTTAAACATTCTACAATAAACAGATGATAAAATAGTAATAGGAAAGTAATTTAAACATTCTACAATAAACAGATGATAAAATAGTAATAGGAAAGTAATTTAAACATTCTACAATAAACAGATGATAAAATAGTCATAGGAAAGTAATTTAAACATTCTACAATAAACAGATGATAAAATAGTAATAGGAAAGTAATTTAAACATTCTACAATAAACAGATGATAAAATAGTAATAGGAAAGTAATTTAAACATTCTACAATAAACAGATGATAAAATAGTAATAGGAAAGTAATTTAAACATTCTACAATAAACAGATGATAAAATAGTCATAGGAAAGTAATTTAAACATTCTACAATAAACAGATGATAAAATAGTAATATGAAAGTAATTTAAACATTCTACAATAAACAGATGATAAAATAGTCATAGGAAAGTAATTTAAACATTCTACAATAAACAGATGATAAAATAGTAATAGCAGAAAGTGAAGATGAGCTACAATTACTCGTAGATTAATTAGAAATATAAAGTAGAGAGCTAAACTAGATAGCAATATAAAGAAAACAAAAATCACGAGAATCAGCTAAGTCAAGGAGGATCACTCGCTAAACATAAAACCACATGGAGATATACTGGAACAAATAGATATTACTAATTGTGTGGACACTTAATATACTAGAGCTGCTACTGATTTAACTTTTCTTGTTCGATTATTCGGAAACAAAATTAATCGATTAATGTGGATTAATTGTAATGCATATAAATAGATCTATATATATCGTCTACTTTGTCATCAGCAGTTAGCTTAAAAGTAAACCGTTTGCTCAACTTTCGGCTTAAATGCCTAACTTCAACGGTGCTTTCATTAGTGGCCATTTTTGTTCACGCCTGCAAGTCTAAATAAATAATAATAAACGCAGGAAAAGTAAGTAACAAATAAATAAAAATTATTAAGAAACTGTACATGAGTGTCTGCTGTTAAACAGTAATTTACTTTTATCTGGACTGATTTTTAATCCATGTTATCTTGTTACTTGTTCTAATTTCGAAGCAAAATTATTACAGTTCTTGTTTTTATCCAGCTGAAAGGTACATGTCACCAATAAATAGAACGTCCACCAATAAAGTGAAGATTACAAATAGAACGTCCACCAATAAAGTGAAGATTACAAATAGAACGTCCCCCCAACAAAGTGAAGATTACAAATAGAACGTCCCCCAACAAAGTGAAGATTACATATAGAACAGGATGCAAAGGAAAGGGAACGCATTGCTCTAGGAGGACCCATGGTTAGCAGATAACCAAGATCCCAAATGTACCTCCACGCGGTGCACCCTGGAAACAGAAATACAGCAGTTCGAGCTGATTCTGGCCAAATCATTTGGGGATCGTGTCCGAGAATGTGGAGGTAGCAGATGGAAATACATTTGACTGCACAAGAGATAGACAATATCTCCGACACCACCAGCATCACCACATATAGCGACACTGTCGACATACAGTGAAGCTAGTCAGTCCAGTTCGAACATTGGAGGGGCGGCCAATGTAAAATGCACGTAAAGGTAGATGCATGGCGAAGGACAAATAGATTTCATACCGAGTACAATGAAACAATGAAAGGGCAGAACAGCGCTAGAGGGCAGCGCGAACTGCAAATAGAAAGTGAAAAGTCCCTAGGAAAGGGGAACTACAAGCTCCGTCAGCTCCAGACGAGCTTCTAGTTACCTGTGTTCCTTACAGGCAGAGACCCAGACCCATTCATTGGCGTTTGGTAAAGCAAGAAGACCTAATCCAACTCTAATGTCGAGCCTTCCTAAACCGGAAATATGCTCGCGAAGAGAAAGGGTTCTGTACCCGATGGGCTTAGGCAAGAAAGGGACAACGATGGTAGTCCTGGCCCTACTCTACTGTCAAGGTTTCATATACCGGAAGTACACTTGCAGAGAGAAAGGGTTCCGTACCCGATGGGCTCAGGCACAAAAGGGAGAACGATTTAGCCCTGACCCAACTCTACTGTCAGGTTTTCCTACACCGGAAATACACTTGAAGAGAGAAAGGGTTCAGTACCTGATGGGCTCAGGCGCTATTGGGACAAGGACGCTCAACTCGAGAACGCCTTGCTGTTAAACGCGTGGTGTGAGACTCGAACTTGGACAAGGGGTACACGATGTCGGTGAATGACACCTCGGCTAAGAGGGCGAAAGAGCCAGGGTCCAACTCCTCTGTTGAGTTCTTACCCTTAAGGAATCAGGCTCACGTATGAGAAACGGTTCAGTACCCAAGAGGCACAGGCACACCACGTACAATTACACGAGGCAAGTTCATAGACAGTGGAACACCTCCTGCGAATCAGACGAGAGCAAAAACCGTATGGGCGAAGAGTCGCCACTACGCGTGCCTGGAGACAGATATAGAGACTGTCACAGGCTAAGGGTAGCCCACCCGAATTGTAAAGGCATGCCGAAATCGGATGTGCTAGGCCTACAAGGCGCATAACGGTGGCACAACGTAATCACGCTCCCGGCGGAAATCGCACGGATATCCGTGATGGTTACAATGGAGCGAACGCAAAACAAAACAAACAAACAAATATAACGTCCCCCAACAAAGTGAAGATTACAAATAGAATGTCCCCCAGCAAAGTGAAGATTACAAATAGAACGTCCCCCAACAAAGTGAAGATTACAAATAGAACTTCCCCCAACAAAGTGAAGATTACAAATAGAACGTCCCCGAGTTGATGTTAATTTTCAAGACTATGTTTGGTCTCCTGCATGAAATGTTCGAAAAAAGTGTAAAAAAAGTAACGGTGACACAATACATCGTTGTCACATTCTTACTGACAATTGGAAAAAAAACAACCAATAGTGTTGATTAAAAAAAACTGACCAATCAGAACTGCATTACTTACATTTGTACATACTGCTTCAACTATATTTATTATTGGTGTTAAAATACCACTATATGCCATTAAGAGACAACAGATCACATAATTTGCACACATCAGCAGACTACCATCAGACAGCATACCACATCAAGCTATGCTACACAAATACAGTAAAGGCAGACCTAGAGGCTGACCACGAAAACGATGGACTACTGAAATAAAAGAAGCGACAAATTCCACAATATACTCAGTACACAAGAGGGCCGTTTCCAGAAAACTATTCTACCCCTGACCCCGAAAGGCAACGAGTAGAAAGACTATTTGACATATGCCAGTGGTTGTCAATATCTTTTGGTCCGTAGTAGCCTCTTAGAATAAATTACCTACGTGGTACTTAAAAAACATCATTAATTTTCGTTATTTGTTACAAAGGTTTTTAAGCTTTATCGAAATAACTCTTATTGTTTATACTTGAAGTGTGGTATGTGGTCATTTTCTTGTGTCCACCCCCACCCCCTGGTTGCTGTTGCTACTATTATTGTTACTACTACTACTACTACTACTACTACTACTACTATTGATACACAACTATGTCTAATAATACTGATATTACTACTGCTACTACCAGATTTACTATATATGCTACAACCATTACTACCACAAGCACTTCTACTACTACTACTACTACTACTACCACCACCACCACTACTACTACTACCACTACTACTACTACTACTGCCACTGTTTCTGTTACATCTACTACTGCTACTACTTCTACTAATGCTACTACCACAACTGCTACTACCACAACTACTACTACCACTACAAGAACAACAAAAACGAATACTACTACTACCAATACTACTACCTACATACTACCACAATTACTGTTATTACTATTACTATCTCACTACAGCTACTACTACTACTACTGCGACTAATACTACTACTATTACTACATCTAATATATATACTACTACCACTATCACTGCTACTACCACTACTTCTACCACAACAATCACTACCACCACTACTACCACTGCTGCACTACCACTACCATTATCATTGCCACTATTACTATCACCACTACTACCAGTACCACCATTACCACTATCACTACTACAACAACAACAGCTACCAAAACTAAAATCACTACCACTACTACCGCTACCACTACTGATATTAACAATACCATTATTATAACTATTACCAATATTTTTACTATTATAGTTAATACAATTAATTGCGAACACGACTCTAAAGACACATGGTACCTTTCAAATTCTAAACCATCGGTCGCAAACGAATATTTCTTACAGATAACACTAATGTCACCATTCACATTGATTTACTGTCACTGTATTTGCAATTGTATTAGTGCGTGCGTAAATATAGTCATACGTCTGTTTAACACAGAAGTTGTGTTAGCAAACATGTCAAGCAAAACTAGCATCTATGTGTGTGGAATATTCGTAAAGTTTCTATTCATTCCTCTAACCCTAGATAAACATAGGTCCAGCTCTGGGGTTACAGAATATACACACAAATTTATACAAAATTTTAAAATTTCAATAACATTATATATTTCATTAAGTAATTTGTTTAAATCCTTCTTTTTTAAAGGTCGAAATGTTTTATTCTACAGGTTATTACTGATAATAGAGCGATAAGTCCTTAAAACAATAACACAGCTGTAGCTACCGCTAAACACTTTGAGAGAAAAAAAGCCAAGGAATGGCAACAGTGAACACATAATGATACTATGACGCTCTGATCACAAACCTACAGAATTACCAACATAAAAAAGTCCAGGAAAAATAGCTGAATAATATTAAGATAACTATTCAGTTCCATGAAAAAAAATACAAATGAATATGATAAATTTATATTCGAGCAGCGGAAACCAGTTGTGATGAAGAAGTTAGAATGCACTGTTACAACCGATGACCGGATACTGTGAGACGCCCAACTGGTAGCTAACTGTTTAGTGGTAAATGAATGAGCTAGGGTGGGCTGTTATGGTTCCAAGTTGTTTTTAGACTGGAAATTTGGAAGCAGGTGCAAAATGTTATGCTATGTTGAAAACTGAATAGAGATAATGTTAATGTATTTAGGCTGTTCACGTAGGTGCACAGTACCTCTCAGCTAATGTAGTCGATCCACTGTAGATGTAGCAAGAATATTACTGAAGTATTGAGGCATTCTGACAGCATGGACAAGGATCAAACATCAGCGAGACATACCTTATGCCTTTGATATGGTTTGCCTCTGACAAACAAAACCATAGCCACCAGCTGAGTCGGTACACTATCCCGGAATAGAACACTAGAGGAGGGACTTCCTCAAAGCTCCCCTCCAAGCTGCACACTCTTCCTTATTTTCATTGATGATCTAGCGAAACATCTTAATGTGTCAAAAGCATTGTTTGCTGAATACCTTGCTATCTGGACCACTGATAAATATCCCATCCTGGCAAAAGCAAAGATCAACGTAGCTCTCCTCACAATCTTAGTATATTGTGAATTGTGGAACTAAAAGTCAATACACAGAAATACTGCTTACAATATTTTCTCACGAAGTCACAAAGAAGCCAAAAGATCTGTCAACATAAACATGAGTGGGGAAATATTAACAAAGGAAGAGCCTGCTGTATATCTTGGAGTAAAACTAGACAGACAACTAACACTAAAAGAACACAGAAAATCTTAGAGAAAAAGCAAGTAAACGCCTAAACCTCATTAAGAGAGTAACTTATACAAAATGAGGGCTGGGGGTGGGGTGGGGGAGGGGAAAAGATAAAAAAAGACTGTCCGCCAACTGCATCTTGGCTATGTGAGATCAGTCTTCCTCCCCAGTCCATTGTGAGCAATACTACTATCTCATCCCTGAATAGGGTGCAGTCAAGCTCTGTGGGATATGATCTTAGGGATGTGATCGATGCCCACATCAGTATGTGAGATAGATGCAAATGTAGAGTCGCTGGATATCAGACGAAAAGAGCACTGACAGAAGAGGCAGAAAGGTACAAGAGTCAAAAGAATGACCATCCAAATAAAATAATACCTATTGACACTTGGAAACAAACACAAAGACTAAAACAACTGTCTCTACTGGGTATATCTAGAGAGGAAGATGACAAACACCATCTACCGAAATAAAGAGAACTAGAAAACAAATACCTCGAACCACACCCTTGGGAAACTTGCACCAACCAACTATTCACACAAAATTACTAGATGAAACAGCCAATAAGGGAACACTACCAAAATCTTGTCTATTTCTATCTGTGTTTATTTGGTACCCTAGGTCACTTTGGGATGGCTCTGAGTACATTTCTTTACAGTATTCTTTCCACCTTTCTAGAATGTCACATTGCTCTGTAATGATGTTTCCTGATTGTCTTTGATGACTCTCATCGATCTTTTATATGTTTTGCTCTTTGTGGTATCTGCTGCGAGAAACATGTCTTTCATTTTTCCTTCTTCGTACAGGTCCTCTATGTTTTTGCAGGAGTCCTTCATAAATTGTTGTTTATATTTTCTTATTTGTCTTTTTATTTCCCTCGTGAGTTGTTTGTATGATGCATGGCTGTTGTTATTGTTGTTGGACTTGACTTTCCTTCTTTCTTCCACTAGCTTCATGGTAGTGTCCGTTATATATGTTTGTCTTTTATTTGTTTTCTTGGATACACATTTTTGTGCACCCTGTATGTAAATCTCTTTAATCCTATTGGTTAACTCTTCCACTGGTAATCTCTCTTGTTCCTCTAATAATATTTCGAATCTGTTTGCAATTTCTATGTTGTATTCTGTTTGAATATTTTAGCAGTCGGAGTTAACTGTAGCTTTACCTCTGACTTTTTAAAGTTTTTGTTTGAATTTGGCTAGTAATAGTTCGTGGTCAGAGTTGCAGTCTGCCTCTGAGTATGTCTTACAAAATGAGATGACGGATTTCCATCTTTGCTGGATCATTATATAGTTGATTTGATTTTTCGTTATACCATCTGGGGACCTACAGGTATACATTTTCCCAGGGTGTTAGGTAAACAGCCTGTTTGTAATAACTAAGTTGTTTTCTAAACAAAATTGAATTAGTATTTCTCCTTGATCGTTTCGTTCTTCCAAACCGAAACTTCCTTAAGCTCGTGCAACCAATATAAACAACTTTCGTTACTGCATGTTTTCCTCTGAAGGAGTGCTGGGAAGTTTTCTATGGGCTGTTAAAATAAAGGGCCGCTTTGTAGTAGCAGACGCCGCGACATGTACAGGAAGGATGTTGATTGTACTATATAACCAATATAGAATTGCCAAATTGCCAGAGAACATTCGACACAGCCGAGTGGGTGGCGGTAACACAAATTTAAAGTAATACCTTATACAACAATTAATAAACTGTTACTATAAGTAAAAATCGAATAAATAAATAAGAACACTTTAGTGATAATATTCATAATAAAAAAACAAACAAATACATTTTCGAAGTTTAGGCAAACAGGCTTTTACAAGGCGCAATTAACATTTTATAGCGTATCCCTTTCGGTAAACAGTAACCAATAACGGGTAAGCAATAACCGGTAACCAACAATAAGTAGTCAATGGCCGGTAACAGGTAACCAATAACTGGCAAGTAATAAGAGGTAACGAATAACCCAATAGCCGGCAACCAATACCAGGTAACCAATTACCGGTAATCAATAATCGGTAACAAATAGCCGGTAAGCAATAGCATGTAACCAATAACAGGTAACCAATAATTGGCAATCAATAACTGGTAACTAATTACCGGCACGAAATAACAGTTAACCAGTTACCGGTAACAAAGAACCAGTAATAAATAACCGGTAATAAATAACCGGTAACAAATAACCTGTAACCAATAACAGGCAACCGATAACAGGTAATCAATAAAAGGTTACCATTAACAGGTAACCAATAACCTGTAACTAATAAATAGATAACTAATAACAGGTAACCGATAATCGACAACCAACTTATTGAGTCACACTACAAACCCCTTTCTAGAATAACTAGCTGCATGTGCATTTCCATTTCTTTTGTTTCCACCGTGTATTCCTAGCTGTAATGTATTTGCTCCAATTTACAATCAATAACGTCGGTTCCAGAATCATAAATAATGCCAACAAGGACTCAGGCATGTATGGTCAGGTAAGCGATATGGATACTCTACAAAACACCAATGTTCAAGTCCTGAATAATTACTGCGGAATAAGAGTATTATTTGTACAGGGAAAGATGGAATAAATGCGCAGCTAAGTGGTATCACTAGTTCTAGAGCTGCGTTTGTGTGTGTGTCTACCTTGTCCAGTGTTGCCATAGTGTATATTAAAAAATATATATATGTATCTGAAATAGCCACATGTCATAAATTAATGTTTCCGTTATTTTTGCATTATTGGTCAACTTGCAAATGCATCCATGTTTATTATACATTTTTATCCACATACTGTTATGTTGATCTGAGGGTCTAACTATTGCCTTAACAGACAAAGCATCATGAAACAGGCAGGATATGCCAATATAGTAATGATTTAATCATGTGGAAGCCACAAAGTATTTAATCTGTACAATCAGGTTTTCTTGTCAGGTTTTTTCAGTGAACCCAGAATTTTAAATCACGCGAGGACAAGCAGATAAGCTCTGACACTGGTCATGGTTCTAGCTTCCAACGTGTACATGATATCCTGGCTATGAACAGGTGATACTTGGGATCTGAAAAGCTACTCTGTGTGTAGGACGTAGCAATATCTTGGGAGAGCATAAAATTAGGCAAATGTGTTAGCCCTTTATAATAAGAAAACCCAATTGAATGGCAACCCAACAGCAACAAAGTAAGAGCTAATCCCTTGTAGTTTCTAGGAATCCCAACAGCAACAAAATAAGAAATAAGAGCTAATCCCTTATAGTTTCTAGGAATCCCAACAGCAACAAAATAAGAAATAAGAGCTAATCCCTTATAGTTTCTAGGAATCCCAACAGCAACAAAATAAGAAATAAGAGCTAATCCCTTATAGTTTCTAGGAATCCCAACAGCAACAAAGTAAGAGCGAATCACTTGTAGTTTCTAGGAATCCCAACAGCAACAAAATAAGAAGTTAGAGCGAATCACTAGAAGTGTATATGAATTATAACAGCAACAAAATTTACATTGTGTTATAATTTATGAAAATATGAAACATCTAATCACATCAACAAGTATTTTTTATTGTGTGTATAATTGTTTACCTTGTAATTTATTTTGTGTGTAGAATTGTTTACCTTGTTATTTATTTTGTGTGCAGAATTTTTTACCTTGTTTTTTATTTTGTTGTGTGTAGAATTGTTTACCTTGTTATTTATTTTGTGTGTAGAATTGTTTACCTTGTTATTTATTTTGTAGTGGGTAGAATTATTTATCTCGTTATTTGTTTTGTTGTGTGTAGAATTGTTTACCTTGTTATTTATTTTGTAGTGTGTAGAATTAATTATCTCGTTATTTATTTTGTGTGTAGAATTGTTTACTTTGTTATTTATTTTGTAGTGTGTAGAATTGTTTATCTGGTTATTTATTTTGTTGTGTGTAGAATTGTTTACCTTGTATTTATTTCGTGTGTAGAATTGTTTACCTTGTTATTTATTTTGTTGTGTGTAGAATTGTTTACCTTGTTATTTATTGTGTTGTGTGTAGAATTGTTTACCTTGTTATTTATTGTGTTGTGTGTAGAATTGTTTACCTTGTTATTTATTCACCTGCTGTCGAAGCACAACAAAGAAACAAACTTCATCTATTCTCCGAATTGCGATTATTAGAATTTGAGTTTTTAATTTCGATTTTAATTCTTCTTCTTCTTCTTTCGTTCACTTGAAACATGTCTATATCTGTAATTCTGTCTCCTTAATAAAACTGACTGTCTTTTGTAGTTCATACAGTGGCCCATAGAGCTTTGATTCCATTGTTGTTTCCTCTGGGCAATATGTCTGCCTCAGCGTTTCATGCTCAGAACACTCTTGAAGTATATGTTTGGCACTCTGTGCTGCCTGTCCACATGTACACATGGCCGTGTTGTTAATCTTGAACTTTGTATACATGTGACTGCGGAGTCGGTTGTGCCCTGTTGAGGCTTATAATTATAACTTGTTCTGATTTAATAAATGTAAGTTTGTTTTATTCTGTTCTTAGTAGCTTTTGAACAAAACCTGGAAAATTAACAATATTTTAGAGATCTTTCATCTGAAATTTGGTCCTGAGCAGATCCAGCTATTTGGGAACCCTGAACTGGCCACTCATACAATTGGGACATACGGGGGTAATCGTTGTTTACGACAATGAATGTCTGATGTGCGCATGGTTGCGGAACAAAACGCTCGGCGTAGACTATTCAAAAGAATAATGGCTCCACTAATCGTAACATCGACAACGTATGTGGTATAAAAGTATTTAGTTTTAGGTATGTATGTGTACATACAGTGGTTTATATTACTACACTCCGACCAATAACTCTTACTGCGTCAATCGCTTTTTATTTACCTAACAAGATCTAAGCAGCAGTGCACACATACTGTAGTGCTGGGGAGAATCACCGATACAATTTCTCTATTCCTTTTCAGTTATCTTATTTGTTGACATATGAACATGGTAAATTTTCTTCCTGGCAGAGTCTTTGCATTTACCAAGTGCTTCTGTCATTTTCACATCATGCATATGGACTTCCGAATTAATTGTCCGTATACGATGGGAAAATATAGAGCTGTTTGACTATAACGATTGGTCACTTCAAATTTATCCCCTAAACTGGTTCACACATAAATACCATGTGGTGCACGGAGCAGTTTTCAACAAACCAATTCGACTCGTATATCTTAGTCGTTTTTGTGTTCACAATTTTAACAATTATTTCCATTTAAATAAACATATAAATTAAATAATCTATAATATAATAGCTGTGTTTTGTCAGTCTCTCCGGAACGATCTATAAATAGCGCATTTACGTCACGGAATTCCGTGCGACATCCAATCAAAACGATCGGTGTCGTGACGTTATTCAAAGTAGACGATATTTTTGTATACAAATGTTGCTAATGCGCTAACAGGTAAGCTTTTGTAGAGGCTTGTGGTTAAACTTATCTAAAATACAGCATATTTAAAATATACCAATAATTTGCTTTAAATGATGTATGAAGATGATTAAATCTCAAGATATCGTGAAAAAACCACACAAGAGCGAAAAGCTAGATGGTTGAAAAGTCTAAATCAAGAGCTACTAGTTCGGATTCGTGCCGCAAATGCTGCAGATCATAGACATAGAATTGAAAGGGAGATGCAAAGAATTGATCAAGAAACTCTTTAACAAAGACAAACACGACTTGCTAAGGATGCTGAATGCGCATCGGCGTTGAGCTACGCTAGAATCACCAGCGCATATAGAAAATCGACAAGCTATGAATAGAGAATACCAACGTTGTCACAGACAGCCTTAAAACCGTTGAGAAAACGCAGAGACGTCGAGCTGCAGATTCCCATGTTCACTCATTATCACAAATGCGCCGAAGTCAAGCAATTTCAAATGAAGCAGCACATTTTGCTGAGGTTCGTGTTGCTGCACATAACTGTGGAATTTTCAATATTACATGTCAATTCTGTGGTGCTAAAAACGTTTTGGACAAACGTCCTAACGATGACAAGTTTACAAGTTGTTGTCGAAAGGGAAAGATCATGCTCCCAAAACTACAAGACAAACATGGTAATAAGCTGGAGTATCTCGAGTTCCTGCGCTTGATGTTTTCTGATAATACACACCCTAAATACACACATTTTCGCGACAGTATTCGCTCTTATAATATCGCTCTTTCTTTTGCGTCAATGGGAGCAAAACTTACGGATTGTCAAGGTCGAGGTATTTATGTTATAAAAGTTCATGGGCAAACTTACCATCGAACTTCTCAAATACAACCGCCATACAACAAAGTTCCACAGTTCGCTCAGTTGTATGTTTTGGACAGTACTGAAGCAACAGACATTCGACAAACACACGATACAAATGCTACATGAGAAAGATAATTTCTTGAATAAATCGACCGATTTTTTCGTAAAAAAAATATACTAGCACAGTTGTACCAGCTATATCAAGATATCGAAATAAGAGAGATTTAGAATGCTGCTCAAACTGGAAGAGATATCCCAATAGTAAACATATCCTTCAAACGCGAACGTTAATCTGATCAACGGCGCTATAATGAACAAACATCTGTGGCTTTCGTCAACGGAGAAAAAGTTTCCAGCTCGTTGGGGTGCTTTCAACGCGACATTCGCAAATATTTATTCATAAAATATTGTTTATGGACTGTATTCGATGAATTGGTTATGGACTGTATTGTCATACCCGCTGTTATTCCCATACGATGATGATCTATTTGTCTATATGGTGTGTGCGTGCGTGCGTGCGTGCGTGCGTGCGTACGTACGTACGTACGTACGTACGTACGTATGTATGTATGTATGTATGTATGTATGTATGTATGTATGTATGTATGTATGTATGTATGTATGTATGTATGTATGTATAGATACATATAGTATACTTGGAATCGCATATCAAAATTAGCCACGACGATTCCACGTATATAAATAGTAACCAAAACAAAAACAAAACAATAATAAAAACACGTAACGAATGGGGTCCAACTTAATTTAGCGAAAAAGTCTTCTATAGTTGTCGACGATCTCGTTTAGGACCCAGTTTCACCGCTATAATTCACTCTCAACGCCAAAACACATTCTGAACGAACGCTGGGACACAGTCTCAACGTTAGGATTCGCTATCAATGCTAAAATACAATCTCAACTTTAGAATTTACTATCAACGTTAAAACACAATCTCAATGCTCAGTCCCAACTCTAGGACTTAGTCTCAGCCATATGATAGTCTCAACGCTAGGATATTCAACTCAATCTCAACGCTATTCAGTCCCATGGTTGTGATCATGGGCGAAGGAACCAGATATCTGTAACCCAACGGAATCTATTTAATATCTATGTGTTTAATAATTTCAATTTCCCATCTTATATTTCCTGGCACATTCATATTGTTTCTCATATATTGGTACCATATGTTTATATCGTCATAAGATATCTTTTGTTACACACACATACTTCTTGATAAGAAACCGGCGTCACTGCATGTGGGGCATTTCCATAAGTGCTCCGTTCTCCGTTCCAGTAGCCATCTCAGTGTATGTAGACTCAGAGTCCCGGTCAGGTGTTGATTGTGTGGTCTTCGGGGTCTTCCAAAAGATTTACTTTTTCTACCCTTCCCTCTAGAAACTTCCATTTCTAACATTCTCTATATTTGTAAATTCTCAGCCTTATTGACATGATCTTCAACTTGAAATGAATTAATTACTGCCTTGATCAAGTTTGCTTTCACCGCATTGCCTGCCAACAATTCGGCTCTCTCGTTTTCTCTGACCCCTGCATGACCAGGGCAGTATATCCATGAAATGCTCTGGACAATTGAGTTGTTCAATAAGTCCCACTATTCTGTTCTCGCATGAACTTTTCTATTTTGCGAAGCATGCGTTGAGAGTATGTGAGTATTACCGAGTGTGTTGATGTATCAGTTATCAACCAATTAAGAGCTGCTGTAACTCCCTCTATCTCCATCCTTATGCTCGATGTGACAATCGAATATACTGAAGATTTCTCAACCAACTTCACGCCGTTTCTGTAGGCAACAAAACCCACAACTGCTTTTATTTGTGTTGCTGTTAAACTGAGTCATCTGCGTATATAATTATGTCTTGTAGTTTCGAGTGTAGCTGAACGAGTTCATGCACTGTCCTGGGCCCTGACACCCGCACATTTTCGACACGCTTTGTCTAGTTGTATTATTGCTTTAGTCAGAGATTTCTTCTCAAGTGTACGCACACATAGAGACTGATCAGCCCTGTACAGATAGAGACTGATCAGCCATGTACAGATGGAAACTGATCGAAACACTCTAATTGATTGCCAGTCTGACACAATAATAACCGTAACGATCTGTTTACGCCATTTGTTTCAGAACTGCCATAACCACTTCACTCTACGTTGTTGTACTATATACCCCGCCGACAACGGATGTGTCATACCATTGGTGCAAATGAAACGGCGACACAACGCATTTCCATTCTCTGGACTACATCCTGCTGGAAATCTAGTAGGACAGAGATCCAGCGGGAGTTTGAGAATGAACGCTGAAAAAGAAGAAGTACTATATACTATATCACTCTCTATATTATCAAATTTTTGATACTATTTTAGATAATATTCTATATTATCGTAATATATCACTACTATTTGACGATAGTCCGGCTCTGTGTCGGCGTGTCACAGAGCGCGTCTGTAACAGCCAAGGTACCGAGTACGATTCTCGTTATAGACAAATGTGCATCAGGACCGTTCAGAAAGCAATGCATCCTACTAACGTATTTATATTGTATAGAAAATCACCACAGCCAACAAATGCTGGGTTTATAGCTATGTCCTGAATAGGATTTGTTACCAATTTAAATTACGATTACTATCCTTCTATGTCGTAATGTTAAGTTCACTTCTCCCAATGATTACTTTCCCTCTATAAAGGCTAAATAAATCAAAACCAGACTTTGCACCCTCTCAGAATACATCTATAAATGAAAACCAGACATTGTACCCTCTCAGAATACATCTACAAATGAAAACCAGACTTTGCACCCTCTCAGAATACATCTATAAATGAAAACCAGACATTGTACCCTCTCAGAATACATCTACAAATGAAAACCAGACTTTGCACCCTCTCAGAATACATCTATAAATGAAAACCAGACTTTGCACCCTCTCAGAATACATCTATAAATGAAAACCAGACATTGTACCCTCTCAGAATACATCTATAAATGAAAACCAGACATTGTACTCTCTCAGAATACATCTATAAATGAAAACCAGACATTGTACCCTCTCAGAATACATCTACAAATGAAAACCAGACTTTGCACCCTCTCAGAATACATCTATAAATGAAAACAACAAGATAATCGCTCCAGCATAATTTGAACGCCAGTTGTTTGACTCCAAGGCCATACTTTCATGACATCATTCTATTTTCTCTGTCGAGAGAAATGATTACCTTACAATAACACAATCTTTACTCTCCAATCACAATTCGATGATTACTTTACAATAACACAATCTTTACTCTCCAATCACAATTCGATGATTACCTTACAATAACACAATCTTTACTCTCCAATCACAATTCGATGATTACCTTATAATAACACAATCTTTACTCTCCAATCACAATTCGATGATTACCTTACAATAACACAATCTTTACTCTCCAATCACAATTCGATGATTACCTTACAATAACACAATCTTTACTCTCCAATCACAATTCGATGATTACCTTACAATAACACAATCTTTACTCTCCAATCACAATTCGATGATTACCTTACAATAACACAATCTTTACTCTCCAATCACAATTCGATTATTACCTTACAATAACACAATCTTTACTCTCCAATCACAATTCGATGATTACCTTACAATAACACAATCTTTACTCTCCAATCACAATTCGATGATTACCTTACAATAACACAATCTTTACTCTCCAATCACAATTCGATGATTACCTTACAATAACACAATCTTTACTCTCCAATCACAATTCGATGATTACCTTACAATAACACAATCTTTACTCTCCAATCACAATTCGATGATTACCTTACAATAACACAATCTTTACTCTCCAATCACAATTCGATGATTACCTTACAATAACACAATCTTTACTCTCCAGTCACAATTCGATGAGTTTCGAAATATAATCTCAATTGATGTCTCAGTAGAATTATTATTTTCGCCTGTGCCATCCACGATGTCCCATGCTTGTTGTTTTGTCTCTTTACGCCATGAATGTTGCTGTACATAGTATATACTTTGGTATAAGCCAGGGAATGTCTAAAGTCGATGGAACAAACCCAAATATGCACATCACCATCAATATATGGGTATCCCTAACACATCAAGTGCTGTATGCTTGTCTTCATCATGGATACGATTATAACGCTAGTATTGCAAGCAGAGGGTCAAGTGTTAGAAAAGTAAAGACGACATACTATCCACCCAACACAAGGACGGATGATGACGGGTGTTTCGCTGTTAGTGTCACACGTATAGTCCTGGGGCCTGAAAGATGAGCAAAGAATAGCAACACTGTTTACTTTCCATGCATGTTGTGAGGGCCAATTATGACAGTAATGGGATGGAGTTGGCTGACCCATCTCAGATAGGGACACTGTGACACAAAAGTCCAGCTGAAGTCGGATGTGTGAGGCCGAAAGGCGTCATTATGGCAGCTAAGCTGTTAGCCATGACACGATGCACTCCGTTCTCCGGACTACATCCTGCAGGAGTTTGAGAATGAACGAAGAAGAAGAAGCTGTTAGTATGTCGAATTTACTGTTGATAATATGTCAACAGTTCATATTGATTCAGTTCATACTCACATTCGCATTGTGTTATCACAGCCCCCTACATTTCCAGCTCGTTGGGGTGTTTCTACTGCTGCTTATTTATCTACGTTGTCATGGTAATGTGAACAAAGTAAAAAGACCCCGACCATAATACACCACAGACAGGACCAACTCATTTAAAATACGGACAAACTGTACCTGTTCCGGCCGGCAAAATTTGAAAGCAAAACAGAGTAATTAAAGTTAGCTAATCATTGGAAACATACATGCTAATATATACAAACATCCACGTTTCGAACACACGGTCTTTATCAAGAACACAACATAACACACTACGAGTGAAGAAAGACGTAAATGTTAAAAAAGATACATGTCCGGAAACTGTAGTTGTTCAAAGTACCGATACATACAATATTTTTGTAATAGAGTCCAATTAATGAAAGAGAAAGGGGAGTTTGAGTTCAATTATGACAAACTTAAGTCATTGGAATAAATGTTAAATGGGAACTAACCATTAAGAATCCAAGATGCTAGTAAGAATATAACGGGTTCTTTCCCTTATATAAAAAAAAGTTTCCATTTCAAGTTTCCATCTGCGACAAAAAGGTCAAAAACGTTTTATATTAGTTTAGGTGTGTTTATTATCATCTTCGGGTATCGGGCATATACATAGAAGCGCATGCCTGGGTTGAAGTAAATATCTGAGGGAGTGGAGGTTGCTGGTTCCTTTTTCTGTGTTTTTTTAAATTTTTTTTATTGTGCTCTCTTGATACTACGCCGATCATTACTCCCAACTCACGCATTCTCGATACTACTCATTCTCCCAACTCACGCATTCTCGATACTACTCATTCTCCCAACTCACGCATTCTCGATACTACTCATTCTCCCAACTCACGCATTCTCGATACTACTCATTCTCCCAACTCACGCATTCTCGATACTACTCATTCTCCCAACTCACGCATTCTCGATACTACTCATTCTCCCAACTCACGCATTCTCGACACTACTCACTCTCGTTGACCTCAAAATGCTTCGATCAGGCAAACTCTCGTATAGCATTGAGTATGTCTGCTCTGTCCATAGGTTATCCACCTGTTACAGAACAAGATTCAGTAAACTTGTCGACTCGTTCGTTTCCCTCCAAACATGCATGTCCGGGAACATAGATCAAAGTGATGTTGACACGCGGGATCCAATCCGTAGTCCTCTCCTGCGGTAGCATATGGCTCTGGTTCTTCCTGTTATTGAATATGCAGGAGACATTATCACTACCAGTCAAATGCAAGTTGGAAGGCTGGAGAGAGTTCAAAACGAAACGAAGCAATTGTTGAAGAGACACATCCTTTGTGGCTATACGGTTTCTTCTCATCTTTCCAAGTTAATGTCACAGAATTGCCACGAGTGGTGTCAGTACATACTCAGAGTAAATTATCATGCACAGCATCCACTACACATAGAGATTCCTCGTGTGACAACAAGTATTTTTAAAAGAGGCAAACCGTAGATTGGCCGTGAATGATCAAATTATACTCAGAGAGGTGGTGGTCGTGGTGACTGGACTTCCTGAATTGCGAGCTCTTCTACTTTTGATGGTCATAAACTGTGATGGTCGGCTCGGTAGCATACTTGATAGATAGTTTGCCTCACAAACCCAACTCGTCAAAATCGGGAGTGGTTCGAATCCAAGATATCAAATGTATATAGAAGACATATTTCACCATTGCTTATGAGTGTATGTAGAAGACATGTTTCACTATTGTTTATGTGGGTATGTACGAGACATTGTTTATGTGGGTATGTACGAGACATTGTTTATGTGGGTATGTAGAAGAAAAAACCTACCGACAGTTGTTCAACAAAAGTCATCATTGTGTGTTTTACTATGTTAATACAATTTCTTTCTTTCCTCATCACGAGAATTTCGTAAGGACATCGTTAATTTAATAGTGGTTATACAAATAATTTGCATTTGGGTTTAAAACAATGGTAATTATTTCGTTTGCTTGTTCTGAAATATATTTTTAAACATTCTTACATTTATAACTGCAGATCAATCTTGCCTTTAGAGCACTAAATTCCCAAATCCCCTTTAGGTCACCTCAGATTCCCCCCCCCCCCATCAATCCCCCGTAGGAATATGCACACCCTAGTTGGGAAACCACAGTTTTAGATCATAAGTCTCATTGGAAGGAACTAAACACGATTATAAATATAACAGTTTATAGAAACAATCTTGGGGTCAAACAGCAGCATACACAATAAATATAACAGTTTGTAGAAACAATCTTCGTGACAAACAGAATCATACACACTAAATATAACAGTTTATAGAAACAATCTTGGGGAAAAACAGCAGCATACACAATAAATATAACAGTTTATAGAAACAATCTTGGGAACAAACAGCAACATACACAATAAATATAACAGTTTATAGAAACAAAATTGGGAAGAAACTGCAGCATACACAATAAATATAACAGTTTATAGAAACAATCTTGGGAACAAACAGCAGCATACACAATACATATAACAGTTTATAGAAACAATCTTGGGAAAAAACTGCAGCATACACAATAAATATAACAGTTTATAGAAACAATCTTGGGAAAAAACTGCAGTATACACAATAAATATAACAGTTTATAGAAACAAAATTGGGAAAAAACTGCAGTATACACAATAAATATAACAGTTTATAGAAACAATCTTGGGAAAACACAACAACATTTACAATAAATATAACAGTTTATAGAAACAATCTTGGGAAAATACATTTACAATAAATATAAAATTAACAAACAAGCTAAGGCTCATCTTATGTGATTCCTATTTATAAACATTTAATATAGAAATAATAATAATTTTGAGAAATGTTCTTAGTCACGTGATATTCATTGACATTTATAGCATACACCCGGATCTAAAGGGCCGACTTGGAATAATACATCCACATAACAACTTGAAAGCGTAAGTCAGTCTGTATTCTTGAGTTGTAGGTCAATATCTGATGATATTTTTGTCTCCGTCTGAGCTTGTCTCATACGTAGCCAATTGCAGCCAAATGAAATAATTTACGAAACATAATCCAATTTAGCCGTTTTCTCACAGCGGTCTTTATTCACGAATTTCTCAATCTAAATTTTATTCATATTTTCCCATATTTCTCCAGTTTCACAAAATTGTATATTTCTGTTGTAAACGGCATAAGCTTACACGGTACAAGAACATTTTTATTTCAGACACTGTCATAAGATATACACACCTCTTCCTATAACTGAGAATCGATCGATAAAGTGTCAGAGGTAACCCTAAGAAACCAGAACCAAATGCGGGTGCGGTAATACGGGGTGAATCAAGTGTGAACAGAAATAGGTAAGTGTAAGGAGTTAGCAATAGCTCCATGAAGTACAAGCGTTGCACGAGGTTTGGACTAAAATACTTCATCAGGACGAGCCACAACTGAAGAAAAATACTACATAAATAAGGACAACATGCGACTAACCTTCATGGAAAAACATATACGTTATGATGATTAGCAAACCATGGAAAAAGAAGTGAAAGAGAAAGGAAAAGAAGTGAACGAGAAAAAAAAGAAGAAACAACGAGCAGGAGAAGTTCAACCTGATGAAGGCTTTCTAATCGAAACGTCCTATTTGCCTATACTTCCTTTTTAGTATGTAATTCTAGCTCTTGGTATTATTTTACATGTATCTGTTTCTCTTCCGAAAGCACTCAAATTTCTTCATGTTATTTCGAATCTCGCATGTTCTACAAACTGTACAGGTCCTGTCTCTGTTAGCTGAGACTGTGAAGCAATGGTTCTCTAAATATCTCCGGAAACGAGTTGCTATATAAACGTTCGCCGCCAGTAAAATCGTGATCACCATAACTCTCCCTACGCCACTTGTCACTCCTGGTGCAACAGAATTAGCTTGACTGAAAGAAAAAAACAACAGACAAAATTTGGAAGAGCAGTTTTATCAAAGTAGTAGGTTAATTATTATGTCTATTAATCTACTGTCCACTAATCGTCCATCATTCTACGACAGATTAATCGTACATCATACTGCTGTATCTTAATGTATTTCACCGTCAATCATTCTACTATCCATCAATCATACATCATTCTAATGTCTTTTACACTAGGCCATCGTCCATCATACCATACATCAATCGTATATCATCCTAATGTCTCTTATACTAGTCCATCGTCAATCATTATACTATCCTTCAATCGTACATCATTTTGATGTCTGTTATACTAGTCCATCGTCAATCATATACCATCCTTCAAAGTAAACCATTCTGATGTTTGCTATACTAATCCTGTTAATCTTTCATCATTATATTGCCCATCAATCATATATCATTCTAATGACTCGTAATTTAGTCCATCGTCAATCATTCTAATATCGATCAATCGTACATTATCTTGTTATCGATTAATCTAGTCCTTTCATTCGTACATCTTTCTATGGTCCATCAACCGTAGATCATTCTGATGTTTATTAATCTAGCACATCAATCGTCCATAATTCTATGATTGATCAATTGACCATCATCTGCTGTCTATTTATTTAGTGCAGCAATCATACATCATTCTACGACACATTAGTCATACATAATTCTGAAGTCTATTATTCTACTCCATCTTTCTACGACCCACCAATAGAAAACATCATTATTCTGTCTACAAATTCATTAGTCGTCGTTTATTCTACTATCCATCAATTGTACACCATTCTATCTTTCATCAAAGATCTATCATTCTACTATCCATCAGTCATTCATAATTCTCATAACGCCAGTATAATCTCATTTATCATGCTACCCGTCAGTCTACTGCTTTCATTTGAAAATATGTCCATTGTCCCTCAATCACAACACTCATTCAGATTACCAGTCCCTCTGTGAGTAAGGTCATATATCTATGTGCCCATCCATCGACCCATCCATCAATCTGCACATCCATCTATATTTTACCTCTCACTATGTCACATATCCTACACTACTACTTCAAATTCCATCACACGATCGCACCTGTACATATCCATTTCAAGCACTAACCTGTGAAGAACACACGGAAGCAGAGCACCAAAGATCATGAAGAGCTTCATTAACTGCAGGATGAAGGCCAACTGCCTAAAGAAAGATGACTTGAATATCTTATTTCCAAACACAGCGTACATGTAGATCACAAGAGCTATAGAGAAACAAGTCAGCATTAGAGATAGTAACAATACATAAAGGAACGTTCGAATAAAGTGACAGGGAACAGTTGTCCGCATAAATGTGAAATATAATGAATGAGAGAATAATGTTGGAAACAGATGAAAATAGTATAGGAGGAAATTACGGGACAGTTAGTGGAACGAGATTCATCATCATCATCATCCCGTGCCGCATCCATATTTATGTTGGTTGTAGCGGACCTTTCAACATCCTCTATTTCTTGCTTTGGTGATACACCCTGAAAGACTATATCGTGTAAAACACTCATGTTTCACTCCAACTTGTATCTCTGTGATTGCCCCTTCCCTCAAATACATCTTCAAGAAAGGTCTTAAACATAGCGCCATATAATTCAAAAAATATTTTATTTGCACACTGTTTTGTTTTCTTTGATTATATCGTGTTGCTAGATACGATACATTTTCTTATTTTTCCACGAAATTCTTCTTACTCTCCCATACATCCACATCTGATGACATCAAATCTGTATTTCAGCTGTTTATTCAGCATCCATTTTCAGTTGTTTATTCATCATCCATTTTTCATCTGTTTATTCATCATCCATTTTTCAGCTGTTTATTCAGCATCCATTTTTCAGCTATCTATTCAGCATCCATTTTTCAGCTATTTATGCAGCATCCATTTTTCAGGTGTTTATTCGGCATCCATTTTTTCAGCTGTTTATTCATCATCCATTTTTCATCTGTTTATTCATCATCCATTTTTCAGCTATTTATTCAGCATCCATTTTCAGCTGTTTATTCAGCATCCATTTTTCATATATTTATTCAGCATCCATTTTTCAGCTGTTTATTCAGCATCCATTTTTCAGCTATTTATTCAGCATCCATTTTCAGCTGTTTATTCAGCATCCATTTTTTCAGCTGTTTTTTCAGCATCCATTTTTCATCTATTGGGCATGGATTTTTCATTAATGTAGATGTAAAGTGTCATTTTTTCACCAAACTGAATCGTATTGGAGAATACTATGGTAGGCCCGTATTTTATATTAACCAACGACTTATGTAGGGATGATGTAGTGGCACCATGTTTTATGTCTTTATTTTCCCAGGAAAATCTGGTTTCCATTTCTTTAGGTTGTTTTCTAAGACAGTCATTGTGTCAGCCTTTCAGTTGATGCTTCGAAAGATAAAAAATTGTGGATGCCAATATGGGTGGCTGGGACCTATATCTAATTCCAACCTCCGACTATGCTTGGTGGCATTGCATGGATTTGAAAAAATAGATGCAGCCTAAGACATGCTGGTATTCGCGGTAGTAATAGAGTAGGCATATTTGAATAATCCAACGCATCAATAGACGAAGAGTTAGAATCAAGTATGCTGGATGAGGACACGGGAAGTGTGTTTACATCAAAACTAAAAATAAGACAATTTGATTATTATTATTATTTCACACTATTAAACGTGAAACTAGTACACCTGGACGCATATATCTGATATTAAACGTGAAACTAGTACACCTGGACGCATATATCTGATATTAAACGTGAAACTAGTACACCTGGACGTCTACAAATGATATTACATGTGAAACTGGTACAACTGGACGCCTTCAAGTGATATTTGACGTGAAACTAGTACAACTAGACCCCTTCAAGTGATATTTGACGTGAAACTAGTACAACTAGACCCCTTCAAGTGATATTTGACGTGAAACTAGTACAACTAGACCCCTTCAAGTGATATTTCACGTGAAACTGGTACAACTGGACGACTTCAAGTGATATTTCACGTGAAACTGGTACAACTGGACGACTTCAAGTGATATTTCACGTGAAACTGGTACAGCTGGACGCTTATATGGTAGGATGAAGACCGTATTCAAATAGCTATGGTAGGATGAGGAACGTATTCAAATTGCTATGGTAGGATGAAGACCGTATTCAAATAGCTATGGTAGGATGAAGAACGTATTCAAATAGCTATGGTAGGATGAGGAACGTATTCAAATAGCTATGGTAGGATGAGGAACGTATTCAAATAGCTATGGTAGGATGAGGAACGTATTAAAATAGCTATGGTAGGATGAGGAACGTATTCAAATAGCTATGGTAGGATGAGGAACGTATTCAAACAGCTATGGTAGGATGAGGAACGTATTCAAACAGCTATGGTAGGATGAGGAACGTATTCAAACAGCTATGGTAGGATGAGGAACGTATTCAAACAGCTATGGTAGGATGAGGAACGTATTCAAACAGCTATGGTAGGATGAGGAACGTATTCAAACAGCTATGGTAGGGTGAGGAACGTATTCAAACAGCTATGGTAGGATGAGGAACGTATTCAAATAGCTATGGTAGGGTGTGGAACGTATTCAAACAGCTATGGTAGGGTGAGGAACGTATTCAAACAGCTATGGTAGGGTGAGGAACGTATTCAAACAGCTATGGTAGGATGAGGAACGTATTCAAACAGCTATGGTAGGATGAGGAACGTATTCAAACAGCTATGGTAGTGTGAGGAACGTATTCAAACAGCTATGGTAGGGTGAGGAACGTATTCAAACAGCTATGGTAGGATGAGGAACGTATTCAAACAGCTATGGTAGGGTGAGGAACGTATTCAAATAGCTATGGTAGGATGAGGAACGTATTCAAACAGCTATGGTAGGATGAGGAACGTATTCAAACAGCTATGGCAGGGTGAGGAACGTATTCAAACAGCTATGGTAGGATGGGGAACGTATTCAAATAGCTATGGTAGGGTGAGGAACGTATTCAAACAGCTATGGTAGGGTGAGGAACGTATTCAAACAGCTATGGTAGGGTGAGGAACGTATTCAAACAGCTATGCTAGGGTGAGGAACGTGTTCAAACAGCTATGGTAGGATGAGGAACGTATTCAAACAGCTATGGTAGGGTGAGAAACGTATTCAAACAGCTATGGTAGGATGAGGAACGTATTCAAACAGCTATGGTAGGGTGAGAAACGTATTCAAACAGCTATGGTAGGATGAGGAACGTATTCAAACAGCTATGGTAGGGTGAGAAACGTATTCAAACAGCTATGGTAGGGTGAGAAACGTATTCAAACAGCTATGGTAGGATGAGGAACGTATTCAAACAGCTATGGTAGGATGAGGAACGTATTCAAACAGCTATGGTAGGATGAGGAACGTATTCAAATAGCTATGGTAGGGTGAGGAACGTACATGTGCGCAGAATTATAGAGCAGTTGTATCAGTAACAGAATATTTTGCACTAATTTTAATGGCGCCACAAGCATTTGTGTATCCAGACCTTTCAGAAATCAATGGAAAAACTAGCGAACGTATTTATTTTATTGCCTAGAAAATCACTACAGCTAAAAAATGCTGGGTTAATGGCTACATAATGAATACTATATGCTACGAAATTTTTTTTAATTGTAATGTTGTCCAGTGTAATCCCGTGTCCAATCTATCCCGTCGCTCCCCTACTCCCTCTGAGTTGAAGACTTCTCACAACATTGCACATCCACGAGAATTAGAAGCTTCTGGGTATGACGCAAAACTCCGGAGAAACTTTTCCGCTGCACAATAATATACATGAGCTCTATTGCTCGTACTTCCCAGATATCAAAACAAACAAACGTGGAATAGCAAGAAAATGTTGCGGGATACCAACAGCTAAAGCAACATACTAAGAACAAAAACATAAGGAACTATAGTCAAAGATGTCTTCAGCGGAACCGCAAGGGACTGGACAAATTTCTGCAACAGGCAGATTTGCGTGCCAATGATGTTTTCTATAAACATTAAATCAGCCCGTCAGTGTTTCCACGGCCCTAAACGGGAGTAAAGAATAGCAACACTGTTTATCTTCAATGCATGTCGTAATAGACGATTAAGAAGGTTTTGGGAATGAGAGCTGGCTCATCACATATAGGGTCAAAGTGACACAGAAGTCATGCTGAAGTCGAATGTGTCAGGACAAAAGGCGCAGATATCACAGTTAAGCTGCAAACCATAATACAACACATTCCGTTCTCCGGATTAAGTACCGCTAATTTGCATACGTTTTAGAACGAACGCAGAATGAATCAGAGACATGCATGTAAATGAGATCAAATACCGTACTCATAAACTTAAGAAGAACACAAAGGCATGCACGTAGCTGAGATAAAATACCGTACTCATGAACTTATTCAAACTATGATAGAAAGATTCAATAAATGGCGAGGCATGCTCTTCACAGATCTGTAAGCAATGATAAAAAAAAACCCAGCACCGATGTCGACTTTATTCACGGATATCTAGATGCATTTTTAATATATATAGAAGTCTTTATGGCAACGTACTAAGTTTACTTACCTATGCAAAAGAAAGAAGAAAAACAACCCTACTACTAACCAAAGTAGAACTTTTGACCTGACCGTTTCAGAGACAAGTGCTCTAACCAGACAGTCATGAACACAATATCATATATTATATTACATTTGTTACAGTGTCAAATATTAAAGTTGAATCATTAAGTAAGCTCACTTTATCTGTGAAATTACTGACACTAAAATATTTAACGAACAAGAAATCATCGTCAACACTAAAGATTTGTCATTAAGCAACATATTTCTTTTTCTTTCTCGTTACATTTCAAACTTTATATATATATAAATTTGGCACGCTTATACCTTTTAGCATCAATGACTACCAGTCGTGTGGATTACACGCTGTTCCGTCATTCTTGGATTGTCTCGTTTCACATGTATTTGGGCGTCAGTAAGAAAATTTTATATTTATCCAATTTTTTAAAATCAATTTTAAAATTTAAATGTTATGAATTTCCTGTGTGTGTTGTTTCATCCCTGACCGAGTTTCAACCCCTCAGGGATATCTGCACATTTTGCTCTGCCATATGAACGTCTATAGTGTCGTTCCTGCTCACCGTTTTTTGTTGTAGATGTAATATTGATAAAAGCCATTTGATCGAAACATCGATTTATGTGTTATGTGTGTTTTTAATGATTAGCAAACTTCATTACCCTGCTCCATGCTTCACCTGTTGGATTTCAGTTTTGCGCAGTGAGCACATATTCTACAGTTTACTTATCTACCTATTTTCTATCATATCATACATAAACATAATGTTGCTTAATGACAAATCTTTAGTGTTGATGATTTTTTGTTCGTTAAATATTTTAGTGTCAGTAATTTCACAAATAAAGTGAGGTTACTCAATGATTCAACCGCTTCATACAGAGTAGCAGTGAGGACAATGTTCCACAAAGACAAATCCGCATAGAAAACACACAAACACATGTGATTGATATATTATGCTTCTTTTAGAAAATGCTTAGAATAACCATTTTTATTATTGCGAATTCATTATGTACATTCCTACCTAAATGCGCCATCCATTCAGATACAGTTACTATAGGATCGATGTCTTCAAAATCAGTAGCAATCTGTGGTACTCTTGGTATCGTCGACATTATGTTTGTCATGTGTATCGATGTGTACTAGACCTGACGATGAACGGGTCAGATGATAGCGTTTGTGATAGCAATGTCTTTGAGTTGATATCAACGAAGTAAGAACAATAGTCCAATATTGATGTATAAACACATGGTGGCGCAGATAGGGCAGATGATGATAAGGCACATGATAGGGCAGATAATAGGGCAGATGATAAGGTAGATGATAAGGCAGATGATAAGGAATATGATAAGGCAGATGAATACGGCAGATGATAAGCCAGATGATACGGCAGATGATAAGGCAGATGATAAGGCAGATGAATAAGGCAGATGAATAACGGAGATGATAGAGCAGATAGAGCAGATGAATAAGGCAGATGATAAGGCAGATGATAAGACAGATAATAAGGAATATGATAAGGCAGATGAATAAGGCAGATGAATAAGGCAGATGATAAGCCAGATGATAAGACAGATAATAAGGAATATGATAAGGCAGATGAATAAGGCAGATGAATAAGGCAGATGAATAAGGCAGATGATAGAGCAGATGAATAAGGCAGATAATAAGGCAGATGATAAGGCAGATGATAAGGCAGATGCATAAGACATATGATATGGCAGATGATATGGCAGATGATATAGCAGATACTATCAGAACTAATAGACAACAGACGGTAAAGTAATTTGTTGAGATCTGTAGTAAGTTTACGCAAAATGTAGAATATGAGATGTACTAGAATCTATCTGACAGCTGTGCCTACCAGTATACTGGCCAACAGTAAATGTTGTTTTTTTAAATCACCGTATCATGCACGTGTTTGCAAGATAAAGAGCTGGACCTTCTTACACAATCTTGAGATGGTTTATATTCAGGATCGTAGATGCGTCTTCAGTTTGGAGGGAATTTACTTTAAAAATGTCATTCGCTTGTGAATCCATGTTGTTCTTAAGATAGTTGATGACATTTTCTCGAAAAATGGTCCAGTGGTTGGGTTAGGGGTGTACCTTCCTTCTGACTAAATTCCTTGTACAAACAATCAAGATTTTCTACATTGAAAGAATCACAGAAATGGGGGTGACCAGGGGTTATGGGTAAAAGGGTGTTTTCTCTGGAAAGATCGAAAGATCGTATAATCAACATCTGAATGGAAGTTCGAATCTGCATACTCTTGAATGGCTACTGGAATTTTCAACGGATAACGTATGGGAATATACCGTGCGACATGGTGCGGGTTTCTAATCAAGAATCATGTCTCATGGACGTAAATCGACTTTTGCAATCTTACATGGTGTGGTCATGTATCTAGACATCTTTTCCTTTGAAGAATTACCCTACAAGGAACAGACGAGGATTAAAGGAGATGAAGTGGTAAAAAAAATCGTCGGTTTATAAAATCAAGAAATAGTGCGGGCGTGTTTTTTTTCACACTCATCCGGTGAGGATATTTTACAGGCTCTTCCGTACACATGGTTCAAATGTGACACCTCTACGACCCTATCGGTTTTCAAGTTAGATGATTATAAATTATTATTACTAATATTATTGTTATTAGTCTAGCTCTGTGAATGAGTGGTACAGTGCGCAGACAATCGCCGCAGGCAATTGTGTATCTAGATCTTTCAGAACCCAATGGCAAACTATTTAACGTATTTATATTGCCTAGAAAATCACTACAGTCCAGAAAATGCTGTGTTGACTACGTCTTGAATATGATATGAAATAATGTTTAAAATTATTAATAATATTATTATAATTAAGTTCTTACTTTGTTAAATTTATCTTTCACGTCATTTACTACCACAGATTTATATGTTCAATAGAAGTTAGCCCTTGTGTTTAAGGGGCCCAAAATGCGAACACATAATATTACTGTGACCTGACATGCATGTCTTAAAAGACTATTACGAAAGTTTTAGAGGTGGAGGTTGACTGTTCAATCACACAGGCTTAAGCCAAGAGACATGATGAAGTCGGATGCGTCTGGTCAAAAGTTTAGGATATCTCGACCAAGCTGTAATTTATGATACAATGCTTTCTGTTATGTGTAGTACGCACGTTTAGCCTGATGGAGTTTGAGAATGAGCACCGAAATATAAAAATAAAAAAATGGACAGCTCTAGTAAACATAATTTGCAAACTTGTCAGCCCCATCCGCCAGTTTAGTCTTACACCAATAGACAAAGTAATCATATACGAATGTAAATCAACTATGTGTTGTGCATTCGCCAGAAGGGCTCTGGGCTGCCAAGAGCTTCCTGCTCACAGTGAAAGGGATTGAATCATCATCATCATATCAACTACGTATGCTACATTAACTTTCCTTTCACTATATATCTATGTGAAGTTTCATTTGTAGAATGTTGTCCCCACTGCCACTCTATAATCCTCTCAGCTTCGGTGCAAGCTCTTACAGTGTCATATTCAGAAGGTCTTCAATGTTCTGTGCCTATCGCATTCGTAGTTTACCGTTTGTTCTCTTTTCTGAAACTTTCCTGTTCATTATTACTCTATTTTACAGCATGGTGTCTCTTTAATGTCCAAAATATGTTAACTAGAGTTTGTTGATAGTTCTGAGGAGCTACCTTTCTTCTGTTTCTTTACAGACATCTGTGTTGGTTCCTCTTTCTGTTCAAGATATTCTTAGGACCTTTCTGTATCATTTAATTTCAAATGATTATATTGTCTTTCCAATTGTGAATGCCATTGCCCAACACTCACAACCACCTGCTGCCACTGAAAAAAAGCTTATAATGTTATAACTCCTACCACTGTATCTTCCCACAATTTGGCAACTGTTTTCTGTAACTTAGTGGCGGAAAAAATTACTTCTTTCGATATTATTTATCTTATTTTTCGTTTACCTTCAGACTTCCAAATTGATGATTCGACAAAGTAGGAGTTAACCCCGGGGGACTCTGGTTAATCTGACGAAGGTAGCAATTAATTCCTAGCTTTGGTGACTATGACAAAGGTAGCAATTAGCTTATACAATTGCATTCAAGTAGGAAGCATGAGGATAAATGAAAATAATTCTTATGGCCCCCAAAAAAGATGCGATCTCGTCAAGACATTCAAATTGTGTACTCAAATCACCGAGAACATGCCAATCGAAACAATGACTATTACAACAACAACGAACATCATGTACAAGTATTGATGTATCCTCAGCAATACAAACATTTAAAATATATATTCGCACCACAAGGCCCTAAACATAAATAAACATTCACATAAATGTTCTTGTAAACATAAATAAAATAGAGACAGTACAATTTTGTTTCAAATAATAGCTTATACAAATACATTTATCCTCATGCTTCCAACTTGTAGCAATTAACACCGGGATCTGGGCGGTGCCGACATGTTTTTCATAACAGGAAAGATGATATTTCCAAGTGTTTCTTGGTTTTTCCTCGTATTTTGGACTTCCACTTTTGCTTCAAAGTTATAGCGGTTGGTAGGGGTCCTCCTCCTTCAGTATTATTTGTATACCCTCTCCACTATTTGTCAACAATATTTCTAGCAGACCCATTCATGTATAAGTGTGTCCATGGTTGATGGAAGGTTTGGTACATGAACATGTTTTCTAAGCCTCATATATTTTTTTTTCTCAGAGTGCAGTGTCTTTTTGTTTTCAATGTTTGCAATTCTTCAACACACAGTTGAGGACAAAGTTGAGGACAAAGTTGAAGACAAAGTTAAGGACATAGTTAAGGACAAAGTTAAGGACAAAGTTAAGGACAAAGTTTAGGACAAAGTTAAGGACAAAGTTGAGGACAAAGTTGAGGACAAAGTTGAAGACAAAGTTAAGGACATAGTTAAGGACAAAGTTAAGGACATAGTTAAGGACAAAATTGAGGACATAGTTAAGGACAAAGTTAAGGACATAGTTAAGGACAAAGTTGAGGACAAAGTTAAGGACAAAGTTAAGGACAAAGTTGAGGACAAAGTTGAGGACAAAGTTGAAGACAAAGTTAAGGACATAGTTAAGGACAAAGTTAAGGACATAGTTAAGGACAAATTGAGGACAAAGTTAAGGACAAAGTTGAGGACAAAGTTAAGGACATAGTTAAGGACAAAGTTGAGGACAAAGTTGAGGACAAAGTTAAGGACATAGTTAAGGACAAAGTTGAGGACAAAGTTAAGGACAAAGTTAAGGACAAAGTTAAGGACATAGTTAAGGACAAAGTTAAGGACAAAGTTAAGGACATAGTTAAGGACACAGTTAAGGACAAAGTTGAGGACAAAGTTAAGGACATAGTTAAGGACAAAGTTGAGGACAAAGTTAAGGACAAAGTTAAGGACAAAGTTAAGGACATAGTTAAGGACAAAGTTAAGGACATAGTTAAGGACAAAGTTAAGGACAAAGTTAAGGACATAGTTAAGGACAAAGTTAAGGACAAAGTTAAGGACATAGTTAAGGACAAAGTTAAGGACAAAGTTGATGACAAAGTTAAGGACATAGTTAAGGACAAAGTTGAGGACAAAGTTAAGGACAAAGTTAAGGACAAAGTTGAGGACAAAGTTAAGGACATAGTTAAGGACAAAGTTGAGGACAAAGTTAAGGACAAAGTTAAGGACAAAGTTAAGGACAAAGTTGAGGACAAAGTTAAGGACATAGTTAAGGACAAAGTTGAGGACAAAGTTAAGGACAAAGTTAAGGACATAGTTAAGGACATAGTTAAGGACAAAGTTAAGGACAAAGTTAAGGACATAGTTAAGGACAAAGTTGAGGACAAAGTTAAGGACAAAGATGAAGACAAAGTTGCGCATGGTCATCATGTAAAAAGGAGCTGGTACCATCTGGGATGTTGATGAAAGTATATGCATACACAGGCAGAGTAAGGCTTGTTTTAGAATATGGCATCACAGCCTGGCCTACAGCAGCCAAATCGAACTTAAAAATAAATAGACTTTACAATCGGGAATCTCATAGCATAACAGGAGCATTCAAATCTACTCAAATTAATCACAAAGAAAGCATTATCGAATTGCAGACAATGGGAGACAGATTAGAAAACAAAAGTCTTATAACAAGCGGAGAAGTTTAGGAGAATCATAGAGGCATCCCATGCACACACGTATGAATAGTCTGGGGAAATGGAGAATAAAACAGAGTAACTTCACTGCTCATGCTAAGATAATAATTGAGAACAATGCTATTCTAGCGATCCAGTACCCATGTATTCAACTATCTCACCCTGGACAAGAACATCCTTGACAGAACTCTCGAAATGAGATGTTATACGTGAAGACCTTCATGACACCATGGATAACGTAAAACGTCAAATAAAGAAATGTTACAATCATTGAACGTGGAAGACTTCCAACTCCCAATAAAACATCATTACAAGAAAATTGAAGTTGTGGCTATATAAAGAGACATAAGAGTGTGAACAAAGAACGTAATGGCTGCTTGTTACAGGAAAAAAACCACTTAATAAATTACGAGTGTAGCAGTAACACAAGTTAAGACATTAAGAGTGCCGCAGTAAGAAAACGAAGACTCGATTAATACTATATCAATGTTATAATGTTGATGGATAATCTAGCTATCAGTTAGTAAACTAATGTAAAAAATATAAATAACAATAAACAAAGGAACAATGATTTTTTCTAGTGACCTTTTATCAAGAAAAGAATACAAACGTGAAACATAAACTTTTAAAATTATATAGATGAAGTGTGGTATAATAATAAATCTAGATGGACAAGAAAGAAATCATAGATCATTCGAATATTTTCTACGCTACAGCAGTAAACTTTCATTGTAACACATTGTGGTGAAAGAGTTCAGGGCATCCAAAACATAAGAAAGGCCGCGCTCTGAAAGATATGTTCCCTGACAAAGGAGAGTATTGATTTTCTGAACTAACGACTATAGACTCTGGCACACGCAATAGAATTTTTGTATTCTCAGCATGATATCGAAATGCTTGTATGCTGATAGTTTTCGCAGCTTGGTTATTGTATATATTTCTAATCCTAGTTTTTAATTCCTCTTCTCTAACTCCCTAAGCGATATTCTACTATTTAAATCTCTTAGCAATTTTTGTCCACTACCTACGATGTTCTCATATAAAACAAGAATACATTGGGATGCAGTTAGAAGTTGCACTTACCGGTGCATGCTAAAGATGTCAGGTTTGAACAGAAGTACATCTCTATGGGAGTTGAGCACCATCTGACTAAACATGCTGACATGGCATGTGGCTAGTAGTAAAAAAAATCACCATACATGTCCTTCCTCAAAAACCGCGGTATGATATCTATAGAAGGTGGTACATTGAGTCAGGAAGCGGATGTAGTTCTGTTCAATAAGCTTACACCACAATTTGCACCAGAAATCACGCTCATATTAAATTATCCGCACAAGTTTATAAATTAAGAGTGCCGCAGTAACACAAGTTTATAAATTAAGAGTGCCGCAGTAACACAAGTTTATAAATTAAAGGTGCCGCAGTAACACAAGTTTATAAATTAAGAGTGCCGCAGTAACACAAGTTTATAAATTAAGAGTGCCGCAGTAACACAAGTTAAGAAATTAAGAGTGCTGCGGTAACAAAACGAAGACTCGATAAATACTATATCAATGTAATAATGTTAATGGATAATCTAGCTATCAGTTAGTGAGCTAATGTAAAAACTAAATAATAATAAACAAAGGAACAATGATTTTTTTTCTGTCAGGGAATATTTTAAAGAAAAGAATACAAACAGGACGCATAAACATAAATTTATTTAATTATATAGATGAATTGTGATATAATAATAAATCTAACTGAGTGAAAATAGGAAACAATAGCAACGATTCAGGTCACTGCATTGCACAGACAACAATAGTACACACGTAGAACACAGGTTTTTGAAAATTTCACTTGAACACGACGGACTATCACTAAGACTAAGGGGTTATGAGGTGTAAACAAGAAAATATACACATTACAATACACACGACATTTTCAACATTTCGAACCGTTAGGTCTTTCTCAAGAATGTATAAAACAAACAATGAAAACAGTAAAAACAATATTACCACCACAGAGACACTAGAAACACTATTGGCACGTACACAATACAAAGTTCAAGATGATAATCATGTATGTGGAAACATGTAGTCATGGAAGCGGGTTATTTTGAAACTTGGATTGGATATGATAACAGATATAATAAATTATTACCCAAGGATAGCTAGAAGTTACATGATGGTATCTAGAATGCTACATGTTGGTATCTAGAATGTTACATGTTGGTATCTAGAATGTTACATGTTGGTATCTAGAATGTTACTTGTTGGTATCTAGAATGTTACATGTTGGTATCTAGAACGTTACATGTTGGTATCTACAATGTTACATGTTGGTATCTAGAATGTTACATGTTGGTATCTACAATGTTACATGTTGGTATCTAGCATGTTACATGTTGGTATCTAGCATGTTACATGTTTGTATCTAGAGTACTATATGTTGGTATCTAGAGTGTCTATACCTTCATGTATGTGCCACCATTATGCAACAATATACTTCTAGCTACAACCATGCAACATTATAGCTACCACCATGCAACATTCTAGCTACCAACATGTAACAATATACGTCTAGCTACCACCATGTAAAATATACGTCTAGCTTCCACCATGTAACAATATAAGTCTAGCTACCAACATGTACCAATATACTTCTAGCTACCACCATGTAACAATATACGTCTATATAGCTACCACCATGTAACAATATGCATCTAGCTACCACAATGTAACAATATACATCTAGCTACCACCATGAAACACTATACTTTTAGCTACCACAATGTAACAATATACGTCTAGCTACTACCATGTAACAATATACATCTAGCTACTACCATGAAACACTATACTTTTAGCTACCACAATGTAACAATATACGTCTAGCTACTACCATGTAACAATATACATCTAGCTACTACCATGAAACACTATACTTTTAGCTACCACAATGTAACAATATACGTCTAGCTACCACAATGTAACAATATACATCTAGCTACCACCATATAACAATATACATCTAGCTACCACCATATAACAATATACATCTAGCTACTACCATGTAACTATATACATCTAGCTACTACCATGAAACACTATACTTTTAGCTACCACAATGTAACAATATACGTCTAGCTACTACCATGTAACAATATACGTCTAGCTACCACAATGTAACAATATACATCTAGCTACCACTATATAACAATATACTTCTAGCTACCACCATGTAACAATATACATCTAGCTACCACCATGTAACAATATACATCTAGCTACCACCATGTAACAATATACATCTAGCTACCACCATGAAACACTATACTTTTAGCTACCACAATGTAACAATATACGTCTAGCTACCACAATGTAACAATATACATATAGCTACCACCATGTAACAATATACATCTAGCTACTACCATGTAACAATATACGTCTATATAGCTACCACAATGTAACAATATACATCTAGCTACCACCATGTAACAATATACATCTAGCTACCACAATGCAACAATATACATCTAGCTACCACCATGAAACACTATACTTTTAGCTACCACAATGTAACCATATACGTCTAGCTACTACTATGTAGCACTATACTTCTAGCTACCACAATGTAACAATATACATCTAGTTACCACAATGTAACAATATACATCTAGCTAGCACCATGTAACAATATACATCTAGCTACTATCATGTAACAATATACATCTAGCTACCACCATGTAACAATATACATCTAGCTACTATCATGTAACAACATACATCTAGCTACTATCATGTAACAATATACATCTAGCTACCACAATGTAACAATATACATCTAGCTACCACCATGTAACAATATACATCTAGCTACCACCATGTAACAATATACATCTAGCTACTATCATGTAACAATATACATCTAGCTACTATCATGTAACAATATACATCTAGCTACCACCATGTAACAATATACATCTAGCTACCACCATGTAACAATATACATCTAGCTACCACCATGTAACAATATACATCTAGCTACTATCATGTAACAATATACATCTAGCTACCACAATGTAACAATATACATCTAGCTACCACAATGTAACAATATACATCTAGCTACCACCATGTAACAATATACATCTAGCTACTACAATGTAACAATATACATCTAGCTACCACCATGTAACAACATACATCTAGCTACTATCATGTAACAACATACATCTAGCTACTATCATGTAACAATATACATCTAGATACCACAATGTAACAATATACATCTAGCTACTACCATGTAACAATATACATCTAGCTACTACCATGTAACAATATACATCTAGCTACCACCATGTAAAAATATACATCTAGCTACCACAATGTAACAATATACATCTAGCTACCACAATGTAACAATATACATCTAGCTACTATCATGTAACAATATACATCTAGCTACCACAATGTAACAATATACATCTAGCTACTACCATGTAACAATATACATCTAGCTACTACCATGTAACAATATACATCTAGCTACTATCATGTAACAACATACATCTAGCTACTATCATGTAACAATATACATCTAGCTACTATCATGTAACAATATACATCTAGCTACTATCATGTAACAATATACATCTAGCTACCACCATGTAACAATATACATCTAGCTACCACAATGTAACAATATACATCTAGCTACCACAATGTAACAATATTCATCTAGCTACTATCATGTAACAATATACATCTAGCTACCACAATGTAACAATATACATCTAGCTACTACCATGTAACAATATACATCTAGCTACCACAATGTAACAATATACATCTAGCTACCACAATGTAACAATATTCATCTAGCTACTATCATGTAACAATATACATCTAGCTACCACAATGTAACAATATACATCTAGCTACCACCATGTAACAATATACATCTAGCTACCACAATGTAACAATATACATCTAGCTACCACAATGTAATAATATACATCTAGCTACTATCATGTAACAATATACATCTAACTACCACAATGTAACAATATACATCTAGCTACTACCATGTAACAATATACATCTAGCTACTACCATGTAACAATATACATCTAGCTACTATCATGTAACAACATACATCTAGCTACTATCATGTAACAACATACATCTAGCTACTATCATGTAACAATATACATCTAGCTACTACCATGTAACAATATACATCTAGCTACTACCATGTAACAATATACATCTAGCTACCACCATCTAACAATATACATCTAGATACCACAATGTAACAATATACATCTAGCTACTACCATGTAACAATATACATCTAGCTACCACCATGTAACAATATACATCTAGCTACCACCATGTAACAATATACATCTAGCTACCACCATGTAACAATATACATCTAGCTACCACCATGTAACAATATACATCTAGCTACTATCATGTAACAATATACATCTAGCTACCACCATGAAACACTATACTTTTAGCTACCACAATGTAACAATATACATCTAGCTACCACAATGTAACAATATACATCTAGCTACCACAATGTAACAATATACATCTAGCTACCACAATGTAACAATATACATCTAGCTACCACCATGTAACAATATACATCTAGCTACCACCATGTAACAATATACATCTAGCTACCACCATGTAACAATATACATCTAGCTACTATCATGTAACAATATACATCTAGCTACCACCATGAAACACTATACTTTTAGCTACCACAATGTAACAATATACATCTACCTACCACCATGAAACACTATACTTTTAGCTACCACAATGTAACAATATACGTCTAGCTACTACTATGTAGCACTATACTTCTAGCTACCACCATGTAACAATACACGTCTAGCTACCAACATGTAACAATATACGTCTAGCTACCAACATGTAACAATATACGTCTAGCTATCATCATGTAACAGTATACTTCTAGCTACCACCATGTAACAATATACTTCTAGCTAATAGATTCTTCGTTGTTTGTGTTAGTTCTGAAACTCCTGCAAATCAGCAAGATATAGTCTGGAGAACGGAGTGCATTTTGTCATTGTTTACATCTCACCAGCAATATTTGCATATCTGGACCTGGCAGATCCGACAACAGCATAGCCTGTAGATCACTTTCATGGTATATTGGATGGAACAGCCAACCCCGTCTTAAACCCTAACCTTAGACACACATTAAGACATGCATAGTAAATAACAGTGTTGTTATTATTTGCTCCCTTTCGAGGCTAGACAACACATGGGCTTATGAAGATTCTCTTTTCAGTGCAAGGCCCTCGAGTATACATCAATGTTCATCTACAGTTGCATGTTTCATGTTGTATGTTCTGTTATCTCCCACTTATTGATTAAATACATGATATTGTCTTATTTCTTACTTTTTGTATACAGTAGAAATCCGATTATCCGAATCCCAATTAACGAAATCCCCAATTACCCGAAACGAATTTGGGGGAAATAATTTTATAGCGAGAGAGTGTGCGGTAGAGAGTCTTATTGAATTGATTTACGTATGTATATACATATGTACAATGTATTACTGTACATATGTACAATGTATTACTGTACATATGTGCCATTTATGTCATTTTGCATATTTTTCACAAAACTGTAGCGTATGTAGTTTATTTGAAATACATAGTTGCTTAGATATTACTGTAGCTATGTAATTACTGTAGTATACTGTTATCAATAAAATTCCGTTCATTTCAATGTATTATTGTATTATACACTGTTTTGATTCATTCCTGAGCTATATAATCTTCACGAACGATAAAGTGATACAAGCCAGCGGAAATTACATATTCGTCATTTTGTGGCAGACTCCGATGAGGCGAAGAATGAATGTACGTACCATCACTGCCGGTGGATTAAGATAGAACAGAACAATTATCTAACAGAACAATAATCTAACAGAAGGAAGATCTAACAGAACAATAATCTAACAGAAGGAAGATCTAACAGAACAATAATCTAACAGAAGGAAGATCTAACAGAACAATGATCTAACAGAACAATGATAAAATAGTTGAGTCAGAAATATATACTACGCTCTTGGCAGGAAGTACCGATACTGGGATACTGATGGATTGGGATGTCTCCCTTCGAGGGCTAATTAGAAACCCCCTAACACAAACATGCATATGAGAAAAAGAACATTAATGGCAGAAAACGTATGTGTCCTTACAACTAAAGGGATTACTTCATCATCATCATATGTCAAGAGCTATCTCTCCACAGCTAAAGTGATTCTTCATCACCATTATCAGCATTACCATTGCCATCATCATTGTTATTATCCTCATTATCATTGTCATCATATTTGTCGTCATCGCAATCACCAAGCAAACATTACTACCTTCACCACCACCCAGAATCATCATCACCACCACCCCAAAGACCAGCACCACCACCACCCCAAAGACCAGCACCATCACCACCACCGCCTCCCTCACCAAACCACCATCAACATTATTGTTTATCTATTTCAAACTACTATGGAAATGCAATCTCAATATTTGAACTGAGTGCCTGTTTTCTGTACTTGATGTCTAGACATACGTTGAGCATCCCTAATGACTTACTGATTTGTAACTCAGTACATTGTTACCATGAGAAAATGTTCAAAGAAATTCAGGCAATTAGAATAAGACAGAATAATAAACAATCTTAGATACACGGTTTGACACATTATAACCAAAAATAACGTGAGCTCGAGCCACATTAAACTATAGGCAATAGCAGATAGCTTGAGAAAGAATACAAATTGTACATCAACATTTAGTAAATAAAAGCCATTGTAACCAACACAGGAAATGACAAATTAAAGCTAAATACCAAAGTACAGGGAACAATACTAAAATTAATCAAGAAATTGGGTCCCCTAGTATTTTACATATCCTGTGATATATAGATAGACCAGGAACAAGAACGTTCTGTTTATGTCTATCATTGGATATTCTCAGCCTCATTTCATGTGATTCATATGTGTATAGTGTGTCTTTTAAAGTCGATGCTCACTGACGTCACACACAGACTCGTACAAAATACTCTCAATTCATATGATGTAGTGTCACCATTAATATTCATGAGTGCACAGTGATGTTGTTGACATCCCGTATTATCATAGTCACAATGTTTTGCATTGAATGTCCTAGAAGGATTATAAATAGATCAATAGTGTTCGAAAGGTTCGATGGGGCTCTTAGTGGTTCCATAGGGCTCTAAAAGTTCCAATTGTACTCCACAGATTAAATATGGATTTACAGATCGCGATATATCTCCAAAAAGTTCGACGAGGCTCTAACGGGTTCAATGGTGCTCTTCTTCTTCTGCGTTCGTTCTCAAACTCCTGTAGATTATCAGGATATAGTCCGGAGAACGGAATGCGTTGTGTCAAGGTTTACAGCATTGCTGCGATATCTGCTCCTTTCAACCTGACACATCCGACTTCAGCATGGCTTTGGGTCACTGACCCTATATGGGATGGGACAGCCAACTCCATCTCATAACCTCCTTACTCGCCTTTTACGACATGCATGGAAGGTAAACAGTGTTGCTATTCTTTTCTCCCCTTTTGGGCCTCGGCAACACACGGGCGCAATGGTGCTCTAAAGGCAAAGGTAGGTCCCATGGCTGCAACTTACCGTCGGGGATGAAGATAACTCTTGATGCACTAAGTCGCATAAATGATTAGGTGAGGTGGCCAATTCTCTTCCTTGCTGTCCTTATCTTCACTAATACATGTGCCAGGTACCCATTTACAGCTGGGTCTACTGGAGGAGCAGTCGTGTAAGGCGAAAAATCACGACCGGATTGTTTTTCCAATTTGGTTTGTAATCTGACACGCTGTAACCCGGCGACAGTAAGCAATCTCACTAACAATTAAAGCTATCGCGCTCATCTCCGTGCTCCTAGGGTTCAATAATAGTAAATAAGACTGCAATAAAACTGTATAACAATATTACTTGCGTAAAGTACAAGATCCATAAGCTTTACAATGAACGCACAGACTTTCATAATGTAGGATATAGGTATCAAAATATACATACAGCCATATACAAGAAATTTCAATGTTTCAACCTTAATGCCATTTTAAAGAACATATAACAAAGTAAAAATAAACGTACTGTCGCAAAAGCATTAAACCGTTGACATTTAACAGCAGAATAGGTAACACGTATTATACACGAGAATTGGCACGGAGAAGCAAATTAAAATATATATATTCGGAAAATGGGAAGGTAATAAAACAACTATGCATGAAAACAGCATTAACAACAACGCAACAAAGACCCACAACCAAAATCTAAATACACGAATTATCTGTATTGAGAAAAATGGCTTAAAGGGTACTAAACTGTAATATATAGCTACTTCAAGGGCGTACCTAGCTCTATTGTCTGCGGTGCAAGATTTTATTGCCGTGACCTGAATGTCACGGACAACACAATGATCAGCGCCATTGAAACGAATAGCAACAGGAACATGCGAGCTGTGGTTAATGACACATTAACTGTGTTGTCTTGTATACTGTTTTGTATTCTGTTTTCAGTATTTGTTCATACCCAATGCTCTGATAGTCTGTGCGTTCCTTGTAAAGTTGATCGACCTTGTGATTTACGTAAGTATAAAGGCTCCAATAGAGCAATTTAGACTTCAATTGGGCTCCGACGAGTCTAATTGTGGACTGAAGAATTAAATAGTGTTCTGAAGGGATCGACATCTCACTAAAGTATTCTATATGGCGTTAAAAGAATTCAATTATGCTCAAAAGCGTTCAACTTGGCTTTAAAGAGTTCAATGTGGATCTAAAGAATTCAATATTGCTTGTAGAGATCAATGTGGATCTAAAGAATTCAATATTGCTTATAGAGTTCAATATGGCTAAAACTTTTAGCATGGAAAAACATATGATAATCACAGTTAAAGAAATCAGGAAGGCGCAGAAATGTACAAAAAACACAGCACCAGGGACAGATGACATTAGATACGATGACATTAGTCGGAGAACGGATGAGGAGTTGGGAGAGTTGGCGGACATGTTCAATAATAGCCTTCTAAAGGGCACAGTGAAAGAAGACTGGTTGCCCTGCTATTTAGTTCTAATACCCAAACCTGGCAAGGATCACACCAGGATACATGGCTACAGAATAATAACTATGCAGAATACGATTGGCAAGCTTTTATAAAAAATTGTGGCCTGGAAGGTATGATGTCATCTTGAGAGAAATATGTGTTTACCAACATTGTTAGGAGGGTATCGCCCAGGAAAGAAGACATGGCAGAATGCAGCCGTATTTGATCACGATGTTTTTGAGGGGTTCGATTTGCGAATGGAGACGTGCGGTCGCAATAGATCTTGAGGATGCTTACAAAAGGGTGTCCTTGGATATCTTGATGGACCAACGGTTAAATCTTGCAGTAAATCCTTTTGTAGAGAGGTGGGTTGGTGCGACCCTGATACACAGGTTAGTAGTTCTTAAATGTCGTAACTTGGTAATGGGACCAACGGTTATTACTCATGGTCTGCCACAGGGATCATCTATCTCCTGTGCTTTTCAATGTATACACAGTACAGCTCACTAGCAATGAAATCACAGGTGCTGGCAGAACGATGTCGTACGCCAATGACGTCCTGGTGTATAGGCAGGGCAGAAATCGAGAAGAGTGCGTCGTGGCACTACAGAAGGAGCTGGACAGACTGACTAATTGGTGTAGAGACACGGCAGCAGTGGTAAATCCTTCTAAGGCATTTGTGACGTGGTTTTCCTTGAACAATCATATGGTAAAGACACCCATGCCACATGTTTCGTTGTCCGGAAAAAAGTTTAGAAAGAACTAGCACAATGAGATATCTGGGTGTGTTTTTTGACAGAAGACTGGGTTTCATGGAACATGTTGACCACGTTATATTAAGGACAGGCAAAGGCTTAGCAGCAATTAACGTTATGGATGTTGTGCAGTGTTAGCAGAGGATGTTATTTCTTTTGTGCCAGGGTTTGATGGTGGCTGTGGTGGAATATGCACTGGCAATTCTGACTCTTAACCAAACTCAGATAGAAAGACTGGATAGAATCAAGAACGTAGCAATGCGTATTGTACTTGGGCGCACACGAGACACATCGACAAGAGCTATACGGTACCTACTTGACAGTCCTACGGTAACAGCAGAGCACAGATTACAGCATTGCCGTGCATGGGCGTATCTTCAAATACATGCAGATAAGGAACACCCGTTGTATTCCGAAATCAATCAATCAATCAATAAACCCATAACCCTTCAGGGTCGTAGGGGTACCACATTGGATGCTTCAGCACACAGAGTCCTCCAGCGAATTCTATCGTCAGCGATGCGGATGAGTGTGGAAATATCTAGCCCTGTCCATTCCTTGATGTTGTCTGTCCATGTATTCCGATGTTGTATTCCGAAATACAAAACGTTAAAGATAGCAGACTTAAGAGAACGAAGTCGTGGATGGGACATGCTGAATATGTCATATAAAGCGTGTGCAGATTGCAAGATGAGTCTACCCGCAGATTTCGAAACTTGTTTGAGAGTAGTAATATCACTTAGTAGGGAATGCAGAGAATGGTGTACCACAGCTGTTGAGAAAGAAGTGCAGGCTTTAATCAGTGAGAATGCTAAAAAGGGGTATATGATTATATACACTGATGGATCTGTGATTAGGCATGTTCGCAGTGCTTGGGTTTTCAAAGCTCAGTGCGCAGGTAAAACGATCAGATAGGAGAGTGGGGCCTTTGCGGTTACTACAAGTAGCATGACCATGGAGACTATGGCGGTGACCAGGGCATTTGAGTGGGTATGCACACAGAAGGTAACACAGGTCTGCATCTTGAGTGACTCTATGAGTATGATTAGGAAGGTACAAGAAAATCTCGTTCATGAACAGTGGATTGAGGCCCTGAGAAAAGCGAGGCCGAAAGTGGTTCCATTTGTTTTTGTGCCTTGGCAAGTGGGTATTCAAGGTAATAAAATAGCAGATCAACTGGCGTCATGCGCGATTGTGGCACAGGGTAAAGGGGCAATGGATAGAGCTGACGTTATGAAATCCTCAAGAGATATAGCACGCGAGAGTGAGACTAATGTGGATGATGATTTCTTTTCAATGGCCAGGATTAAAGATCAGCGTTTTAATGCGGTGTTGCTAGATGTGAACATTTTGGAGGGCGCAGAAGAATGATGGTCAACCAGCATAGGACAGATACTGTCAGTAGAAGTGTAATGGTTGATACACTCAGGGAGAGATCGGAGTAACTATGGACGTGTCCAGTTTGCAGTGATGGTGATCCGACGACTCACTCACTAACTAAACTAAACTAAACTAAACTAAACTAAACTAAAACTAAACTAACTAACTAACTAACTATCTAACTAACTAACAAACTAACTAACTAACAACTAACCAACCAACCAACCAACCAACCAACCAACTAACTAACAACTAACTAACTAACTAACTAACTAACTAACAACTGCTTTCAGTAACACAGCCCTGTCTCTTCTCATCGATTTGTCTTCCACTATATCATTACCCGCCAATGAATCAACTGTTTCGATGTCTCTGACTCTCGCATGACCTCGAACGTAGATCAATGTGATCCCTTGGACGTTGTTGATAGGAATAGGAATACCCCACTCCTTTCTTATCATGTGTTTATCTTGCGCAGCATACCATGGAAGGCTGATTGAATCACTGTGGGTATTAGTGATTGCCTCGTCAGTCAAATGCGAGCAGATGACTGCCTTTATTTCCATGGGCAGAAAACATTGCTGTAAAAATTGCCAAAAAAGAAATCAAAAGAATTCCAGGAATTCCTTTACAGTATTAAAAATTCATGAGACTAACAGGAATTGAACCAGTCCGTTCTACGGCACCAAATCGCCTAGCAACAATTGCACACGCGTTTTTCAGTACTTGACTAACCGCATCTCCAAAAAAAAGATACGATTTCATCAAGCCATTCAAATCGTGTAAATTTTGTTGCTAGGCGATTTGGTGCCGTAGAACGGACTGGTTCAATTCCCGTTAGTCTCATGAATTTTTAAAAATTGTCCTCTGGCTTCCTACTTAAATTTACAGTATTATGAGTTTTCAAATCGCATATGTTTCATAGTTTTACTGTATATACTTATATTGTATATTCTTATAATCTGAAGGTCTCACCAGTGGTGTACCAGGGAAATCACCACGCATCAGTAAACGCTTAGTATGTGATACAGAGAGGGTTTTTTTAATTGTGAAAGTATCATGCGTCTTCATCAATATGCTTTTACCCATTGAGTAGAAAATTGCTTCTCAAAAGCGTTTTACACCGCTGAGAGTTGGAGTCTTCTATGTATCAAATTAAACCCTTGGAGAAATCATCCAATAAACAAAATGATAGAAAAGTTATGTTACTTGAAATTCCCGGAAATCTAAACAAATTGAAAAACCCATCTAGAGAAACATGGATCAGCAAAAAATGTATTTACAAAAAAAATTACAGAAACAATATAAACTAATAACATGCAGAGAATATTAAATAACAGATTTACCAGTACTGCAACACCCACCGACATATGGACAGGCAAGTTGTCCGGCTTTGGGATGAGAACTTCCTCAAGCTCGGTACTGAAGCTGACACTCTTGCTGGGGCTGGAATGTAGTGGACGACTGCAGTTTGGGGCAGCCACTGTCTCGGCACTACGGCTAATAGGGCTAGGGACCCTGAAGAATCGTGGATAGTTTGGGGTCAGGATGGGAGCAGAGGCTCTTCGGTTTCTAGAATCCCTGTTATTGTGATGATGATAGTAGGGACTGTGGTATCGCAAGCCGAATCTGTAAGCATTGCCGCCAGACTTCCGCCTGGTTTTACGGGCCAGAGTTCCTGCTCTTGCCATCATAGACATGGTGAACAATTCCAACTATCTAGGCTTCAACAATTACATATAGGCAATATCCTCATAATATTCATGTGTGAATGTCAATTATCCAATTCCATGTCACAGAAATTAAACATGCTGTCACAGGTCTAAAAAATTAAGTCACATTCCGGAACTAGAATGAAAAAAAATTCGAACCTGAATTAACTTCTTATACTGTTCACATTTAACAACTAAGCATTTATACAAACCAAATAAATTACATTTCGTATTCAATAATTCACTTAAAACACATAAAATGAGGTATGTACGGAACTCTATACTTATATTAAACCGATAACACCGAAATATATACCCATTCATCTCGATAGCAAGCTGGAATAATGAACCATTTGCGCAACTACTTCTAAATATATTATTACTATTAATAATCTCCCATATTGCCGGTTCTCGACAGGGAGAAAAATAAATATTGATTCAATGACCTGCAATTCAAATTATGAGCGTAAACTATGGACATTGTGAAATGTTTATTTGGATGTTACATTCATTATATGAAAACGTAGATGGAAATAACTGGGGCACATTCTTAGACTATATGAAAACAGACTGAACCAGCAAACCATTATGTGGACATCTGAGGGGAAAAGAAGTCTCAAAATTACCCTAAAAAAGCACCATACTTAAAGAAGGAGAAATAATAAGTTGCAAGTCCATACAAGAACTAAACGTACAGGCAGCGGACCGCAACACATGGAGAATCAAACCCTCTGCCCTATGTGCCGACTGTGGAAGGAAAGGAATACATTAACTCAGGTGTTCTCAAACTCATTAAAGGCATGGCGCCCTTAACGTTCAGATGATTTACGGCAAAACTAGAGACCTGATAATTTTAAGTTTATTTTCAATTATCTTTACGTTTTGGTGAGGTTGCAGCGGCGCCCCTGGGCGCCGCGGCGCACACTTAGGGAACCACTGCATTAACTAATTAATTCATAGATTACAGTAACGAAGAAGCAATGTTTAAGCTGAATATGTCTGACAAAACTGTGTAACTTCGCACTGTGTAACAAAACTGTGTAACTTCGCACTGTGTAACAAAACTGTGTAACTATGCTGAAAACCATAAAACCATGACACAAAACATTCCGTTCTCCAAAATATATTCTACCAATATGTATGAATAATATATTTGGACACCTGATATATATATAAACATATATCCATGGTTATTGGACTGTTTTTGTAAATATGTTATTTGCAACTAATAAACCAGCAATTTAATCTTTGGTTGGTTGAATAATCAACTTGTCAGACAACGGGTCAATCAGTCATCTAATCAACACCTAATCCCCATAACTTGTCACTGAAAAAACTAAATGAATTAACCAACCAGCTAAATAACAAGTTAACTTGTCAGGGCCATATATATGACTTTACTAAATGGTAGACAATGTTGCTGATAAATACAAAAATTGCTTTTAAAATAACATTGAAAGCAAAAACTGCATTGTATCACAGGCTGAAGTTCTCTTCTGAAGTTCAGGGAAGCCTACCTTTCTAAAGAGATAGACTATGCATTGCAAAGTAAGAAACCGGTCCTAGCAGCATGTATAGACCCAAGGAAAGCTTTTGATAAGGTTTAGATAGAAGGATTTCTAAAGAAATTGAGAACTTACAGAGTCAATAATAGGATGTATAAATGGATGAAAGCATACCTACACAACAGAAGAGCTAGAGTAAAACTAGATGGTTACAAAAGCAAGAAAGTCCTACTTTGTCACAGAGCACCACAGGGAGGAGTTTTGTCCCGCACACTGTTTCTGTTCTATACATGAATGCTATCTTTGCTGAGCTACCACATGGTACAAGAGTGACAATGTATACTGATGACTTGGTAATATGGTTCATGGAATAACTTGCGACAGTTACCCCCAGATAGGTACAAAGCGTTACCAAATAGATAAACAAATGGTGTGTCAACATCAACATAAATAAGTGTGGATTATCGGCGGCTCCGAGAAAACACCAAAGTCAAATCACACACAACCAGAGATCACCTATTTTCCGATGACTGTGTTCTAAATATCAACTCTTTGGCTGATCTACAGAGTATTATAGGCAGAGTCTCTAAAGCCTGTACCAAATTTGGACTTACTTTGAAACAGAAAAAACAGAAGTCATGTTACAACCAGCACCTGGCAAAAGCTATCTCGAGCCCTGCATAAAGGTAAATATCTTAGCACTGAAAGTTGTGAATAGATTCAGATACCTAGGTAGTATTTTCTCACAAAATGCCAATGTTGATGATGAAGTGTATACAAGGATCGCCAAGGCAAACAGCACCTTCGGCAGATTGCACGCAAATGTGTGGTGTAGAAATGGCATTAACCGACAGACTAAGCTGAAAGTTTACAGAGCAATGGTACTTCAAGTGCTGTTTAACCTACAAACTAAGCTGAAAGTTTACAGAGCAGTGGTACTTCAAGTGCTGTTTAACCTACAAACTAAGCTGAAAGTTTACAGAGCAGTGGTACTTCAAGTGCTATTTAACCTACAGACAGCTGAAAGTTTACAGAGCAGTGATACTTTCAGTGCTGTTATACGCTAATGAAACATGGACTGTGTATAGACGTCATGTGAAAAAACTCAAATCACTTTCACACAACTTGTCTCAGAAATAGTATGAACATCAGATTACAAGATTCCTAATACCACTGTCCTTGACAGATTCGGTATCCCGAGCATTGATATTATCCGGATGCCGACACATTGGTTAAGCAGGTCATTTGATACGTATGTCAGATCATTGCCTACCAAAGATATTTCTCTATGGTGAGCTGGAGAAGGGTACACGATCTCAAGGTGACCAAAAGAAGTGCTACAAAGATTCGTTAAAGAGCTCACCGAAAGCCTTTGAAATAGACCAAGATATATGGGAAGAGCTTGCACAAAATAGATCTACATGGCGCTCTACGGTAAAAAAGAGCGCATCATCTTGTGAAAAGAGCAGAAATGCAGCAGCTCAATAGCGGAGAGTAGCTAGAAAATCACGAATAGACCAAAATTCGTCTACAGTGGTCACTGCATGCTCGAACTGTCCAAGAGCATTTACAGCTCGAAAAGGAGTTATTATACGTCTACGAACTATTAGACGTGGACATATACTAATTGAATTTTCAAAAGTGGATGTAACAAATGGTCATCATCACTTGTGATACTTTCGTTACTGCATGGTTTCCTGGAAAGGAGTGCAGAGAGACTTTCTATGGGCTGTGATAGACCTTGTGATAGACCTTGTGATAGACCTTGTGATAGACCTTGTGATAGACCTTGTGATAGACCTTGTGATAGACCTTGTGATAGACTTTGTGATAGACCCTGTGATAGACCCTGTGATAGACCTTGTGATAGACCCTGTGATAGACCCTGTGATAGACCCTGTGATAGACCCTGTGATAGACCCTGTGATAGACCTTGTGATAGACCTTGTGATAGACCTTGTGATAGACCCTGTGATAGACCCTGTGATAGACCCTGTGATAGACCTTGTGATAGACCCTGTGATAGACCTTGTGATAGACCTTGTGATAGACCCTGTGATAGACCTTGTGATAGACCTTGTGATAGACCCTGTGATAGACCCTGTGATAGACCTTGTGATAGACCCTGTGATAGACCTTGTGATAGACCTTGTGATAGACCTTGTGATAGACCTTGTGATAGACTTTGTGATAGACCCTGTGATAGACCTTGTGATAGACCTTGTGATAGACGAACACACGAAACATACAGATAGGTGTGGTACTACGCTTTACTCTTTCACCACAACAAAAAGATGGTGACCTCAAGAAAAATGGAGAGCTTCTGGAGGGGGACAAACAACCCACATATCTCAGAGTCACATTTGACAGTAGGTTTACATCGAAGGAATACACCAAAAAAAGCGGCAACAAAGGTCAGTAGAAATGTAGTCATCCTAAGAAAACTTAGTGGAACCACATGGAGAGCAAATTGGACAATAATTAGTACAGTTTACCAACAGGACATACGACCACACCTGGAATATGCGTGGTGTCCAGCATTAACTACACGAGCAAGATAAGGGACAAAACCAGGAACTTATGATCACCACGGGGGTGGGGGGGGGCGGGCTCAATAAAATAATAAAATCAACACCCATACTAGAGATGGAGACATTTGGGAGGAAATAAACACCGATTGATGATGGCAGAGACATAAGGGTGCTAAGACATTCAGAAAAGTTCCACTGTATGCCAAGTCATCAAAGAAAAAAATATATCAAAACTAAGCATTGAGACGACAGGAAAGAAGTGGCTGAGGTGAAAGGAATGTTCAGTGACAATGAACAAAATAGTGTACAAAGTAAGGCAGTTACTCTCAGTCTACTGGATGATGAATATTCACAAAACATATGGATCAGAGTATATACAGATGAATCAGCAGATAATGTAGTAAAAACTGGATTAGCAGGAATATATATATATAAGGAGTGCCTAAGCACTGTTAGGGATAGAATTAAAATACGGATGGAGAAATTCTGTCATAATTACGAGGCACACATCTAGGAAATCAAGGTGGTAACTGAAAAACTGGTAGCTCCAAAATTGATCCACAGCCTGCAATAATTCAAGATATATCGGCATCCCAAGCACTTCTGCCCAGAAAACTGTCAAACCTACAAATACTGCTGACCGAACTAAGTAAGTATCGTACAGTAGCTATGAATTATGGAATACCTGGAAATGAGATAGCAGATCGTCTGGCTAAGGAGAGAGCTGCTGATGATCAACCAGATGTGCTAATAAAGTACCATCAAAAGAAACAAATGATCAGAGGTATTATAACGTCAACTCCAACACAAGATGACTATCACATTATGGACAGACCAGACCAAGTTGTCATTCTGCGTATTAGAACAGGACACAACCGACTCCGCAGCTACATGTATACAAAGTTCATAATTGGCAACCTGGCTATATATACATTTGGACACGCACCTCAGACAGAATTCATATTTGTTTAGGAGTGCCTGTAATATGAAATGTTGAGGCATATACAGTGACCACGAGAAGCAATAGTGGAAGAAAATTTGTCCGGTTCTCTCTACGAGTTACTAAACACAATCAAGTTTATAAAAGAGACATAATTTCAGATATAAGTATGTTCCAAGAGAACGAAAGAAGAAGTAGAATGTAGTTCAGAAAAGGGAATGAGGTGTTTTATAGCTTACAAACCAGCTGCGATATCTGCACTGTTCGGCCTGACACATTCGACTTTTTTATGGCCTATGGCTCACTTTGATCCTCTATGGGATGGGACAACTCCCCCTCAAAACTTCCTTAGCTGCTTTTTACAGCATGCCTGGCATATAACAATGTGGTTATTCTTTACTCCGATTTTGGAGTCTTGCAGAACAAGGGCGAATAGTGATAATAATAGTAATAGGAATTATAAATAATAATAGTAATAATACTAGTACTAATAATAATTATAATATTAATAGCAATAATAATAAAATTAATAGTAATAGTAATAATAGTTATAATATTAATAGTGACAGTAATAATAACAATATTAGTAATAGTAGCGATAATAGAAATAATAATAATTTAGTAACACAATTAGTAATAATATTTTTAGTAAAATAATAGTATAAATAATAATAATAATAATAATAATAATAATAATAATAATAATAATAATAATAATAATAATAATAAAAGCGTAATCCGTTAAGGAGGCAACATTGTAGCCATCAGCAACAGAACATACCAAACATGCTTATCCTCAGCTATTTGGACGAAGGTGCGAACAGTTATGAAAACACAATCCACACTGAGAATTGTCATAACTACATTCAGCCAATATTACAATGAAATATTTCAGTGGAATATGTATTAACTCTGTGCAGCTTATCCATCGCCTCCCGGAAACATTACACAAAACTAAGTGTATTGTATTGTCACATGATTTTTTTAAATTGTGACGGAATTGTAACATGTTGGAGATTTTGGAAAAAGAAACATTCTATAAAAGTCTACATTATAGCTAAAAATATTTATCTGAAAGAAATTTTTTTTTCTCCAAGTTAGTTGTGAACTTTGATGTCAGTACGCTGATCTTATCAAATTACAAGATGTGGGGGCTGGTTAGTTTCAACCAGCTTCCGGCGCCTTGTGTCGTCTACTAGAAAAATCTATTCATGTTTTCAACGCTGCTCGGGGGGTGTAAGAGATATTGAATACAACTAGACACAACTTGACGGTCGGGCTACTATGAAATGTCATTAAATAAAATGGAATGTCAAATCTCATATGTAACATGATGACATTTGCAGTAGACGACATGTGCTAATTTTCATAAATGTGTCACTGGTGATATCTTGCTTGTTTGTATTATTTATGTTGTTTTTATTATGTTGTTTTATTATTTATGTTTTTATTATGTTGTTTTTATTATTTATGTTGTTTTTATTGTCTTGTTATTATTTATGTTGTTTTTTGTTAGAGGCAATACATTTCACATTCATGATAAGTACGAGAGTGCTTCAAATGAAAACCTTAAAGGTGTAATAGAAATTGAAATATTCCATTTACCTCTGAGCATTTCAGAATTATTGTTAAAGATGTCGAGTGTCCTACCATCTTGATGCAGACGAATAACGTTATATCATAATAGAAGTTTATTTACATGCACCGGAAAGTAGCAAATTTATGTTATCCGTTTTTTTTGGTTTTTTTTAAAATTCAGTGATTCGCCGAAGACGGATGTGTCGGGCCATTGACGCAAATAAAACGACGACACAACGCACTTCCATTCTATGGACTAGATCCTGCTGCACATCTAGCAGGATCATGACATGATCCTCCTACAAGGGAGATCCATCGGGAGTTTGATAATGAACGCGGAAGAAGAAGAAGTATTCAGTGAAAAAGTTATATCTATAAGAATGCATCGGCGATTGAAGGGCCAGCATAAGGATGCACTAGAAATAGTCTGAGGAGGGACCGAAGGTTTTTAAACGGCGTGCAATCTCAGATTGTACAGGACTAGGTCACGCCGTGACTACCGCACATAGAAGGCATATCAGCAGCATCGAAATAAGCCTTTTTGACATGTTTTCGACTATTTTCGTGAATTTTGTTGGTCGCTGCTGGTAGGCGACACAAAGTATATGCAGTGACCACCGGAAAGCACGGCTATAATCAAAATCATCACAAATGAAGGCTTGTTTAGATTCTGCTTGTAGGTCTTTTATATAAGACGGTCAGACACCGAGTGATCCCACAGTCTCGGTCGCAAATATCACAGTATCACGTATATCTTAGCCTGTCTGACATTTTCCATGCTTTTCTTTGAGACACTCTAAGTGTACGCAATGTGACAAATAGCGGTCACATCAGCGAGAATGAGTGACAAATAGCGGTCACAACAGCGAGAATGAGTGACAAATAGCGGTCACATCAGCGAGGATGAGTGACAAATAGCGGTCACATCAGCGAGGATGAGTGACAAATAGCGGTCACATCAGCGAGGATGAGTGACAAATAGCGGTCACAACAGCGAGAATGAGTGACAAATAGCGGTCACATCAGCGAGGATGAGTGACAAATAGCGGTCACATCAGCGAGGATGAGTGACAAATAGCGGTCACATCAGCGAGGATGAGTGACAAATAGCGGTCACAACAGCGAGAATGAGTGACAAATAGCGGTCACATCAGCGAGGATGAGTGACAAATAGCGGTCACATCAGCGAGGATGAGTGACAAATAGCGGTCACATCAGCGAGGATGAGTGACAAATAGCGGTCACATCAGCGAGGATGAGTGACAGATAGCGGTCACATCAGCAAGGATGAGTGACAAATAGCGGTCACAACAGCGAGGATGAACAACGTGTGAGATCAGCACTCATGACTATACTGCTGAAGGACTCCGCAAATACTATACTGAAAATCTCGTCAATGATTGTTGACAACCGTCTTTTACCGTGACGTCCCTAATTAGTTCTTTCTTGTATTTCTAATTGACCGTGTTCAAACTCATCGGGACACGTGGGACAGGACGCAAATTCCGAACCTCAACGTTATGGTGATCCCCACAATATTGAATACCTTGTAAGTCAGTTTACTTTGTCGCAAGTTGACGTGGTAGCTGAATCATAATTGTTCTCCAGTAGTGAAAGGCTTTCACTAACTTAGAGCGTGGTATATCAAGTGACATATTCATTCCAGAACGTTGTCTTCGTCGTGGATACTCTGAAGGCCTCTCTGTTCCGGGCAAGCAGGCCTGCATTGGTCAAAGACATATGCATACATTCTTCGATGACACTGGTCCATCAACTTCTTTGTCTTACTCTTCTTCTTTTGTCTCGCACTCTGCCCTTTAGAATCAGCCTTTCGATACCATCATGTCGCTTTAAGTGCCCAAAATAGCTTCCTTCTTAGGACGGTATTTAGCAGCAACCCTTCGTTTAGTTCAGTAATTTCAAAACTTCAATGTTCTTATTATTCTCTGTCCATGATATTCGTAGGATCTTTCTGTAGCACTTAATTTCAAATGAATTTATTCTTTTGGATATTGTCTTGTTTAAAGTCCAAATTTTACATCCATATGGGGCCACTGGGAACACACGTGATCTTAAAAGTGTTGCTTTAGTGTTGTTATTACTAATTTGCTATATCTTTCTCATTCGAGTCTTCTCCTAATCTCGACTGAACAATCTCTGGAACTGTTTATATTTGCTCCCAGAAATTCGAATTTATTTACACAGTCTTGTTTTTAATTGTCGATGATGATTATTGGTTTGGTCTTTGTTTTGTCTGTTGTCATAATTTTTGTTTTCTGTGTGTTTTTAGATATAGATTTTGGATCTCGCTGTATTTCTTTGCTGTTGTGATTAGCTGTTTCAGTCTCACGGGATGTGTAGTAAGGAGGACTGTGTCATCTGCATATCTTATGTCTGGAATCTAGAGAGTGGTACAGTTCCCAAAATATGTCACATATGCATAACCGTATGAAAGCATTGGGTTCTTTCTTTAATGTAGAATATAGTAGATAGATTATAATACACAAACAAACAAACCGTAAGGGTATGTAAATTCTCGAGCTAATGATACGCAGGGGTCGACAGGCCTTAGTGTAAAAAAATCTGATTGTATCTGCTTATACTTTCATCACTGTGTGGAGAAATATAAAAAAGCTGATTGTATCTGCTTATACTTTCATCACTGTGTGGAGAAATATAAAAAAGCTGATTGTATCTGCTTATACTTTCATCACTGTGTGGAGAAATATAAAAAAGCTGATTGTATCTGCTTATACTTTCATCACTGTGTGGAGAAATATAAAAAAGCTGATTGTATCTGCTTATACTTTCATCACTGTGTGGAGAAATATAAAAAAGCTGATTGTATCTGCTTATACTTTCATCACTGTGTGGAGAAATATAAAAAAGCTGATTGTATCTGCTTATACTTTCATCACTGTGTGGGGAAACATAAAATGATATATTCTCACTGTTAGGGAACACCCTAACGTACTAAAAATGCGAGAGCTGGTACAACACAGGGTAGTAGAGTTAGAGCTACTGTGTCCCCTTTGGAGGAAGCAAACTGAACTATTTTCACTAGACAACTTTAAGGTTAGAATGTACGTTATTATGAGTCGTCACTGTGTAAAACATAATATAAAGTTTTACCATCTGCTCTGTGTAGGTAAACATGTTGTCTGAGAAATTGAAATGCCTGTGCAAGATTGTGTGTTGTGTTTGGATCATGTCAATATATTTCAAAGTAGGAACACGAAACGGATGTTTAAAAATACTTAATTCAAATTGCACATTATGTCTATATATATATATATATGTGTGTGTGTGCACGCGCGCGTGCGTGCGTTAATGCGTGGTGTGTATGTGTGTGTGGTTATGTGTGGTTCTGGTGTGTGTGTGTGTGCGCGTGTGTGTGTTGGAAGAGGGGGGGGGGTAACCACATGTGGCTGAGTTAGTAAGAGTTATCTTTCCTGATAACAGTGTTTCCAGTTTGACAAATCGGTGTTTGAGTCCAATGTGATAATTGTTAATTTTTATCATAGACCCATCCCACTGGAGATTGTACAGCGTACACCAAGTATGAGTTAAACACAATCCCACAGCATTTGAAGATTGTACAATGTACAGCCACCTTGAGTCAAACACGATTCCATATTGAAAGATTGTACTGTGTACAGCCACCTTGAGTAAAACAAAATCCCAGTGCATTAGAAGATTGTACAAATTACGACCACTTTGAGTCAAACACGATCCCACTGAAGATTGTACAGTGTACAGCCACCTTAAGTCAAGCAAGATCTCATTGCATTGGAAGATTGTACCGACTACAGCCACCTTGAATCAAACATGATCCCACTGAAGATTGTACAGTGTACAGCCACCTTAAGTCAAATACGATCCCACTGCATTGGAAGATTGTACAGCGTACAGCCACCTTACGTCAAACACGATTTCACTGCATTAGAAGATTGTACAGACTGCAGCCAACTTGATTTAAACAGGATCCCACTGAAGATTGTACAATATACAGCCACCTTGATTTAAACAGGATCTAACTGAATTGGAAGATTGTCCAGCGTACAGCCGCATTGGCTACAACACGATCCCACTACATTAGAAGATTGTACAGAATAGTCACTTTGAGTAAATCCAACCACATGGAAAGCTCTGAAAAACTTCCATATAAAAGTTAATAAATGCCAGAGAAACATCAATCTGGAGTTTAAATTACAACACTCCCTCATGGCATTGAGGACAAGTATGATAAACTAGTAGTTCCTTAGGGTACTATCATCATCATCATCATCTAGCTCCCGAAGCCTCTCACTTATGCATTGTTTTTCCTGTTTTTCAAGAAAGCAGAAAACAAGTTTAACATAATTCTGACAGACTTTTCGTCTGTGTTCTTCACATCACTCCCTGTTTAACGCAATACACGCCCCGTCTCATCCTAGTTTATCGTCGTTGCTATGGATGACGTTAATGTTGTTGTGTAAGACTCGTACGTATAAATGTTAACTACCGAGATCATATTTCTGCTTTTATATTCAGCAAATCATCAAGTTACCGTAGAAAATCGTATGACAAAGCGGCTGAAACATCGCATGAACTTCACAAAATCAATATTTCTTGCGATGATCTCAAATTTCTAATATTATTTTTTTTTTTGCAGGAACAATCAGAATGATTGAAGACAGTGTCATATTGTTTCCAATTGTCTGTACTGTTTTGTCTAAATGTTACCCATTTCATTACATATCTTTCATTTATATGTATATATGACAGTGTGTGTGTGTGTGTATATATATGTGTGTGTGAAAGAGAGAGAGAGAAAGAAAGAGAGAGAGAGAGAGAGACAGACAGAAGACGTCGCCTGATATTCACGTTGTAAATTCTCTCATTTGGAATATAATGGTAGGGTCGAAAAACAGGAAATTAGGGAACTGAGAAAAACACAGGCACCCAAACAACTGCCCAGTCTAAGATTCCCCGGTTCATAACACCAATTTTATCTTATAGATGCGAGTCTTGGACAATAAATAAACAGAAAAGTGGAAAATTAAAGGCAACAGCGTTGTTGTTCTATAGAATAATGCTGAGAGTATCATGGACAGCTGGGAAAACTAATTAAAAGGTGCTGAAAGAGTCAAACGTGAAACAGGGGTTACTTAATGCTATCCGAAAGAGACACACTTTACTTTGTGTGCACTTTAAGAGATAGAGAGGTCTGGAGAACACAGTTACAACAGGTAATATAGAAAATCAAGAGAGATCGAGGACGACACCGCGAGATAAATATTATTTTAAACAATTCTAGATAGTCTGACATCGTGACATGGCAGAGTCAACAATGATCCCGATAAAAGATACTCAAAGTAGATAATTGAAGAAATCTATGATCGACTACGCCAGTAAGCACGGCACGTGATGATGATGAGACTACGGTTTATCAATTTGTTATCAATAGTGCTATCGCTGTATGTAAAGACACAAAACACCCATGCATGTACGAGTATATATATTCTTGGAGTTTCAGGTATACACGTTTAGGACAGTTTGGCCATGTGAAAGGAATGTACCAACTATCGCACTACAAATGGAATTCTTATGTTGTTGACAGCAAAGGGAGACATACCTAAACTGAGATATAATAACATCTGCAGGGGTGCAAAGGGAACGCATTGCTCTAGGCGGACCCAGGGTTAGCAGATAACCAAGATCCCAAATGTACCTCCTCGCGGTGCACCCTGGAAACAGAAATACAGCAGCTCGAGCTGATTCTGGCCAAACCATTTGGGGATCGTGTCCGAGAATGTGGAGGTAGCAGGTGGAAAGAGATTTGACTGCATAAGAGACAGACAATATCTCCGACACCACCAGCATCACCACATATAGCGACACTGTCGACATACAGTGAAGCTAGTCAGTCCAGTCCGAACATTGGAGGGGCGGCCAATGTAAAAGCACGTAAAGGTAGATACATGGCGAGAGACAAATAGATTTCATACTGAGTACAATGAAACAATGAAAGGGCAGAACAGCGCTAGAGGGCAGCGCGAACTGCAAATAGAAAGTGAAAAGTTCCTAGGTAAGGGGTACTACAAGCTCCGTCAGCTCGAGACGAGCTTCTAGTTACCTGTGCTCCTTACAGACAGAGACCCAGACCCAATCATTGGCGTTCGGAAAAGCAAGAAGACCTAACCCAACTCTAATGTCGAGCCTTCCTAAACCGGAAATATGCTCGCGAAGAGAAAGGGTCCCGTACCCGATGGGCTTAGGTACAAAAGAGACAACGATTTTAGCCCTGGCCCAGATCCGGTTTTCCTATACCGGAAATACACTTGCAGAGAGAAAGGGTTCAGTACCTGATGGGCTCAGGCGCTTTTGGGACATGGTCGCTCAGCTCGAGAACTCCTTGCTCTCAAACGCGTGGTGTGAGATTCGAACTTGGACAAGGGGTACACAATGTCGGTGAATGACACCTCGGCTAAGAGGGCGAAAGAGCCAGGGTCCAACTCTTTCGATAGTTCTTCCCCTTAAGGAACCAGGCTCATGGATGAGAAATGGTTCAGTACCCGATGGGCACAGGCACAGTACGTCCAATTACACGAGGCAAGTTCATAGACAGTGGAACACCTCGTGCGAGACAGACGAGAGCAAAAATCGTCTGGGCGAAGAGTCACCACATACACACGATCCTGGAGACAGATATGGAGGCTGTCACAGGCTATGGTAGCCCACCAGAATTGTCAAGGCATGCCAAAATCTAATGTGCTAGGCCTACAAGGCGCATAACGGTTTCACAACATAATCACGCTCCCGGCGGAAATCGCACGGATATCCGTGCTGGTTACAATGGAGCGAACGCAAAACACACAAACAAACATCAGCAATACATTCTTGAATGATGTCATGATCAAAGAACTGATGGTTGATATTGCAGCAAGGAGTTTTGAGCTGCACCGAGTCATCCAATTGTCTGAGAGAGGCAAGAGTGGGACAACAGAAGACAAGACAAGCAGACGAAAGAGACATACATTCTTAAACACACATGTGTTATGTATATATTCTGTTCCCGTCGCTGAGGATTGAAAAATGGCAAATGAGCCACGAAAGAGTATGCAATTTGATGGCTTCGTAGTCCACATCAGCATTTCTCTGTTGGATTCTTCTGATGGCATGTATTGATTTCTTCAAACATCTTGTCTCGTTTCATACTCTGTAATCTTTTCTTTCTTTCCAGCTAGTGATTTTCTAATGTAGATTTCATTACAGATTTAAAGGTCATCTCGAGTAAATACTACATCAAAAGATAGCAAACCAGATGGTGAGAATTGAACCAACTTAACCAACCATTTATGCATACAACAACAGAAGATCGGGCTACAAGGAACGAGGCAGACTAAGAACTAGATGGATGGAGGTAGTCAAAGAAACCATAACCACACATGGGCTGACCATGGCCAATGCAATCCAAATGGCCAAAGACAGACAACTTCAACTCCCCCTCCCACGCGGCTTAACGGAGTGGAAAGGACATTAGATAGTTATAGTTTGAACTCGGTCATATTTCACAGTAGTAACGCAGAGTTTATATAAAAATACTATTTATCAATTGTAGTTTTGCTGCCATGCAGATTGTTGGGAGTTTGAGTGTTGACGACAGCTGGTAAGTCACAGCATTCGCTTTCCAACAACAGTTTCGATCTATCTATCCAGTTTGCCATTCTATTAAAGATATTTCCTAAATATTTGAACTCTGTGACCTGCTTTAGTTTTTACCATTGACATATACATTTAACTGGTCAAGTGTCCACTTTATAAAGCTGAACATTTGATGAAATCAAGTTATATAACTCATTAGATGTTTACATCCGGACAGAAAACATGAAATGAAAACAACAATTCATAATGCACATTCAAAACAAGCAAAATATTAACTACATTCACTAGAACGATGCTTTCTATTTTGTGTGCACACACACACACACAACGACATAATTAAGACAAATCTCAATGTTTTCTTCATAGTCTCTGTTTCAGATGTGTATAGTTTCATGTTGTATAGAGCAGGTTTATGTGTGGCTGTAATTCATCTTCAGATTCCTATATTAAAAATCTACAAATAGCAGTTTGTTTAGTGTGGTGTGGTCTTCATTATATATATATATATGGCAGGAGCTCCAACGAGATGTGAAGCAGGATAGCACAGGCCAAATGAGCATTTCAAAAGATAGAAACATTCTATGCAATAGAGTAGTATCAATGCATACAGGTGTTCAAGTGCTAGAATGCTAGAATGCTAGAATGTTATTTTCAGCCAATCCTTAAATTATGGACGTGAGACATGGACGGTAAACAACAGAGCTCTAGATAAGCTGGAGGCTACTGAAATGTGGTTTTTGAGAAGAATGATAAAATTCACTGGGGTAGCAAGAAAACTAAAATAGAAGCACTTAGAGATGCTTAAGAAAAAAAAGTATAGCAAAACTTATAAGAAGTCAATTTTTTAAGGGATCTGTTGAGAAAATCAAAATTTTAACATTTAGTCTTTCTTTTTTTCTTTTCGCTTTATACCCCTTTATGTCTTACAGCGTCAGTGGTAGAAAAGTTCTCTGTATTTGCCCTTTTGTTTGCCTCATGTATATTTCTTTTCGTTTATTCTTTTCTTTCTGTAATCCATCTTTTGCATGGTCTGCCCCTGGCTTTTTATTCATCATGTCTGTATAGTAATGATTTTTGAGGGGGCACTATCTGACTGTGGTAACATCTAAACAAATTACAAAGTTAAAAAAGACAATTATAAAATGCTACATCTATTCTATATTAATGTATGGCTCAGAAGCATGAACACTAAGCCAACAATTAGAAGAATAATTGATGCCTTTGAGATGTGGGTATATAGAAAAATAGTGAGAACATCATCTGTTTTCTTGCGGTCCTTATTGTTCTTCGTTCTATTTATTTTAACTGAAGTTATTACATTTTGTGCTCGGTGTCTGCACACATATTTGGAATTACTCTTGCATCTTATATAGAACGTCAATCTTTCTTTGGGTGCTAATATAAAGTATATTTGACTTTTGCTGTTAAGGTCGTTCCATTTCTACCACGTATACATTTTGGATTCTTTGTATTTGAAGAAGGTATTTGTTATGAATAGATTGTATTGATTACATGTTTCTATCCGTCTATAGCCATTGTCATTTTTCTTGTTCGTCTATCACCAAATGGCCCTGGATATTCTTCAATTCCGTCCCTGTCCTTTTATAAATGTGCGTTGAACTCTCCCATGACATAGAAATCTTCTTCTCTGCTCAAGTGTCACTGTGTCATTTTAGTTGTCAAAAAAATTCGTCGAATTCATCATCGTTGTTTCGGGCATTGCATGGCGCGTAAACTTGGAAATAGGTTAACTAACACTGTTTTGGGTCACAACAACTGTTATTATTCTATCTGATACCTAATTTCTATCAATAATACCCTGCGCTGTGACGGGAAGAATTATAATGTGCGATGCCGCGCTTGACCGACCACGAAAACGATGGACCACCGAAATAAAAGAGGCGACAAACTCCACAACACACACGAGGGACATCTCCAGAAAACTCTTCTACCCCTGACGCTGACAGGCCTCAAAGGGTTTAGCGAATAGATAGACAGAATAGATGCCGTGCTTGGCTCGTGAATTTGGGTCAGTTTCTTAGTAGAGTAGTGTATAATCTATGTGTTAAATTTGGCAGCCGTTACCTTTAATTCTTGTGTCTGACAGTCCTAACATTTTGATATTTCGTTTTCTCATTTCTTCTATATCTTCTTTGTTTCGTAAGCTACAGATGTTTATTGTGTCAAATTTGGTGGTTTGTTTACCATTGATATTTACAGTCGTCTTCTGGGAAATCTCCATTGTTTCCTACAAGCGGTATGACTTAGTACTAATTCTTACACTGTCGGGTCGATAAACCAATCACAGTAATGTTTCACGGAAACCAAATGGTTAAACGGTGTTCTAATCTATCCAATTCATAAACGAAGTCACATAGTTCATCTAGAAAACACAGAACTTTACTTCCTTTTCTGCAAGCAGAGATAGCAAACCTCTATCTCCCGCCATTGACCGGAAATTCAATTTAGAACATTTAGCCACCATCGGAAATATCAAAGGAAGAAGAATCAGAGAAAGACAAAGAGATACATTTCTGGATGTATTGTCACGATGGCACACGTCTCACCAACAGAACATATTAACATCACAAGAGACAGAGATTTGTGGAGAAACATGATCCCTGATACCATCACTCGGCATGGCACTTGATAGAGTGATATTTATAGCTAGGTAAGTTAAAACCTACAGGAAATCCGGAGGAAGGGACACTAAAGCTGTTTGTGTAGCTCTAGCAACATTGTCTGGCATCTATGAAACCCTCTCGGTTTCTGGAGTAGCGGTTGTGTCTTTTTCGTAGCTGACACGTTATATATATATATATATATATATATATTTATGTTATAGTTATATATGTTTACTCTAGATTTTAGGCATGACTAAATCACCGTCGCAGAAGAATAGTGCTGAACCAAGCGGCACGGCACTAACTATAGGGCGTCTAAACAACACTATTTAATATACGCATTACATAATACTCATTCACAAGATGGTTGCAGAGGTTGGCCAGAAAACAAATGAAGCATTTCTACAAGCCGTGATGTGAAGAATCTACAGTAGTGGTTCTCAACAATTTCAGATGGTGAGCACCGCCTACATGTAATACTGAGTATACCAGCACCGCCTACATGTAATACTGAGTATACCAGCAGCATAACCTATAATATGATGAAAAAGAAATTGAAATTGAACGTGGAAACTGGCCGTATAGCCTTCTCAATCGCACTGTACACATCCATGCACCCGTTCCTTTCCCCCATAATCCTGGATAGTCACAGTATGTGTTTGGGTTTTTACAACAAAGTGTAAACTGTAAATAGAACTCATCATCGTTAGTGGTCGCAAGCATATGACGAGAACCGCATGTTATTGCGAGAGTACAATGGTGCTCTCCAGCACCAGGTTGAGAACGCCTGATCTACAACGATCTAACACTAATCTATGTATGATAAATATCGGTCGAGATCAATATTTCCCAACGTGGGGCCCATAATCTGATTGTTCAGGGGGGAGGGGTAATACCATTTTTTTAAATATAAAAATATGTGTGTTACATGGAAGCGGTGGGGACATAATAATTTTAGAAAGATTAGGTTGGGGACATGGTTAAAAAAAAGTTGGGAAACACTGATCTGGATAATCATTACTCACAGTTAAAAATAAAAAGAAGAAAGCTTCAATACAATCACTTTCTAAAACTGAACATTTGATGAAATCAAGTTATATAACTCATTAGATGTTTACATCCGAACAGAAAACATGAAATGAAAACAACAATCCATAATTCACATTCAAAACAAGCAAAATATTAACTACATTCACTAGAACGATGCTTTCTATTTTGTGTGCGCACACAACACATAACGAAATAATTAGGACAAATCTCAATGTTTTCTAGTGAATTATGTCTGGAAGACCAGTACAAGAAATGGCACTGCGAGCAACAGACATCACGCAGCAACAACGGCAAAGTCAGTTCATTTGTTTGCTGTTATTCGTGGCATGACACTGCCATGTTTAATTTAGATCAGGTTGAGGAGATGTTGATGTTGTTTCATATTTTCTTGTTTGTGATGTATTTTCTCGCTATATGACGATGGTGTTGGTAAATAAGTTAGTTATGTGTTCCAGACTTTTACTTAGTGTCAATGGATTGGATCAATTAGTGTTTGGAGTTGGACACTTTTAAGTTTGTCTTCAGTGAGAAAATCCATCTGTGTGTTTCCAAGGCTCGAAAAGGTAGCAAGCAATATTAATAGTGACGTCATGCATGTTTAAAGAGGCGACTAAGGAAGTTTGAGGAGCTAGTGTCTGACTGTCCATTAACTGTGTTCCAGTCTGACTGTCGATCAACTTGTTCGACTGTCTGATTGTCAATCAACCGTTTACATGTCTGACTTTCCATCTGTTTGTCTGCATGACTGTCCATCAACTGTTTACCTGTCTGACTTTCCATCTGTTTGTCTGCATGACTGTCCATCAACTGTTTACCTGTCTTACTGTCATTCAACTGTTTGCCTGCTTGACTGTCCATAAACTATTTGCCAGTCTGACTCTCTGTCAACTGTTTTCTGTCTGACTGTCCATAAACTATTTGTTTGTCCGATTGCCTATCTACTGATTGCTAGTATGACTGTCCATCAACTGTTTGCCAGTCTAACTGTCCATTAACCGTGTTCCAGGCTTACTGTCGATCAACCGTTCGACTGTCTGACTTACACATCAACTGTTCGCCTGCCTGACAGTCCATCAACTGTTTGCCTGCCTGACTGCCCATCAAATGATAGCCAGTATGACTGTTCATCAACTGTTTGCTTGTCTGACTGTCCATCATTTGTTTGCCAGAATGACTGTCTATCAATTGTTTGTCAGAATGACTGTGTGATAGTCCACTTGTCTATTATGTCTCATTCTCTTTTCACCTAACTTTAATACTTTTATTTTTCTCGAACTCTATGATGTTCTCTCTATCATATGAGAATCTGACCGTCTCTTCATCTGTTCGCCAGCATGATTTCTTTTCTGCCACATCGTCTATTCGATTTCGCGTCTGTCCTCTCGCCTATTTGATTGCACGAGTTTTCGTCCATCTGAATAGTTACATGTCTAACAATCTCTCCGTCTTTTCGCCTGTCTGGTCACCTGTGCGACTGTCTATCTGCTCGCTATAAAAAAATATCCATATTCCTCTCAACTGCAAACATGCGTTCTAACCACTCGGCTGCGAAAGAACGCTCCCAAAAGAGATTTTGTACGAATTGACTTCTAATAAAAGTAGAAGAATATGAAGACGTTTGTATAAGTGATCTGAAGGCATTAGACATAAACAGAACGTGATAGGATGAGCTTATTAAACAAAACTCTAGCTGGAAGATTCTTGTTTAGAACCAGTATCTTGGCACATGAGAAATTCCTATACCTACACAGCTTTCCATTTCAGCAGGTTTCGAAAAGTATGCAGACCAAAGCCCAAATGAAATAATTATAATATGATATTTCCAGAGAAGACATACTCCCACCCTGATCCCTTGTTATCCCATTTATGTCATTATTTGTGTGTGTATGTTATTTACCTCTAGAAACATTATCACACTCTATATTAAATCTCAGTCTTGAAACTGCATAAACGTTTTTTGTTTTGAACATGTAGCGAGGCACGACTCATTTTCTAAAACTATTTTGCAAAGAAACTATTTTGCAAAGAACTGTCGAGGGTTGAAGGAGAACAGCCAGACGTAGAAAATTTTTAAGTGCCACCAACAACGAATGGTATGGACTTGATTTTTCTACACTCGTGTGAATGGCTGAAGTCAGAGATGTTTCGGGAAATTTTTTGTGCTGAGGTCTCCAGTGTGATACTCTAACGACCCTTTCGGGTTATTGGTCTTCAGTCAGTCAGTTCCTCTTTTGCCGAGTTTGGAACATAAGCCGGATGTCATAGTTCTCCATGCCTGTCGGTCAGTTGCCAAGGATTGCAGTTTTTGTGTATTTATGCCTGTTGATTTTAATTCATTCATAAATGTTCTTCTGAGCGTTGTTTTTGTTCTTCCCTGTTTTCTTTTCCCGTCTGGTGTCCACATTAAGACTTGTCGTGGAATACTGTCTTCCTTCCTTATTAGTCTTATTATTATATTAATGTTATATTAAACCATTGGTATCCTTATGTGGTCGGTCCTATCTAGTCTCAGCACTGCGTCACGGTAGCTGATCCAGCGGACCATGGACTAATGCCCTTTGACCCAAAGTACTGTGTTATCAAGTACATGGTTGGTTGGTTGCTGATCCAGCGGACCATGGACTCATGCCCTTTGATCCAAAGTACTGTGTTATCAAGTACATGGTTGGTTGGTTGCTGATCCAGCGGACCATGGACTCATGCCCTTTGACCCAAAGTACTGTGTTATTAAGTACATGGTTGGTTGGTTGCTCATCCAGCGGACCCTGGACTCATGCCCTTTGATCCAAAGTACTGTGTTATCAAGTACATGGTTGGTTGCTGATCCAGCGGACCATGGACTCGTGCCCTTTGACCCAAAGTACTGTGTTATCAAGTACATCAATGATGTCTATTCTTTCTTTGTGACATATTATAGCTGGAAGAAGGTTTTATGATTGACATTAAAAATTGAAGAAACTAATTGGAGAAATATGGCTGAAACTAGAGAGGAGAAAAGGACGCGTAAACAACTGAATATAAAGTTTCCTCATAGAAACTATCAATATTTTTTTGTCTGTGTTTTAAATGTATACCAATGCCAAGATATTTTTTGTTATGACAGAAACCGTGAAAACAAAGAGAAATTTACCTCACCTGGTGGGAAACGCTTTCAACCTCCGATAGTAATCCAATTTGGTTAAATCATATCGGTGACCATAAAAAATAATGGAGGTCGTGTGTATTAACGAACGTGTGTTGACGATGCCAGAAAGAAGAGCAAGGAATAGCTACACTGTTACCTGCCAGGAATATCGTAAGAAATGACTATGAAGATTTAGGGAATTAAATTGGCCGTGCCATCCCATATAGGATCAATGTGACTCACGCGTCATGACTGAAGTTGGATGTGTCAGGCCGTAAATCGCAGATGTCGCACCTGAGCTGTAAACCATGGTACAAGGTACTCCATTTTCTGGACTACTTTCCGCTAACCTGCAGGAGTTTGAGAAAGAACGTAGTGGAGTATCGAAGTGGAGTATCTGTCATTATACAAAGTTTATCTCTTATTAGAGGCAGTTTTCGACCCCGGACGTCAGTGCGATTTAGTTATAAAACAATAATGGAGATGGAAGTACAGGTAATTTATTTATACCAGAGACTATGAGCAGTAAACAGCTATGGAGAACAAAGTTCAAGTTATCATGTCACCACGACTTCCTAGGATTTAAAACCAACTTTTGCTAAGTAAATTGTACCCTTGTGGTGAGGTACGCTCCATTCAACCGCGGACGTTACTCCAATTTGGTTATATCATAACCTTTAACCATAAAAAAAGTAGCGAAGATCATATGCACAACAAAGATGAAAAGTGAATGAGATGTTGACTAATGGGCTTCCTGTAATAAGGAGTCGGACGGAACACCCTTCATCTATGGGTGAATTTACCTTACTGAGGAGTCGGACAATACCCTTCACTTATGTGAGAATTTACCTTACTAAGAAGTCGGACGAAAAACCCTTCACTTAATGGAGAATTTACCTTACTCCACAAAGTCATGCTGAGTTGTTAAACCATTTAGAATGGAGATCCGTTAAAATTACTGTTATTTATTGGTTATTTCCCCTTATAAAGATACGTAACTTCGTTCAGCAAAAAAAACAAACCCATTGAACAGAAAAAATGTCAACGATTTCTCTCCCCTTTGATTTGTTGAAATTTCTGGCAAAAGTGCATCGTGATTTCAGATAGTTAGATCAGAGAAGAAAAATAGGTCACAGGGATCCGATCAAGGTAATAACCAGATCAGACGAGATTAGTTAGGAGGAAGTTGGGGATAGGGAGAACATACTTTCAGAAAACTAACATTTAAAGTGACTGGACTTGAAAACATGGCGTGTAATCAATAAAAGAAGAGGGTATCGTAAACCGCTGGCGGGGGGCAATGCCGCCGATAAGTCTGAGGTTTATATTTCTCGACTGTCAGAAACTATTCATTTTCATTTTATTTTTTAACTGTAAATAATTGACAGTGTACAATATCTGTCCCGCTCTCTCATACACTCTCTCCGTCTTTCAAATACACATACACTTTCTACATCTTCTACCACACTCATATCTATAACTATCAACTTCTGTTACACTCCTATCTATAACTATCAACTTCTGTTACACTCCTATCTATAACTATCAACTTCTGTACATTTCTCTCTCTATCAACTTGTGTCACACTGAAGTCTCTAACTATTAACTTATGTCGCGTTCCCATCTTTAACTATCAGTTTCCGTCACACTCCTGTCTCTAATTATCAACGTGGCACACTCCTGTCTTTAAGTATCAACTTCTGTCACATTCTTGTCTCTAACTATCAACGTGTCACACTCCTGTCTCTCTCTCTCTCTCTCTCTCTCTCTCTAAACTTCTGGCACACTGTCTCTCACTAGGAATTTGTCACACTCCCGTATTTATCTATCAACATTTGTCATACTTCTATCTATAGCTATCAACTTCTGTCACACTACTATCTCTAACTATCAACTTCTGTCACACTACTATCTCTAACTATCAACTTCTGCCACAATCCTTTCAATTGCTATCAACCCTTGTCCAAATATCCTAAGGTGCGCTTTAACAATTTAACTATAAGGTGCCAACTTTTTTTATGTTCAGGTCTTTACGGACTTCTCTAAAAACTGAAATCCAACAGGTAAAGCATGAAACAATGTAATGGAGTTTTGCTAATAACACGAAACACACATAGGCACACACACAAATCGAAGTTTCGACCGAACGGCTTTTATCTAGGATAACATACAAATGTTATATATATATATATATATATATATATATATATATATATATATATATATATATATATATATATATATATATATATATATATATATATATATATATATATATATATATATATATATATATATATATATATATATATATATATATATATATATATATAACGACAAGTAGGAACGATACAACTTGCGTTCACATCCCTAGCGAAATATCCGGAAGTTTAGAAATTAGGTCAAAGGCCAAACAGGAAATGTACAGAAATAGGAAATATAAAAAATTAGCCCCAAATGCATGTGAAAACGAGATAGAGAAATGACGGAACAACTCGATATCATGCGTATGCCCGGCATTCATTAACTACCAAGGCTTCAGAGAGCCAAATTCGTACATATAGCGGTTCTCAAGCGCCAGGACTTCTGTGATAGATCTTCTTTCTGCCAATGATCTTCTTATAACCTTTCCATAGCATTTCTTTTCAAATACTTATATTTTCCTTTCCATTGCAGATGTCATGTGCATCACTTTTTTCTAATACTTATAAATTATATATATATTTTAAGATGGCACTTTGATGTCCGGTTTTGACCATTGTATGGGAAAGGAATGAGGTCAGTTCCATCGGAACAAATTTATTATTATTAAATGTCGTAACTTAGCATGCAATGCTCATGAGACGCACAATCCCCCTTATCTTCTATGTGCTTCGTATTTCTCATCACATTTTCTATGTTCAGTTTTTAATGTATAGTGATCATGGCTATATTCAGAAATATTAGATTGATCTATATGTCTGTCTCTGTGTGTAGCTCTCTATCTCTAACGTGTGCGTTGGTGGTCCAACAGTAGAACACATAATAGTAACATTACCACCTGTCATCCACTTCAGAAAAGCAGACTAAGGAAGAATGCTTGGCCGCATCACTTCTAATCTCCAGTGTGAAGAAGCTTGCTGAAGGCTTATGCCACGACAGCTGGGATAGAATCATCTCCTTTATATACAGCATTTATTTGTGTGGCTACCGGGGCCTGAACTTCTAGTTCAGGGTGACTAAAAATAATGTCTTCTTTCCATGTATATCCTAGGAGGCGACTAAGGAAACTTGGGAATAGACTGACACTATTTCAATTGTGAAAACAACATAATTGTCAAAACTTGTATTAATTTCTTACTGTATCTTCTATCAAATAATCACTATGTATGACGAAGTGTGATGTAGGTCAGCGAAAATTGAATCTTGTATTCTGTGGTAGACTCCTGTGTGATGGAAAATGCTAGATATGCCATAATTGCTCAAGGATCAAATATCTGACAGAAGGATAGTTGTTCCAGTAGTGTGGTCTGTGCTTCTGGCAGGACATGCAATCCTTGGTTACTGGAATGTCTCCCTTCGGGGACTAGCCATGTATCCATAAACTTCCCTATACAACCATGCCTTTGGGCAGAATTTCCGTTAAATAACTGAAAAGAGCACACGCTTTTGTCTAAAAGACTATCTGATATCGAGAGTTACCTGCTCACAGTTAAATCGAGTATTTCATCATCATCATTATATATGGTATGCCTAGATATTGTAAGAAGGTCATGCCAAAGTCCATTTTGGATTAAACGTCTGTCCAGATCGTGTCAGTACACCTTACATTCACGTGTCAATACACCTTACATTCACGTGTCAGTCCACCTTACATTCACGTGTCAGTATACCTTACATCCACGTGTCAGTACACCTTACATTCACGTTTGAGTATACCTAGAGAAACGTGTAGCGCACGGGCTTCGCATATGAGTGGTCCTGGATTCATTCCCCAGTTGAGGGGGAAATATTTTCAGATCGTAACGGCTCTCGGTTCGACCCGGCCTGAATTGGGTACCAGATCAGTACGGGAAGTAAAGACTTGAAGAAGAGGAGATGGCTACCGCCCTTATATAACAGAGCCACTGAAATGTGAGATCACTAACATCTCACACGCCTACGGCAGTTAATCGAAAATATGTACTCATTCGGCAAAACTGAAATCCAATAGGTACAGCGTGAAACAAGGTAATGAAATTTTGCTAACAATACGAAACACACATAGGCACACACACATATCGACATTTCGACCGAAATGCATTTATCAATGATAACATATATATATATATATATATATATATATATATATATATATATATATATATATATATATATATATATATATAAGGACAAGTAGGTAAAATACAACTTGCGTTCACATGTCTAGCGAAATGACCGGAAGGCTAGAAATTAGAAAAGAGGTGTCACAAACAGGAAATATACAGAAATAGGAAATATACAAAATATACCCCATATACAAGTGAAAACGAGACAAAGAAATGACTAACAATCCGATATCACACGTATGTCAGGCGTTCATTAATTCCCAAAGGCTTCACAGGATCAAATTCGTACATATAGCGGTTCTCAAGCGCCAGACTGGTCCGGTCGTCGAAGAAGCATACTTTGATGGCCGTCATTTGAATATCCTGAGCGTCCCGATGGATTGTGCCATTGAAGTGCGTGTCGACATGATAGCTTGAATAATGTTTGATGCTGTGCAGGTGTTCGCAGAATCGGTCAGCAAGCCTCCTACCAGTATCATTTATGTACGTCATAGTCCATCGCTTGCAGATGACTTCTGCTTTCCGTATTGGTGATCCATCATTGTTGTGCATTGCAAGTGTGTTGCTCCTTTGGTCGTCAAATTGTTCTGTTACATTATCTGCCCATCTTGTAAGTACTTATGTTTTATAAAATATATTTTTTTTTCGTTTTTATTTTTAATGCAACCACCCTCATTTATAGGAATTTATTTCATTTCGCATCTGCCTTATCTCCTTAAGCGTCATTTTTCTGTTGTATGGACATGTCCTCTATTTTACTGCATTTTGTTTCTAGCCATTGTTTTCTTTTGCCGCTGTTCTGCACATGTTACGTATCTCATTGTCTATAATTGAGTATTTTGGGGTATTTTTAGTTTTCTAAGTTTCTGGTATTTTCTCTAATAATTCATCTGACATTAATGTTTGTTTGTTCTTGGCTTTTCTTATTGGTAAATTTGCGGGATTTTGAATACTTTTCCTTAGGCTGTCCCATATATTGTCTATTTTCTCTTCTAGATTTTCCCTTCTATATTGTTCCATGCATTCTATCATTAGATGCTCATATCTATTGCTTACATCTATAAGTTATTTTTGTTGTATGTCTGGTTGATTTAGTGATGATGTGTCTATCTGTGGATATTGATTTCTTCTACGTTTTATCTTTTTACGGTTGACATGTATTTTTCACAGCACTGGATTATTGTCAGAGTTGATATCTGCTCCTGGATATGTTTTAGTGTTCTTGACACTATTTCTAAATCTATTGTTGATCATAATATAATCTATTTGGTTTCTCTTTCTGTCTCCAGGGCTTTTCCATGTATATAATCTTCTATTTTCATGTTCAAAGAATGTATCACATATGGTCATATTGTTCTCCTCACAGAACTGTATAAGTCGTTCTCTTCTGTCATTTCTTGTCCCTAGTCCAAATTGTCCTACAATGTCCTTGTGTCTTCCTTTCCCTATTTTTTGCATTCATGTCTCCCATGACTATTAAAATGTCTGTTGATTTTACTGGCTTGAGTAATTGTTGTAGGTCTTTGTAGTAATTTTCTCTTTCTTCTTCAGTGTAGTCTGTAGTTGATGCGTATGTTTGTACAATGGCTGGATCAAAAGGTTTTGCTTTGATCTTTAGCATCATCATTCTGTCATTATATGTCCAGTACCCGCTGATGTATTTTTCTAATTCTTTCTTGATCAGTATTCCTACTCCCCCCCCCCTGCCCACCCCTTTCACTGTAATCTTCTCCTGAATGTATAAAACTAAAATTGTCCTTTCTTGTGTACCCATCATCTTTCCATCTTGTCTCTACTAATCCTAGAATAACTACATTTAATGCTTCTGTCTCTAATAGTAAGTTTCCTAGCTTCCCTGACTGGTGTAGTGTTCTAACAGTCCATGTTCCTATTCTAATATGTCGCTTCATAATCTTCAGGTGTTGTTGGTCTGTTATAATTTTGTGTAAATGTAATACATTTATTTCACGACATAAATACTGTTTTAATTATGTCGAAATACAAAGCATTTATTTCAAGACACAAATACTGTTTTAATTATGTCGAAATACAAAGAATGTATTTCACGACACAAATACTGTTTTAATTTTGTCTTTAATTTTTGTAATTTATTTCACTATACAAGAACTGTTATAGTTATGTCTAAATACACGTCATTTATTTCATGACACACGTACTGTTACAATTATGTTTAAATATAAAACAAGTACTTAACGATGCAAGGACGGTTAGAAAACACTTACCTTCGAGGCAGCCATGGTACGAAGTTGATAATTATACTTGAGTGAATCAGAGAGAGAATGATCACATGCGATGTTTCCTGAATTGTTACAATCTGTCATTTGTAGAGCAGTTGGAATCCTGCCTATTCGTATTCCATCGAGATGCTGCTTGTGGCAATCATGAACTCCAAATTCAAAACTAGGACTCTGCTCCGAGCTGGTAAATGCTTTATCTGATGCAGAACAGTAATTATCCGACGTTGAAAACGATACTTCTTTGTTTTTAATAGATTTATTTGCTCCCTGATTTGAGTGAGTAGTTGTCATTGATGAAGCAGCCCTGGACAATCCTGGTTTCATGGATGGCCCACTTCCAATAGAATTTACTCCACCACTTCCTGACCCTCCTCTCCCCCCTCCTCTCCCACCTCTTCCTCTTCTAATACTAGCTCTGTTTTTCCGAGAAATAGTTCCTTTTCTTGTCAGCATCTTCAGACCAGATTTTCACACAACTTCCAACTAACTAGAGATATCTGACAAGCATATGCCAGCTCGGCTCTGTTTTATATATACATAGAAAGATCATCTTGCGACACATCAAACTAACGCGTGTAAAATGTAAAAGATATCTTTTTAATCAAATATAATTAATAGAAGGAATACGTTTCCGTCTATTCTGCTGATCATAATCAAAGAATGTCCACATATAATAACCCTGGTGGCATTGTACTAGAGCTGTTAATTTCATGGTCTGGTTATTTCCCCTGATGGATTTTTATGAAAATACGTTTAGAAACACTTCCTGGCGGGACAGAACGACTATGTCATATTTGGAAGTATATTTATACAAGTTTTAGAGTGGCCTACGTTTGGAACTACATTTATACAAGTGTTACTTTACAGTAGCATCATTTTTGAAATAATTTATATACGTTTTACAGTGGCATTAAAGTGGAAATATATTTATACAATTTATACAAGTCTTACAGTGGCATAAGTTTGGGAATACATTTATAAGTCTAGTCTAGTCTAAATCTAATCTATTCTAATCTCATCTAGTATGTCTGTCTGCTTGCCTGACTATCTATATTCCTTAGCGACGAATAAGATACATTCAATAGATACCAGTTTGAGCGATATGATGTATAGATATTGCATGTTATTGCCACACATAGGCACACACTCTTTGATGGTATTTCTGCGACTTGATGACATAGTCATACACTCTTTGATGGTTTTTCTGCGGAAATCTTCTAAGAATCGTCCTCTCATTCCATCTAATGTTCATCTTAACTCGTCTAGTAACATTCCATTTTCGTTTATTCTAAGTACATGACCAATATACGTCCATCGGTTTCCTCTTTTTGTTTTGTTTTAGAAATATATTGGTTTGATGTCTTGTTTTAGAAATATATTGCTGTTTGATGTCTTGTTTTAGAAATATATTGCTGTTTGATGTCTTGTTTTAGAAATATATTGCTGTTTGATGTCTTGTTTTAGACATATATTGCTGTTTAATGTCTTGTTTTAGAAATATATTGCAGTTGGATGTCTTGTCTTATTTCCTTGTTTGACCTGAATTCTTCTCAACCAATATTTAAATTTTTTTAAACATTTATTTTCAAACGGAAACTAAGCACACACACACATTTCACCGACATTCCATGTAGATTTCAGCAATAACAAATATAGCTTGCTCGTGATGTCGTCACACATTTACTGTTTACGGTTCATAAATGAGGAAATTGAGAGTAAGCCGTGTCAAACAAAATTCTTTGCCCAATGTTTCCATGGATGCTTTATGTGTTTCTTTATTTCATGTATACCTATAACTTATGTCTACGATATTGCTCCCAATACAATTATATAGTGTTTCCACTTGTGTGTTGCTGAGATATGAAATGATAGCATAGCAACAATTTGTAATACTGCCTCCATTATGTATGTTGTATGTGGCGACTAAGAGTGGTCTTGACTACACTGGCCACCCTTTTAACTGCAGTATGCTTCGAGATCACATGAACATCCCATCTGGTGTACATAGAAGAATGCCTCACTTGTTTTTTCAAGTCTACTGCGCCGAAATGGCACTGATGTGTGTGTCCTTATATTTTCAACTTCCCTTCTGAATAGCAATAACACTCGATAGAGAAAACAAAATATGATTATCTATTGCTGTTGAATCTGAGGTGTATGCATTGGTCATGGATAATTCTAAGGAAAGGTTACGTTATACACGGATTATATACGGACTGACATTAAAACTCCACCTCCTGGCATAGAGAGCAACAGTGGTTAAGTCGTACTCTCTTGTGTGCTCTATCACCATCAACATTATTATCATCATATCGACGTCGTCATGGTAATCATGATCATCATCCCCATTATGTCTTTGTTTAGGTTTATTGTTTGTTTGCTGTCTTTCGAAATGATTAAACTTTTATAGATAAACTCTTGCCGTTTCTCCTATTTAGTGACAACCTACGGGTAAATTGTGCCTAGAAATTGCCAATGGATTAATCGGTTGTTTAGAAAGACAAATAATGGAGGGCATAGCACCTGGGAGAGGAGAAAGGGCAGTCCACGACGATGATGGACTGACGACATTAAAAATAACATAAATACGTTGTTGGAAAATGTAGTCCGCATGGACCACGACAGAGAAGTGTTTAGGGAGTCCATTAAGATGACAAATTTCTGTAGAGAATATGTCACATGACACTCTCATTTGCCTTGTGTTGCCGTGACCTCCACATTTCCAGCGCTTTGGGTTATATCAAAATATCGGTAATTTATCTGTGTATCATCATTTCACCATAATTATCATATAGTAATTAACATAATCCAGGTAAATAATACCATTTCAAAGGAATTCATCTTATGCTAATGTAAAAATTGTATTAGACTAAACTAGACTAGATAGGATTAGATTAGATTACATTAGATTGGCAGACAGACATATTACATTAGATTAGAATAAATAAGATATATAGATATGCAGGTAGGTAGACAGATACATCACATTAGATTAGATTATATTAGATTAGATTAGATCTATAGATAGGCAGACATACAGATTAGATTAGATTAGATTATAATAGATATATAGATATGCAGGCAGTCAGACAGGTTAGATTAGATTAGTATAAATAACCAAATGGTCAGAGGGTGTCCGACAAGTAAGTGTTAGGTAAGTGTTTTAGTAACCTGTTTAATTCATTTTGCTTGACTATTAGATTAGATTAGATTAGATTAGATTAGATTAGATTAGATTAGATTAGATTAGATTAGATTAGATTAAATAGGCAGACAGACATGTCACATTAGATTCGAATAAATTAGATATATAGATAGGCAGGTAGGTAGACAGATACATCACATTAGATTAGATTAGATTAGATTAGATTTATAGATAGGCAGGCAGACATACATATTAAATTAGATTATATTATATTAATATTAGATAGATAAGCAATCAGACATTAGATAAGATTAGATTAGACTAGACTAGACTAGACTAGACTAGACTAGACTAGATTAGATTAGATTAGATTAGATTAGATTAGATTAGATTAGATTAGATTAGATTAGATTAGATTAGATTAGATTAGATTAGATTAGATATATAGATAGCAGGCAGACATATTAGATTAGATTACATCTGATTTAGATCAGTTTACATCTGACGTATAGCTATTTTCCTCTAATCAGGAACGTCGTAGATATGATAACCTTGAAAAGGTAGGGGAGTGGTTACCTATTAAAAATCCATCCGATTTCAAGTATAAATTCAACTATTTGACGGGAAATTTGAAGACCTATTTGTGAACAATCCATAAAAGAAAAGAGAGGTTTTTTTTAAACCAAACTCTTGGTTAAGTTTGTAGTAATAAATTCTATAAGAGATAAGAGAGGGAGTTTTTACCAACCTTTTAGTCAAGTTTATAGTACTAAAAGTAATGTTAAAATTTGATAAAGGGGGGGGGGGGGAGGTTAAAACCCAAACCCTTCCTTATTTACGGGCATGCCTATAACAGATGTTGTATCACTATGTATGCTGATGTGCAATGGTTCACTAGATGTAGAACGGGTCGTATATGCATCTAAGTAACTGAAGTAATCTACTCAATATGCTCAGATAACAATTCTTCAGTCACGAGTTGGATTCATCAAGAATTGGGGTATCTACATTAATCTGATAGGCATCGGTTTTGGGATCAGACCGAATTACTTTATAATGGAGACCCGAGAGTAGAGATATCATTAGAAGTACTCTATGGTAGAGACCCGAGAGTAGAGGTATCATTAGAAGTACTCTGTGGTAGAGACCCGAGAGTAGAGGTATCATTAGAAGTACTCTATGCTAGAGACCCGAGAGTAGAGATATCATTAGAAGTACGCTATGGTAGAGACCCGAGAGTAGAGGTATCATTAGAAGTACTCTATGCTAGAGACCCGAGAGTAGAGATATCATTAGAAGTACTCTATGGTAGAGACCCGAGAGTAGAGGTATCATTAGAAGTACTCTATGCTAGAGACCCGAGAGTAGAGATATCATTAGAAGTACGCTATGCTAGAGACCCGAGATTAGAGATATCATTAGAAGTACTCTATGGTAGAGACCCGAGAGTAGAGAAAAAAGTTAGATCTCAATAAATCGTACATTAAGAGGAAATATGGGACATGGATTCGGTAATGAATATAAGGTAATTCACGGCCCAAATACTGTTATAATTGTATTTTTAATTTTTTCTAGATCTTAAATCTCTTATTTTTAATTTTTATATTTTTTATCTCGTGCCTCTGTGGTAGTAACAATGTTTTTACTGTTTTCATTGTTTTTTACTGTTTATTTTCTATATTCTTTGAGGAAGACCTAACGGTTCTAAAAGTTTAAAAGGTCTTGTTTATTGTCATTTGTATTTTGTCGTGTTTATAATTCTTAACCTCTTATCAATAGTCCGTCTGTTGTGTTTAAGTGAAACTTCAAAAACCTGTGTTCTACGTCAGTACTATTACAGTAATGAAATGCATGTAACTTGAGATGTTATAGTATCAGTCAGGAAAAGATTTGGCACAAGTTTGTATTCTGACGCACCATTGTGTTCCATGATGCAGCAAATGTATCACAAGGCAACACATAAAAATCATCACAGATAATTTTATATGGGTTTTGTAGTATTTGGTTAGCTGATTTCAAATCTGTCTTTAGTTTTTTTCTACCACGTAACATTTTTTTGTAATAGCTAATTATAATATCTTTCAACAGTGGTTATGACCACAAATCGAGTACAATGTTTTATTTAGATTGGTATCGATACTTTATTACTGGCTGTTACAATTTTGTTCAGTTTCGAGTCACGTGATTTAGTATCGATGCTACCATTTTTGTGTATTCGATAGGATAGTAAATCCATTTATACACGTGTGGTGTTTGCTTAAAGTAATTACGACAAGTATATTATGAGATTTCGTTGTTTTGTACTTTCTTTTATTTTAAAGGTTGCAAAAACCTTGCATTTGTATAAGGAGGATTCACTAAATACTGCTGTTTCCTATGCCTATGGGATAGTCGAGCAACAGCGGAACATTATGTCAAACGTGTCTGGGAGCCCAGGCATATCTATACGCCAGGAGCAAGCAGTGTCCAAAATATGCCCCTTGTTGATCCACAGAAAATATTTCTGCCACCTCTCCATATTAAGCTAGGACTGATGAAAACCCTTGTGAAGACCATGGGTAAGACAAACTCAGAAGGTTTTCAGTACCTTGTTAATAAATTCCCAAACATCACTGCTGCAAAAATGAAGGAAGGGATATTTATAGGTCCACAAATCAGATCTGTTTTACAAGATGAAGGTTTCAAACAGTCTCTGTCAGGAGCTGAGCTAGAAGCCTGGGAGGCATTCAAGTGGGTCTGTGAAAACTTTCTTGGTAATCATAAGTCCCCTACGTACAGGGAAGGAGTTCAGCGTCTAATAGATTCTTACCAGAACCTTGGCTGTCGCATGTCATTAAAAGTGCACTTCTTGCACTCCCATGTAGATTTCTTCCCAGAAAATCTTGGTATGGTGAGTGAAGAGCAAGGAGAACGTTTTCACCAGGACATTCAGTTAATGGAGCGCCGTTATCAAGGTTTGTGGAATGAGAGTATGATGGCCGACTTCTGCTGGATGCTATTCCGTGATAATCCAGGCGAAGAATATAACAGAAAATCAAATTCCAAGCATTTTTGAAGAAACATTCTACATATCTATGCTGTGATGTGAGTATATTTGATTTAGTCTAGAAGATGTGAATCATTTGCTTAATTGATGTTTGCGATTCTCGAAAAAATACAGCCAAGTTCAGTGAAAACTAACATCAATCATAACTTTAAAACTTGACGTGATAGAAAAAAACTGATACCAGATCTGAAATCAGCGCCAAAAAATCCTTTAGAAAAGTGTATTTTGGTTTCAGATGATTAAAAAATGTTTTATTTTGTTGCCTTGTGAATGTGTAATTAGGTGAAGCAGATTCACAGTGTGATGCAGTCTAATACATTCATTACTTTTTATGGTAAAAACCTTTCGTAAAACCAAGCTGAACTCACGTTCGCGACTGAAAGGAACATGTCTCTTCTAGAGAGGTATTATTTAACTATATACAGAGACATTAACTAACTATAGATTCAGAAACATAAACTAACTATAGATTCAGAAACATAAACTAACTGTAGATTCAGAAACATTAACTAACTGTAGATTTAGAAACATAAACTAACTGTAGATTCAGAAACATAAACTAACTATAGATTCAGAAACATAAACTAACTATAGATTCAGAAACATAAACTAACTATAGATTCAGAGATATAAACAACTATAGATTCAGAGATATAACCAACTTTAGATTCAGAGACAGAAACCAACTATTGATTCAGAGACATAAACCAACTATAGATTCAGAAACATAAACCAACTATAGATTCAGAGATATAAACCTGGTATAGATTCAGAGATATAAACCAACTATAGATTCAGAGACATAAACCAACAATAGAATCAGAGACATAAACCAACTATATATTCAGAGACATAAACCAACTATAGATTCAGAAACATACACCAACTATAGATTCAGAGATATAAACCTGGTATAGATTCAGAGACATAAACCAACTATAGATTCAAAGACATACACCAACTATAGATTCAGAGATATAAACCTGGTATAGATTCAGAGACATAAACCAACTATAGATTCAGAGATATAAACCTGGTATAGATTCAGAGATATAAACCTGGTATAGATTCAGAGATATAAACCAACTATAGATTCAAAGACATAAACTAGCTGTAGATTCAGATACATAAACGAACTATAGATTCAGAGACGTAAAGAAGAAAGACGAAACGTTTCAGGAATCAGTTTCGGGTTTATTCACACATTACATTAACAGTTTTTCTGCCAATTATGACACCCACCCCCAATCCGTTAACAACTATGAATAATTTAGGCACACCTTACGTAATTAAGTCAAAAACTTTTTAACACCGACTCCTTAAAAAAAATTTGTAACCAGAAAAAGTATGAAACAATACATATTTCGATTCACATTTTTAGAAACATGTTTTACATTAAAACACAATTAATTGGTGTATATAAAATAGTTGTGTTGTCGTCAACTTTTGATAAAATCCCCCCCCCCCCTTTTTAAACCACTATTCAACAATTTTACACTTTTTCAGACACACTGTCTCTAATTATTGAAATATTTATCGACATAAGATAGAGGATGATAGCTGGTTGGGAAGATTAGACTTATTTTTTTCCGTTGGTCTTGACGCTTTTTAATAACTTAAGTTATATGTAACTGAAGAATAGATACTTGTATGTCATTTAGTATGACAGCCCATCTGGTGAGATTGACAGACATTATCTCACCCTGGTAACAGAGAAACAACATTCACAAAATAGCGAATTACAGAAATAAATGGAATGTTTTTGTTACTGCCGCAATCTCAAGAGTTGATGATGACAAATGTAGTCTCCAAGATTTGTCTAAGATCGATAGGAAATGTCATTCTTTAAGCTGTAGCATTTTCAAGGCGTGATGTACTCCCAAAGAAAAATGTTTGCTGATATGAATAACATGAGTGTTCATATGAAGTAATTATTTATCTTAATTTTTTCTCAGAACTTGGCTATGTATTATACTGGTATGGATGCAGCAACATTTGGTTATACATTATTCGTGGATGGGGGCAACAACATTTGGTTATATATTATACTGGGATGGGGGAAACAACATTTGGTTATATATTATACTGGTATGGGGGCAACAGCATTTGGTTATATATTATACTGGTATGGGGGCAACAACATTTGGTTATATATTATACTGGGATGGGGGCAACAACATTTGGTTATATATTATACTGGGATGGGAGCAACAACATTTGGTTATATATTATACTGGGATGGGAGCAACAACATTTGGTTATATATTATACTGGGATGGGGGAAACAACATTTGGTTATATATTATACTGGTATGGGGGCAACAACATTTGGTTATATATTATACTGGGATGGGGGCAACAACATTTGGTTATATATTATACTGGGATGGGAGCAACAACATTTGGTTATATATTATACTGGGATGGAGGCAACAACATTTGGTTATATATTATACTGGGATGGAGGCAACAACATTTGGTTATATATTATACTGGGATGGAGGCAACAACATTTGGTTATATATTATACTGGGATGGAGGCAACAACATTTGGTTATATATTATACTGGGATGGAGGCAACAACATTTGGTTATACATTATTCGTGGATGGGGGCAACATCATTTGGTTATATATTATACTGGAATGCGGGCAACAACATTTGGTTGTATGTTATACTGGGATCGGGCAACAATATTTCGTTATATATTATACTGGGATGGGGGCAACAACATTTGGTTATATATTGTACTGCGATGGGGCAAAGACATTTGGTAATATACAATACTGGGATGGGGCAACAACATTTGGTTATATATTATGCTAGGATATAAGTAGCAATATTTTAAAGAAGCTTATGTGTGAGAAATACCACTTACTATACATACTGCTATACTGGAAACGTTATACTAAAATTACAATTACGCTGCAAGACTGTTATATTGTAAGCCTTGTTATACTGGAAATGCCAAACGATATTATTTTAGAAATGATGCTATACTGTAAACATTTCTATACACGAAATAATGTTATACTAGAAATACTGGCAATGATTATATACTGGAAATACTGTTATAATTTTAAGTGTTATAATGGAAACACTGTTATACTGAAAATACTGTTATAATGGAAACACTGTTATACTGAAAATACTGTTATAATGGAAACACTGTTACACTGGAAATATTGATATGCTGGAAATACTGTTATACTGGAAATATTGTTATAATGAAAATACTGTTATACTGTAAACATTGTTAAGCTGGAAACAGTTATACTGAAAACACTGTTATAAAGCTAACACTGTTATACTGAAAATATGGTTATACTAGAAATAGATCTACATGGTGCTCTACAGTCACAAAGAGCGCATCACCTTGTGAAAAGAGGAGAAATGCTACAGTGGTCATTCCATGCCCGCACTGTCCAAGGACATTTACAGCTCGAATAGAGCGCGTTAGCCATCTACGAACTATTAAGCATGGTCATAATTCTAACTGAACTTTCAAATGTGGATGTAACAAATGGTCATCATCACTTGTGATGACCGAACACACATAGTTATACTGGAAACACGGTTATACTGGAAACACTGTTATAATGGGAACAATGTTATAATGGGAACAATGTTATAATTGGAACAATGTTATACTAGAAGTAATATTACATTTATCACTGTTATAGTGGAAACACTTGAAGACATAAATAGTATTTGCATATACATCAAAGTATCTGGTTAGACCCTCTCGCCGTGTCGGAAATCTCAAAATATCTTGTTAGACCTACTCGCCGTGTCGGAACTCACAAAATATCTTGTTACACCCACTCACCGTGTCGGAACTCACAAAATATCTTGTTACACCCACTCACCGTGTCGGAAATCACAAAATATCTTGTTACACCCACTCACCGTGTCGGAACTCACAAAATATCTTGTTACACCCACTCACCGTGTCGGAAATAACAAAATATCTTGTTACACCCACTCACCGTGTCGGAAATAACAAAATATCTGGTTAGAACTACTCGACGTGTCGGAAATCTCAAAATTTCGCAATTGTTTTATTGATGTGTATGCATAAGACATTCCTGTGGAGCACACCTGTGTTGATTCAAAGTATCACATTTTCCAGACGCTATATCTGAAACGTATTAATATTTCGGTGCATGACCTTACACCCTACATACTTTGTCAGGAGGAAAACACCTTCTTTGTCCGTAAGAAACAACCATAGAACATACACCCGGAGATGCGAATGAAGATCTCAAGTGAGCGACATGTTTTATCGATGTCACGAATATTGCATTCTGAGACAGAAAGTTAGAAAATAAGTAGAGAATTGATTTTATTGTACTTGTGTTTCCCCATACGTTCTTCGTAGCTATCTCAACAAAGCAGCATGCCGCATACTGAAAGGACCATTCAAAGCATGTAGATCATTAGCATTAAGTGACAGAACATAGAGAACTCCGTAAAACATCTACTTTGTAAACAGGACATCGCAAGCGTGATTACAACCCGCGTCACCATGAGCACAAAGCAAATATCTTAACCACTGAGCCAGGAAGATCCCCCAGTCTGAGACAGAAAGCTATGTAAGTTACACAAAACATAAAGAGAAAGTACATGACGACAGAGCAAAGAAAATGCTCAAAGATACAGGGTTCATGAAATGTGTGATAAAGTAGTGTATGTCCATTTAGTTAAAAGACTGAGATAAATAAAACAAAATGGTATATGATAAGTCGGTTACATTTCATTAGTAGTCTGTCCAGACAGAGCAATGTGATTCCCAGCATAATTACACAATCAGAAGGTATCATACAAGATGTGAGTCAGGTCCGTTCAACCGTGACCTTCGACCTGTTTGTGAGACCTGTGCACAGAATTAATTAGGTCTTGATTCGTTAATGTTTTTTATTATTGTCGTTTTTCCGTTGGTCACTACTTATATACCTGAAAGCTCATTGGCTATTTTTGGCATTCGATTCCACGTATATAAATTGTGACCAGTGGAAACCGACAATAATACAAAAATTAACGAATGAAGGCCTAATTAATTATGTGAATAGTCTTTTATTGCAGACGGTCACGGTTAAGCAAACATCAGTTCGCCTCACAACTTTACTAAATACGTCTTTAGAGAATACCTCAAAGGGCCTCTGTATGATTTATATAACACAATCAGACTTACAGAAGAAACTAAACTATATGGACAACTGTTTAGAGTTAGTAAACAGATGGACGTTTATAGAAAAAGTACAGGTGAAGATAAAAGCACATTACAAGCGAACACAAGAAGAATATATAAATATGGGATTTTTGTCAAGGCAATCTGTATTCTCAAGTCACTGTCAATAGGAGAATGGACAGGTAGATATAAGAAACAGACAATACAACCCAATTTGAAAACTATTTAAATTATTATGGAATACAAACCGGAATTTGAACAAAAATTCACAAATTAAGTCTTCGCGCTGCACGATGCTGCCATTGAGGCTGCCCAATCTGAGGTGATAAATATAAATAGCACATAAACAGATGCATGGTTTAATCAGATGTAACATGGGTAAACGAAACAGGGACAAAGTTGCATCAGATGTAACAATGGTAAACGAAACAGGGACAAAGTTTCATCACATGTAACATTGGTAAACGAAACAGAGACATGGTTGCATCAGATGTAACATTGGTAAACGAAACAGGGACAAAGTTGCATCAGATGTAACATTGGTAAACGAAACAGAGACATGGTTGCATCAGATGTAACATTGTTAAACGAAACAGGGACAAAATTGCATCCAGGAGCATCAAGAATTATTGAAGAATAACGTGTATTTTGTTCAAAAATTCTTTAATCCTTCCAATATTCATTTACGAATAATTACAAAACCAAATGAAATTTCACATGTGAAAAAAATTGTTTAAAAAAAATCACATTTATGCAAAATTCTGAATGAACCACGAGAGAAATTATGATGTAAAAATGTAAACAAATAAGTACAATAATGAGAACACAAAAACAAAATATAAAAATCATATGTTGTCGAATCGTTGTGAACCAACAAATAATAAAATATTAATAAGTAATCACTTGATGATGAAACATTGAAAAGAACATCTCATTAAGTTGAAACATTGTGAATAAAATTAAAAATCAACACAGACGATCACTAACACGCCACGAATATGAACACATTGTGAACCCAACCACATATCTACACAGACGAGAGTTTAAAACTATCACTAACACGCCACGGATATTAAAACTATCACTAGTACGCCACGGACATGAATACTATCACAACAAGCCAAGAATATGAAAACTATCACTAGTTCGCCACGAACATGAAAACTATCACTAACACACCACGGGTATTTTTTTTTCGGCGTTCATTCTCAAACTCCTGCTGGATCTCCCTTGTAGCAGGACCATGGTCCTACTAGATTTCCAGCAGGATGTAGTCCAGAGAATGGAAATGCGTTGTGTCGCCGTTTTATTTGCGCCAATGGCCCGACACATCCATCTTCGGCGGAATCACCACGGGTATGAAAAGTATCACTAACAAGCCAAGAGTATGAAAACTATCCCTAACATACCGTGGGTATGAAAACTATCACTAACATGCCACTGGTATGAAAAGTATCACTAATACGCCACGGGTATGAAACAACATATTGTGAATTAGATACCAAATAACGACAGAAAAATGTCTTTTGTTTTCTTTGTTCACTTTTAGAATTAAAAATTAGCCTTTTTCAGCAAAGGAAGTAATTCTTGTCCACTAATATTGCCTGTCCACTAATATTTCTTATCCGCTAATATTGCCTGTCCACTAATATTGCCTGCCCACTAATATTGCCTGTCCACTAATATTGCCTGTCCACTAATATTGCCTGTCTACTAATATTGCTTGTCCACTAATATTGACTGTCCACTAATATTGCTTGTCCACTAATATTGCCTGTCCACTAATATTGCCTGTCCACTAATATTGCCTGTCCACTAATATTGCCTGTCCACTAATATTGCCTGTCCACTAATATTTCCTGTCCACTAATATTTCTTGTCCACTAATATTGTGTATCCGCTAATATTGCTTATCTACTAATATTGCATGTCCACTAATATTGCCTGTCCACTAATATTTCTTGTCCACTAATATTGCTTATCCACTAATATTGCTTGTCCACTAATATTGCTTGTCCACTAATATTGCTTGTCCACTAATATTGCTTGTCCACTAATATTGCATTGTATCTGTTCATGAAATTATGACACTATACCTTCTATACATCGATCGTTCTATGACGCATTTTAAACACGAAATTCTCATATTTTACGGATGTGCACGAAACAACTGTTATTGCATTGACTCACTCCTGACGAAATGAACTGTTATTGCATTGAATCACTCCGGCGGAGTTGTGACTCTTCCATACAGTGAATAGCTTTATCAATGCAGGTCTTGTCCACGGAAAGGAAGAAGGTCAGATCTATTCGTCAGACACATTGCGGAAATGGACAATAAGAGAAGTTCTGTGAAGAGTACATCCGTGTCCGGAATAAAGAATCTCAGACTTAGACATCATAAACTTGAGTCATTTGGTTTTTATTGATGGATACTAACAAGAACTTCAACCTTAGAGCGTCTCCTGTGTTTTTTATCATTTTGTTGTGTATATAATCTATGAATCTACCCCCACCCCACCCCCACACTACAGGAATTCATAATGGATGGTGTCTGTTGTGTTGAGTGCAAGGAATAGGCACAAGATAAATAGCAAAAGAAATTGTATGTTTTGAGCCGAACTGACATGAGAAATCGTATCATCTGTCTGGCGTTATGTTGTTCGTCACTTTTATTCTGTAAATTACCTGAGACAGAAAATAGGTATAAGCAAAACAGATTGAGTTAAACTGTGGCTTTAAGTTTTACCAACACACGAAATACACGTTACCGAGGGGATATATTTATTAATATAAGTACAAAAACGCGGAAAACATTAAAAGAATTGTATTTAACAAATTTATGAAGTGAAATGCTTCAAACTGGCAGGTGAACGAACCGGAGGTTAGTGTATGAGAGAAAGCATAGATTTAATTTAGAATTAGGATAACAAAATGTCGAATGTATGTGTTTTCAAATTAAGATACATAACATATATAGGTGAGGTAGAGAAGTGGTTTACCGACCGATTCTGCAATCACATGTACAGCACCAAAAGCCGTTGGGATACTTCTGCTGCCAACCACTTCTTTGTCACGAGCCATCGGGGCACGCATGATATTCATGTGACTGTCATATGGGCATGCTTTTAAGACAACCGTGTTCATCACGCGCTCGAGAACCGCTCTCTCTTTCTCTCTCTCTCTCTCTCTCTACACACATATATATATATATATATTCATTATATATATATGCAAATTTAAATATTTAGGCACAATTATTTATTCAGATAATAGATGCGTCAATTAGATAAGAAGTCGAACAGCACAAGCAAAAACAGCATTCCAGAAGTTGAGGAACATCTTGTGTAATAAGTCATTATCAATAGAAGAAAGAAAGAACATACTAATATATTACATACAGCCCATACTGTTATATGGTAGTGAAGCATGGACAATTGACAATATTGCAAGAAAACATCTGGAGGCCACAGAGATGTGGTTTTATAGAATAATGTTGAAAATATCATGGACCGCTAAAAAGAGTAATGTTATAATTCTACATCTGATCAACTTACATAGAGAACTTAATAAATGTATTAGAATACGACAATCACAGTTTCTGTGCCATGTCATGAGAAGAGGTGGGTTGGAAACATTGTAACAACTGGAAATATCGAGGGTAAGAGAGACAGATGAAGACAACGTGAGAAATGTTGAATGGCTTGAAAGCCTGGCATGATGCAGCATCATCAGAAACTGTATTTAAATGTATAACAGACAAGAGGACTGTGAAGAGACGGATCGCCTACGCCAGACGGCACGGTACCAATGAATGAATGAATGAGTATATATATATATATATATACATTAGGCTCGCTTAAACCTCTTGGGATCAATGAATGCCAGTCGTATGGATGATATCATGTTTTCTGTCATTTCTTTGCTTGTCTTATTTCACATGTATTTAGGTATCTTTTGTATACTTCCTTGCTTGTGTTTCACCTCTAACATAGTTTCAATCGTTCAGGATTATCTGCATATTGAGCTATGCCATGTGAACATCAATAGTGTCTGTCTTGCTTATGCTTGTCGTTTTGTTGTAGTGTATGCAGTCGTGATAAAATCCTTTTGATCGAAACGTCGATTTGTGTGTGTTGTTTTGCGGTCGAAACATTAATTATGACATGTGTATAGTTATTTGTATGATTATAGCTTGTTTTCCGTTGTGTGTATTATTTCACGTGAGTTTCCGATAGTGATAGTGTGTTAGTCGTCGTGCAGAAAAACATCATCAGCTGTTGTCTACGTAAGTAACTATTGTGAGAAGAGATAGGAGAGAAGAAGTGTGCAACATTTAGCGATAATTCATCAAGTTCATACTTTTATATATTACAAAATAATTTGTCTATTTTTGATGCTACAACAGTTCAATAAACTCATTAATATTCTTATATTTTTGATGCTACAACAGTTCAATAAACTCATTAATATTCTTATATTTTTGATGCTACAACAGTTCAATAAACTCATTAATGTTCTTATATTTTTGATGCTACAACAGTTCAATAAACTCATTAATATTCTTATATTTTTTATGCTACAACAGTTCAATAAACTCATTAATATTCTTATATTTTTGATGCTACAACAGTTCAATGAACTCATTAATATTCTTATATTTTTCCACGATTATATTTAAATTACTAATTTGATTAAAGGAAAAGCTCTTTATCTTCAGAAAAGAAATTACTGAGTTTCGAGAACAAATGTCTTCGTAGGATACCAACACTCATTGGAGTTAATTCAAATCGAATGATAAAATCTGAGAAGAGACACATCACAATTTCATCACAGATGTTATCAGAAAACGCCGTTAGTACTACATCGGGCATGTCCTACGCGCAGACATCAATAGACTACACCACCAATCTCTTGAAGGGATACCTACAGGCAAAAGAGCAAGGGGTAGACGAAAAGAAACACTCAGAAGAACATAAATAGAGAAAGTAAAACAATCAATATTCATACTATTCAAGAACTGCACAGAATAGCTTTGAACATACAGAATTGTAGAGATCTGACCTCTAAAAAAAGATGTGATCTCGTCAAGACATTCAACCTATGTACTCAAGTCACTGAGAACGGCATAATCGAAACAAGAACTATTACAACAACATCGAACATCCCCGTACAATATTGAAGTATTCTCAGGAACACAAACATAGAACATCCATATTCGTACCTAAAAGACTTCTTGTAAATATAATAGAATATTTGTTTCAAATAATTGTTTATACAAGTAAATTCAAGTAAGACGCGTGATGCGGGAATTGAACCAGGTCTCAGTGACGAGTACACAGGTTGAATGTCTTGACGAGATCACATTTTTTAAAGGATGTTGTTGGTCAAGTACGGAAAACCTATTTACTTGAGTTGCAAGAAGTTTCGGTGCCGCTAGAACGGACATGGTTGAATTCCTGTAAGTTGTAAGAATTATTTTTATTTATCTTTATGTTTAATACTTTGATTTATTTGTATAAATTATTATTTGAGGAACATTGCTCTGTCTCTGTGTTATTTATGTTTACAAGAAGTTCTTCAGGTCCTTGTAATACGAATATCATCGTCTGTGTTCTTTAGGATACTTCAATTCCTGTACGGGGATGTTCGGTGTTGTTGTAGTCGTCCTTGTCTCGATTGGTCCTTTTTCAGTCACGTAGTACACAGTTTGAATGTCTTGACGAAATCATATCTTTTTTTATGGGGGGGGGGGGGGGGGGGGGGGAGATGTGGTTGGTCAAGTACGGAACCCCTGTTGATTTGAGTTGCAAGGCGATTCGATGCCGCTAGAACGGATATGGTTCATTTATCATCAGCTGTAAGAATTATTTCCAATTAAAACATGAAAATTTAGTTCTAGTATTTTGTTTCTGATAACCGAGGCGACGTCCGATTTAGTGTGTAAATAATTTTTTTTCGTTATAATGGCATTATAGTGCTGAGATGTCCGTGGATTTTCGATCTACCCAGGACCAGATTCAGAAAATAGCTATCACACCACCAGTAAGGTAGGTTTCTACTTTGCGCCACTGCAGTCAAAATATGGTTCACTGGGCTCATTCCCCGCCACCAATCGCCTACTGGTTATGCAGAACTTCTCTATGGCTCCAGACATACAACCAAATGTTCAAGGCAAAAAGCTTATCACGTCCTGAGTCACGGCAGGTTTATGATGGGCCTCAACCATAGGAAATCAGTGCAGTCAATTTCCCCCTTTCCAATGCTGCACAGTACATCTCTGGTTTCCTTCCAATCACAGAGGCTGCAAGCATATATACTAATAACAATGTACACAAAATGTAAAAACACAGGAAAAGCATAATTTTATGTTGTATGGATGATACATGATACATAGCTCCCATAAAAGAAGCCACAATATACTGGCATGTCATCTACTAAGGTTTTCTGTGGTATGAGTGGTTTGTCTAGTGGGCTATTGATAGAACCCACAGACACAACAGAATTAGTGTCTACACTGAATGGAAACATGATATCCAAAGTATCTTAATTCCAACCCTGTGCTACCAATGTCAAACATGGTCCTTAACAACAAAACATAAAAGACAAATGGTTACAACAGAGATGAGATGTCTGAGAAAAGCCATAGGAGTGACCAGAAGACACAGAATTAGTTCATAAGAGAAAAAGTGGGTGTCATATCAATTCTACAATACATACAATATCAACAAATGAAATGGTTTGGTCATCTGGAAAGAATGTCGTATGATTCATTGGTTTGTAAATCATGGGATCCGCGTTAGCGCAGTGGTTAGCGCACTGGCTTCGCATATGAGTGGTCCTGGGTTCATTCCCCAGTTGATGCGGAAATGTTTTCAGATCGCAACGGCTCCCAGGTCGACCCAGCCTTAAATGGGTACCGGATTAATCCGGGAAGTAAAGACTGCGAGGGAGAGGAGATGGCTACCGCCCTCATTTGCAAAACCTGTGAAATGTGAGATCGCTAACATCTCACACCCCTACGGCATTAATAAATGCTATGGGTTACTTTACGTTTAAAAAAAAATCATATATGAAGAGAGGTGAAGCAGAATGAAGAGCCATGGGTAGACCTTGAGTACGCTGGATCGACAATATCAAAGAGAAATTACATGAACACAAAATGACATTACCTGAAGCTGCCAGAAAAGCGAGAACAAGAACATTGTATCTCCCTCGACACCCATAAAGGGTAAAAGAGGAAGGAAAGATAGACTGATGGGTCTGTGGTTCAACCCGTGTGCATTGCAGTGCTAGGAAATTCACGGCTCAAACTCAAAGGGAAGTGCATTAGAGAAGAAAGTGTTTTCTATACATCCACTAGTAGTATGTGCGGTGGAGGGGGGGCGGTGACAAAGGCAATGATATGACTGAGTCCCAGAGTGCTACAGTTGTCTTTTTTCTTACTGATTATTTGAGTATTATTCGATAGATTGAATAGGCTATCTGCGCCATCGGTGTCTTGAGTCGCTGACGAAAGTTATTCTGAATAGAGTTACTTTCTTTTTTGGTATATGATGTTGAGTAACAGGAAAGAGCAGACATACTTGCCAACGTTGCCACTATGACTAGAGGCAGTTCAATGGACCGTGTTGATATTGTAAATGCAGTCATGGAGTTTAAACAGTTGGAAGATATGGGATGTAACTTCGTCTTTCGTAACTATGGCTAGAATGCAGGACATGGGAGTGAAGCGTGGTGTTGCAAGAAACGAGCGGTATATATGAAACAAAAGAAAAGTTATCAACCAGCACAGAACTAGAACAGTGAGTTACTACACGCTGAAGGACATATTGAATATGAAATCATGGCATCTATGTTACCACATATTGAATATGAGATCAGGGCATCTATGTTACCACATACTGAAGGACATATTGAATATGAGATCAGGGCATCTATGTTACCACATACTGAATATGAGATCAGGGCATCTATGTTACCACATACTGAAGGACATATTGAATATGAGATCATGGCATCTATGTTACCACATACTGAAGGACATACTGAATATGAGATCATGGCATCTATGTTACCACATACTGAATATGAGATCAGGGCATCTATGTTACCACATACTGAAGGACATATTGAATATGAGATCATGGCATCTATGTTACCACATACTGAATATGAGATCAGGGCATCTATGTTACCACATACTGAAGGACATATTGAATATGAGATCAGGGCATCTATGTTACCACATACTGAAGGACATATTGAATATGAGATCAGGGCATCTATGTTACCACATACTGAATATGAGATCAGGGCATCTATGTTACCACATACTGAATATGAGATCAGGGCATCTATGTTACCACATACTGAAGGACATATTGAATATGAGATCATGGCATCTATGTTACCACATACTGAAGGACATATTGAATATGAGATCAGGGCATCTATGTTACCACATACTGAAGGACATATTGAATATGAGATCATGGCATCTATGTTACCACATACTGAATATGAGATCAGGGCATCTATGTTACCACATACTGAAGGACATACTGAATATGAGATCATGGCATCTATGTTACCACATACTGAATATGAGATCAGGGCATCTATGTTACCACATACTGAAGGACATATTGAATATGAGATCAGGGCATCTATGTTACCACATACTGAATATGAGATCAGGGCATCTTTGTTACCACATACTGAAGGACATATTGAATATGAGATCATGGCATCTATGTTACCACATACTGAAGGACATATTGAATATGAGATCAGGGCATCTATCTTACCACATACTGAAGGACATATTGAATATGAGATCATGGCATCTATGTTACCACATACTGAATATGAGATCAGGGCATCTATGTTACCACATACTGAAGGACATATTGAATATGAGATCATGGCATCTATGTTACCACATACTGAATATGAGATCAGGGCATCTATGTTACCACATACTGAAGGACATATTGAATATGAGATCAAGGCATCTATGTTACCACAAACTGAAGGACATATTGAATATGAGATCAGGGCATCTATGTTACCACATACTGAATATGAGATCAGGGCATCTATGTTACCACATACTGAAGGACATATTGAATATGAGATCAGGGCATCTATGTTACCACATACTGAAGGACATATTGAATATGAGATCATGGCATCTATGTTACCACATATTGAATATGAGATCATGGCATCTATGTTACCACATACTGAATATGAGATCAGGGCATCTATGTTACCACATACTGAAGGAAATACTGAATATGAGATCAGGGCATAAATGTTACCACATACTGAATATGAGATCAGGGTATCTATGTTACCACATACTGAATATGAGATCAGGGCATCTATGTTGCCACATACTGAAGGAAATACTGAATATGAGATCAGGGCATCTATGTTACCACCTACTGAAGGACATACTAAATATGAGACTGGGGCACTTATGGACGTCCAGAATGTCAAGATGATGACGACCTGACGACTAACTAACTAGCCATAATCACTCTTACGATATATATGTCAGATTATGGTATTACTACTCTTTGCTTTCCCTTCGGGCCCAGGCCACACAAAGGCGAATGGAAACATGATGAATGATCAGATCTTTATATGGAGTGTTAACTGCAATGGATGTCCTTCATCTTGTCCTGACGGTCCCCTCAGATTCTAGTGTGGTCTATATCTCGATGCTTCCATCCACATATCTGTATCTCTCTCTCTCTCTCTCTCTCTCTCTCTTTCTCTTTCTCGTTTTACCTAAATGGTATTCTCTAAATCAAATTCTTCAACAAGATGTTTTATGTCACCACTGTATAGTCGTGATCCACGGAAATAAAGACTTGCTGTCTCAAGCCTTCGTAATGACTCTTTGTCTGTTCCCGTGATTTTCATTGGTCACTATGCTTATAAGATGTGTAATAGCCAATGAAAATCAAGGGGATAGTCAAATAAATCATGGTAAAAGGTTGGATTCCCTAATACTCAGTAAGTAGGGTATCGGAGGAGGTCATGGCACACGTGATATATTGAAAACGGCGTTGGTCTAGCGGACGTCTGCTAGATATATTTTCCTGACGCTTTTTTAAGCAGTATCATAGGTTCACGAAGAAATATTTCTGAATAACTACTTATTTCTTGTACGAAAATAAACATAGACACACATATTTAGAATACTTCTTCTTCTTCTTCTTCGGCGCTTATTCATAAACTCCCGGTGGTTCTCTCTTATAGCATGGCAATTGTACTGCTAGATTTCCAGCAAAATGTAGTCCAGAGAATGGAAATGCATTGTATCGCCGTTTTAGATGCGTCAATGACCGACACATATGTCTTCGGCGGGATTTAGAAAACAATTTTGGTGAAACGTGTGTTTTCCTGAGTATTTCTAGTGATTAGTAAAATGTCATTACCATGTTTCCACTGTCCTAAGTTCATCTTTAGTCCGCAATGCTTCTGTCCTAAGTTCATCTTTAGTCCGCAATGCTTCTGTCCTAAGTTCATCTTGAGTCCGCAATGCTTCTGTCCTAAGTTCATCTTGAGTCCGCAATGCTTCTGTCCTAAGTTCATCTTGAGTCCGCAATGCTTGTGTCCTAAGTTCATCTTTAGTCCACCATGCTCCTCTCCTAAGCTCATCTTTAGTCCACCATGCTTCTCTCCTAAGCTCATCTTTAGTCCACCATGCTTCTCTCCTAAGCTCATCTTTAGTCCACCATGCTCCTCTCCTAAGCTCATCTTTAGTCCACCATGCTCCTCTCCTAAGCTCATCTTTAGTCCACCATGCTCCTCTCCTAAGCTCATCTTTAGTCCACCATGCTTCTGTCCTAAGCTCATCTATAAATGTGTTTTTATTCCCATGAATTACGAGCGATGCCTCTATCGAGGACAACTCCTTGACGTGGAGATGGAGCTTAGTCCAGCCAACAGATGCTGGAAACTAAAATTGGTCGGGCCAACCCAATATCGAGCAGGGTCACAATCCTGCCCAAGCAAGCACAGGTGCTGAAGTCATAGATGCCAGGCCGAGAGGCGCACCAGCAACCATGGTATCATGCAAACCTAATAGTTGACATGTCTGTGAGATGGATATCCACAGAAAGATGTATGGGAACACTGAGGAGCTTTCAAATACAGCAGCATTTATTAAGGAAACATGACTTGCTGTGTAGACATAAAAAGTAAAGTAACCCACAGCATTTATTAATGCCGTAGGGGTGTGAGATGTTAGCGATCTCACATTTCACAGGCTCTGTAAATGAGGGCGGTAGCCATCTCCTCTCTCTCGCAGTCTTTACTTCCCGGATTAATCCGGTACCCATTTAAGGCTGGGTCGACCTGGGAGCCGTTGCGTACTGAAAGCATTTCCGCCTCAGCTGGGGAATGAACCCAGGACCACTCATATGCGAAGCCAGTGCGCTAACCACTGCGCTAACGCGGCTCCCTGTGTAGACATGTCAAACTGCGAACGAGAAGAAGAAGACGATCGATGTAGAAATTGTTGCAATGAAACCCCGTTTTCTAAATTAATCAACTGACAACCAAAGAGATGTGGATGTCGTGTACACTACACGTAGTGTTTCCTTATGTTCACTGATATATCTATACGTCCAAGCGATATGTTTTGGCTGAGGTCCTTTAGCTATTGCTGGTGGTAAGGTCATCGCTGAAGACTGAGAAATTCATGACAACTACTTCGTGCTTGATGATTGGCTTCTTTGAGGCCGTTGTAGTTGCTCTTTAATGGTTCTAGTAGACTTAATTCACAGTGTGGTTATCGCATCAGTTCATGCTTTAAAAGATTCAAACCGGCACGTATTGGTATGAATGAATGCTATCTTTTGTCTCTTCCAATCTCCTAGGAGTCACGTGGATCTACTGCCCAGAATGGACATGTTGGAATTCGTTGCAATGAGATAGCACATATGACTACATCAAATGCAGCTATTGCCGATGACTTGACGTTAGTTACACTCATATGTTGAAACTATTTAATTATCTACTGTTCGATGTGAAAAGTATGACTGATGACGAATCAAGTCAGTGATTGGAAATATTCGATATTAATTGTGGCACAAATAATACTGGGCTGATGTGTTGTGGAGGGAGGAATTTGTATAACCAGCAGACCACATGAACTGTAAGCATGCATACATTCGACATCTGGTGGCGGAATCTGATCCCTTATGGTTTTGCAAGAAGTGCAATAAAATCAGCTCATAACAACTAGCCTCAATTGTATCACCAATGCAGGATTTTCTTAGTGACCTCTTCCTCTTTGTTCCCTATCCTCTCAACTGATACCTGTAGACAAGTCTTTGAACTGTCTCCTTTAAATAAATCTTTCAACTGTCTCATGTATATAAGACTTTCAACTGTCTCCTGTAGATACGTCTTTCAACTATCTCCTGTAGATACGTCTTTCAACTATCTCCTGTAGATACGTCTATCGACTGTCTCCTGTAGACAAGTCTTTGAACTGTCTACTGTAGATAAATCTTTGAAATGGAAAAATGTTTTATATATGCCCAAGCTACCGCAATTTTCCTGCTTCACCCCTCGCAAGTTGCTTTGAGAGGGGCATTTATTTATTTTTTCTAAATCGCTGGAGTTATAAATAACGAAATAGTTGCTGGGATAATTTCAGCAAACATCAATTGCAATTAACTCTAGAAAAGAAGAAGATGATGGAAACAAACAATGAAAACAAATAATAAAATATCTACATGTGTAGAAACACAAGACGGGTAGTAGATCAGCAAACATTGCGGATCGCTAGAATGACAGATCGTTGTAAAATGAATATGCTACAACTAGGGTCAGGTGTAAAGTCAACAACTGCCAGTGGAGATTACAACGGAGGCTAATGGTAGGGTTTGGCATATAACAATGGTGTCAGTGTGGCTACGGAATTTGTCATGCCATGATATACTGTTGATTGTATTGTGTTTGGTGATAGTAGCTCACATATACACACTTTCTATCAAATTGTGTGGTATGATGTGTGTTCATTGTGTGATATTTGGTGTGTTCATTGTGTAGTATGATGAGTGTTACGTTTTGCTCTGATATGAGGTATGTTAAACATTTTCTTGGTGTGTTATATGGTAATATTGCCTCGTATATTAAAATCTTCTGATGTTCTATATGGCAATATTGCCTGGTATGTTGCTCGTCTGGTGTGCTATATGGTAATATTACCTGGTATGTTAAACGTGTCTTCTGTGCTATATGGTAATATTATCTGGTATGTCTGTTTGTATTTCTGAATGGAAACAAGACCAAGATTATGACAAGCGATAAAACCACTAGCAAGCTCTAAATCAGTATCAACAACAGCGAATTAGAAAGAGTCAGCAGTTTTGAACACCTTGGTTATCTTACACTGGTCAACATTGAAATCATTACTTACGTAAAAAGGCCCCAATATCTACAATATCTAGTATCTTGGTGTGCTAAAAATGAATATAACCATAAAATATTTTGTATTTGCTCTATTTTTGAAGATATTCCATGTAGTACAATTTCTATTTTTCACCATTTAAATGTATCCAGTATGACTCCAACGAAATCTTTAAGAAGCCTATAATTATTGCATCACATTGCATAATACGATCATGCACACATCATTCAGAGTTGATTACATCATTATCTGATGAAATGCAATACTACTACAAGGCAGCTGAAGAAGTAAGCGACTTCAGCAGTGTACTATATAAAACCCAGTCGGAAAGGTTGAGAATTTAAAATATTTCAGGTTTTGTGCGAGACAGTTTAAGCTACTGTAGCATAAAACTGTTATTATTTTATCTATTTACGTACAATACTGAACAAGAATGCCTCGACAGTGCGTTAATTTCGTGGACATTTTCTGATTTATCTGTGGAGAAGCGACATTCGCCAAACAGAAGAAACGTCTCAGTTCTCAAGTGAAGAAGGCATAACATCTTTACTTCGAATGAAAGGTTGGTGACCGATACAGGCCTTGGGCACCGCCGCAAATATGCTGCGCTACATGCAAAACACAACTTTCACAGTGGTTGAATGGCAAAAGACCATCAATGTCGTTTGCAGTCCCCATGGTGTGGAGAGAGCCTAGCAACCACATTACTGACTGTTACTTCTGCTTGGTTCCTCTTCTTTCCGGAGAAATAACGAGGCAAGTGAAGTCGATAATAGCCTACCCAAACATTCCGTCTGCATTGAGACCAGTTCAACATGGCGAGAGACTTCATATTCCAGAACCTCCAGCAGAATATTCTCTTGATTCATCTGATGAGCACAAGGGTGAGCCGACCTGTTCTTCTCCTGGTCCGTCAGCTTGCAGTGATCCAGATTTTAACCGTAGTGCATTATCAACCCCACACAGAAAAACACAGGAAGAACTAAATGACCTTATTCGTGATTTAGAGTTATCCAAGAACAAGGCAGAATTAAGAGAAACTAAGACTATGCGATACTTACTTGATTGCTCAACTTCAGAGGAAAGAATATAAATGTGCAGGGCGCGGGAATACCTACAAATCATCGTTGATAAAGAGCATCCTCTAAATATTAAATTCTCAAAGTGAGAGGTAGTCGACTTAGGAGAGGAAAATTGTAGATAGGTCGTGCAGAGGATGTTATGCAGTGTGTGTGAAGATTGAGGAATGTGCTACCTGGTGCGTAATGGAGTCGGGCGCCGCTAGATTGTCCGACAGCCTTCAATGTAATAATAACACCCAAAAGAAAAAGTCTTTACTGCTCATAGGTAGAGGGGAGACCAGAGAGGAATGTGGTGCATTCGATCAGACGACAAGCAGCATGACAATAGAGATTTTGGCAGTACACAAAGCTTTGAAATGAGTGTGCTCGCAGACTGCCTGTGAGAATGCCTGTATACTCAGTGACTCAATGAGCATGATTGTGAAAGTTCAGGCCGGGTACATTCGGGAACAGTGGATGGATGCAGTGAAGAATTTATGTGTACGTAAAGTGACTTTTATTTTTGTACCGGGACATGCGGGAATCCGAGGTAATGAGAGAGCAGATAGGTTGGTCGCAAACGCTGCTACTACGGCTGTTGATGGAGCGATGGATCGGGCAACCATTTTGAACGCCCTACAGGAAAACACACAAACAAATGACTGTATAAGTGACAATGACTCTTGTTCCATGATTCGAATAAGGTAGCTTAGTTTAAAATGTGGTGTCGTTAGAAAGGAGCGGTGTCGTGGGTGAGAAAGAATGATGGTCAATCAACGGTGTACTGGGATCGTCATTCACCGTGTAATGGCGAATACACTCTGAGCACCTATGGACTTATCCGGAGTGCAGTCACGATGATCGAACGATTAACTAACTAACCAACTAACTAAGGCAGAAATGTTCTGATCAACACTCGTACAATGTAATTTCATAGAAGATGATATCACAATTACTTAAAAGCGCCACTAGCAGTTGGAGCCTTTCTACAGAAAGTAAAGTAATGTGGTATTCTGTTCAGATACTGATGACCTCATGAATGCCTTAAAATAACTCATGACCCACAAGAATGGAGACTATTTGTAGACCCGTTGAAACTGAGTCTTAAGGCTGTGCTTTTGCACAATGGAAACCATCTATTTCAGTAGTGCATGCTGTCCACATGGAAGAGACATGCGATAACTTAAAACAGATACTGAATTACCTTGAGTATAACAAGCACAGCTGGCACCTATGTGGTTGTTTGAAGGTAGTTGCCCTTTTAATGGAAATGCAGCAGGGATATGCAAAATACGTGTGCTTTTTATGTGAATGGGATAGCCGAGCAAGGCACTACGTGCGGAAGGAATGGATTTTCAGAAAAAAATGTAGTTGGAGAGAAGAATATCCAGCACCCATCTCTGGTCGGAGTCTCACAAAATTCACAAAAACTAGGTGGTTTGATGAAGAATTTCGTGAAAGGCATAGACCGGATATCGCCAATTTTCCAGTACCGCATGAAAAATTCCCTCGACTCAGTGAAGCAAGGAAGGATTAAAAGGGAAGTTTTTGTGGGTCCTCAAATTAGTGAGCTCTTAAAAGATGAACGGTTCAACAACTTGCTGCAGTGTGATGCGTATCAAGCATGGACTGCTTTTCGCCCTGTGCCCACCAACTTTCTTGGTAATTTTAAGGCAGAAAACTAACAGAAACTAGTATAAGACATCCTTATGAGGTATCAGTTTCTAGAGATCCACTTCCTTCATTCCCATCTGGATTTCTTTCCTGAAAACTGTGGCATAGTTAGTGATAAACATGGCGAAGGTTTTCTTCCAGATATCGCAACATTGGAACAAAGATACCAGGGAAAATGGTCAACTTCAATGATGGCTGGCTATTTCTGGATACTCTCCTGACATAATAACAAATAGCTGTACCAGAGACAGAGGAAGACATCTAAGAAGTAATCTATGACTTGATTTTTAAAGGTATTACATTATTACTATTGGCATGCATTTTGTGATGTAAACAATCATTTTTGCAGGTTAAAAAAAAAACTTGAGCTAAATTTGAAAATTTGACTGTTATATTCGTGCTCTGCACTTGAAAATTGATAAAAATATGACTAATATCATTTCAGTAACATAACTTCCGCAAACATTTGTTGACCAGTGATAATTATCAACAATAACCGTGATTGCTATGAAGAAGTCACAAGAATATTGGCTATCGCGTCAAAGAAGCTGATACAAATGAAAAACATACGGTTGAGCTGCTGCAAAACAACAAAACTAACATTCCTGAGAGCTTGCATTTTCCAAGTATCAGTGTAGGATGTGAATCCTGGACAATATATCACCAACAAAGAGAAAAAAATTAAATAGCAACATTTGAAACAATTGTTACAGAAAAATCCTCAGAATACTAAAGACCAATAGGATCCCCAATACACACATCCTATGAGAAATAAGAGTAAAATAACACTGGCTAAACAGCATGGTTCTTTCATGAAAACTAAAATACATTTTATCCATTTCAAACGCCATGACATCCTAGAGAAGACCATATTGGAGGGGATGATGCCAGGTATAGGAAAAAAGAAACAGACCAAGAAGATATTGGACGTATGATATCAACCACCTGAACATGACAAGTAACAGAAGCAGGAATACTGGTTTAAGATCGACAACAGAAGTTCTGAAAAGCTGTGCGACTGCATGCTCAGGATATGCTACCTGACGATTATGTCCTGGTATGTTAGACTCGTCTGGTGTGCTATATGGTAATAGTTTCTGGTTTGTTAAACTCGTCTGTTGTGCTATTTGGAATAATTACTTGGTATGTTACACTAGTCTAGTGTGCTATATGGTAGTATTACCTGGTATGTTTCCTGTTTTTTTTAAAACGTATTCTCCATTATCTAATTCAGATTTTAATATGTATAGACCACAAACAGCATTAAGCTAAGAATAGTGGTATTAGAACTTCTGGAACGGTAGAAATGGGGGTCAGCTTTATATTGACTAGTAATCCCTAGGTATGCCTTGATCAGACAAAAATAAAAACCCTGTCGAAAAGCCGCGTCACTCAAAACATTTCGATGGTGTCGGCAAGTGATTACTTTACTGAACAAACGTGTACCACACGAAGTAACAAGTAACCCAAACTTTCAGGATAATTAATTCTCTGCTAAAACAATACTTTAGTAGAGAGAACTAAACAGAAACTACAAACCTGAGCAAGACAACGTTAACAGATATAACAAAAACAAACAGGTCACGTTATTCTGACTCAGAACTGGATACTGCAGACTAAAAGCACGCTTACATCAGCGACTCTACAGCCAGCGTCTGCGGAAGAACAACACAAACACAGAACACAAACTATATGACTGTCTCATCTTCACTATTCACAGAACAACACAAACTATATGACTGTCTCATCTTCACTATTCACAGAACAACACAAACACAGAACACAAACTATAGGACTGTCTTATCTTTACTATTCACAGAACAACACAAACTATAGGACTGCCTCATCTTCACTATTCACAGAACAACACAAACACAGACCACAAACTATAGGACTGCCTCATCTTCACTATTCACAGAACAACACAAACACAGAACACAAACTATAGGACTGCCTCATCTTCACTATTCACAGAACAACACAAACACAGAACAACACAAACTATAGGACTTCGCGGACACACAGTTCTATACATGATCACTATCAGACTGAATGTATAATAAATAATCACAGTAGGCGAAGACGTTGTGTGGTCTCAAGGCTGACCATATGGACCACGTTGAGAATCACTGCGTTAACTCTTTCAGGGCTTTATTATTTTTAGGTTTGGACCAAATTAATTTTATAAAATTTCCTTATATGTGTTTTTTATTGTATCACTTGACATACTAATATTGATAAATAGTGTATGTGTATCATTGGAAAGGGGAATGGATACAGAATATGAATATATAAGTACATTGATAATATTTGATTTACTTCACAAGGTTAGAGTTAGCCTTCTGAAGTAATCAAATGTCCTGTAGGCCCATGCTATAAAGCCAGTATAGTGGCGATTGGTCCGGAAAATAACTCCCGGCAATATTTCCTTACAAGCACCTATTATCGTGACATATTTCAACCTGCAGTATTTCCTTGCACCTATAGATCCGTGGCCCAATTGTACATTATCGATTTCATTTGTGGCGAGATAAATGCTGCTAGACTTAATTTGAAGTGACGGCAATCTCTCAAATGTTTATTGCGTTTCTAGCACACATAAATATACTGTCTGCTTATCTAAGTTTAGCAGTGTAACGGGACACACTTAAAGTTTTAGCTAACATGTTTTATAAGCAAGAGGCACAGAAAAATTACATAGAATTGTTTATTCAAAAACATAAAAATATCGTTTAGGTACGTATTACAAAAATAGCACTTAAAAGTAACTAGGAAAAAATAAAGAAAAATGTATGATTAGAGTTGAAGAGAACATAAGAAAATATGTGAGAGATTAAAGCAGGGGAAAGACACTGGAACAAAATATATGAGAGATTAAAACCAGGGAGAGATCCAGAAATAAAGCATATGAGAGATTAAAACCAGGGAGAGACACAGGAAACTGACTTTGGTTTCTTGTGTTCATGATTACGTTTCTGCATGATAGTAGAATATAGTCGAGAGAACGGAACGTGTTGTGTCATAGTTTACAGCTCAGCTGCGATATCTGAATCTCTCAATCTGACACATCAGATTTAGAATGCCCTATTGGTCACTTTAACCGTGGGATCGGATAGTCAACTCCATTCCTCAAACCTCCTTAGTCGCCTCTTACGGCATGCTTCACAGGTAACAATATCGCTATTATTTTCTCATTTATCGAGTCCCGAAAACTCACCTTTATATTACCGTAAATATGTATTACAAAACTATAAAAATGGATCAAGTAACAATTTTGAGATTAAAAAATGCACGTAATTGACGTTTCAACTGAAAGGTCTCTAATGAAGATAGTGTCTAACAAATATAGAATGGACCAACAAAGTCGACCAAGGTCAGCATGTCAATTGTGTTGTTTAAAAAAAAACCATATCTGGGAATAAGAAAATATGGAAGCAAACAATGGAAATATATGTAGTTGCATGTACAGGAAATACAGTATACAGGAGAAAATGCGAACCAAGAACACAAGTAGAAATAATAAAATTATGAAAGCACTCAACTGAAACTGTGGATTGTAAATGTATACGCAAACAGTGCTTCTGGAAACTCGTGGAAGAGGCAGGAGTCATGGGAAATTGACAAAATGAGATTATGCATGAAGATCATTATGTTAATAACTGACTAAAAGTGTTAAATCAGTCGAGACGGGCGCACACCATCACTATACTAGTTTGTATGGTAATAAATGTGTGAAAGTGTTGAAACGGAAGAGAAAGGTGAATACCATCACTTCCCTAGCGTTTTATGGTAATAGCTATCTTTAAGTGTTAACACAGACGAGACAGTACACCATCACTAACCTAACTTTCTATGGGAAGTTTTCTTGGTATATTTACTCAAACTTAGACATAACGTTTCCTTGCAAGACATGCATTGTTATGGAGTCCACAAGGTTAAAAAAAAGAATGCAGAATCTTTAACTTTATATTAAATGTCCTACGTCTGCAACACACGTTTGTGAGCAACACTTTGAAGAAGACCAAGAATTAAAGGACAAGTTCAGATTAGAAACTGAAAATGTTTGACTTATATTGTCAAGATCATATTTCGAAGATTGTATCAAGATCATATTTCGAAGATTGTATCAAGATCATATTTCGAAGATTGTGTCAACATCATATTTCGAAGATTGTAGCAAGATCATATTTCGAAGATTGTAGCAAGATCATATTTCGAAAATTGTGTCAAGATTATATTTCGAAGATTGTGTCAAGATCATATTTCTAAGATTGTGTCAAGATTATATTTCGAAGATTGTGTCAAGATCATGTTTCGATAAGATCATTTTTCAATAAAGTGTCATGATGAGTGAAGCCGGTGATCATATTTTTCCACAACTCTTTTGTGTTGTTAATAAGGTCTTTGGTGACATTCTCTTGTCCCACAGTGTCTACCCATCTAGCAACTTATCTCTTTGTCTTCCTCTGCTTCTTCTCCCCTATGGGTAAAGATAAAAGGTACAGGTAATGTAGGTGATAAAGACCCCCTTGTTCTTTCCTGTGATTACTAAATGTTCAAGATGTGATATTATCATCAATTTCATAATATTTATCTTCACGTAATCTCTAAATATTGGAGATAATCTCTAAATAACATGCTTCGATGAAGATAAAACACAGACATTGTGTAACCATGCATGAACTGACATGGAATGCACACGGAAGGAAACCATCATAGACCAAGTGACATTTGAAGACGTGACACTGAAACTGAAAGCGATATTGATATCGCATGGGATGATCTGGAGAGCATATCTAAGGATATACTTTTAAAAATTCGTTTTTGTTCTGATGAGAGCCAGTCTTTTTTTTTAAATAATGATAAATCCGAAAATATCCATAATCTGGCCATATTCAGGTGATGTAGTCATATGGAATGTGTCACAAAAAATAGTAAGTAAATATTAAACACAAAATATACAAAGAGTTAAATATAATTTTACGTTGAACAAAACACAGGGTCGACGTTTCGGCCTAAGGTCTTTATCAAGAAAAGGACGAACAGACACAGAATGCAACCACAAAATTAAACGGAGACTACATGCAACAGCAATGTTATACAGTATAAAATCTCCGTTTGATTACTTGGTTACAATCTGCGTTTGTTCGTCATTTTCTTGATAAAGACCTTTCAGTCGGAAACGTCGACCCAGTGTATTGTTCAATGTAAAACTTCTACTTAATCCTTGTAATATTTCTTTAGTATTTACTTAACATAGGGCGAACAGTTTTATCGATAATAACATCTTACATTGATGCCACCAAATCGCTGCACTTTTTCATATGATTGGATACCTGCATAGCAGAAATAGAGAATTTCTTCTAAATATACACTTGGACCCATTTATCTGAACATTGCATATCATTGAGAGTTGGAATCTTCTGGGACTTGAAGAAAATTTAGACCCCCCAAAATAATTACACTAGGAAACAAGAGCTTTATTGTTCGTAATTCTTCTGAAGCTAAACAAGCATATTTAACGACAATTAGTATGCTATTCTCGATATTGAATGATACTGAGATGTGGTTTTTGAGAAGAATGGGGGAAATTCCATAGATGGTCAAAAAATAACCTAGAGTTCCTCAAATAAGCCGGAATAAAAAAACACAATTATAGCAATAATTAGAAGCGAACAGTCAAGATATTTAGGGCATGTGATGATAAGAACATAATTTGAACATTTAGTAACGACCGGAAATATTAAGGAGAGAAGAGTCAAGGGAAGACAAAGAGAAAAGTTGCTGGATGGATTGTCATTATGGCACGAGAGAACGTTGCCAACTGAACTTATGACAAAAGAGACAGAGAGTTGTGGAGAAACATGATCATCTACGCCACTCGGTATGGCACTTGGTTGATTGAGATTAAATACATCAAACTTTATATATGAAGACGGCGCACAGGCTGAGCTCGTACAGCTTATCTCAAGCAGTGTGACCGCAACACAAAAATGACCCTCCTTAACTGTCCTGAAAGCTGCCTTCAAAGTGGATTTCATCCGAGCACGGTTAAACGGATTATGGGCTTTTAGAAATAGCCATAGTTCCTTAGCCTCGTAAACAAGGTCTTTGTCGGGTATAAATTGATTTCGTTATCTAGAATTTGAACCGCACGATAATTTTAAGCTTGGTTATTTAGTTGCTTTTAGTGAAACTTTGTCCCAAATCTGTCCACGTTTATTTCTTCATCTGAGGTATATTTTATCTGGAATCCACTAACCGCATTAAAATTGGTTTGATGACCTATTGGATGTGACAGTATCGCGGAGTGGCATATACATCATTTAATCTCACAAGTGGCACATCATACCAACAACCATGCAACAGGAAACCTCTATAAGATGAAATGGCAATATAATAGAGACTTGCCTCTTGTGAAAACCCAACATCATTTTATCGAAACAATTATGCTTTGATCCTCTTTGAGTAGAAGATTTCTAAAGGCATTGCACTCTTCTGAGAGTTGAAATCTTCTGGATTTCAAGCAAAGCGCTGGACAATCCTTCTCATTGCACAAAGGATTCAAGTGCTTTATTGTTCCTAATTCCTTAAATCTAAACAAATCAGGTAAATAAATTATAAATCTTAGGGGCGATTGATCGAATGTCAAGAATGTTGATTTTATTATCGCAATAGCTGCGATTGAAATCACTAAGGATTTAATATTTATCTTTTTATCTTTCGAAGTTAAAATTGAAAATCCACCCAGTACACGTGGTGACTTGCATATGAAAGGTATCTTTACTTCAACATATGACATCTTCTTATTGTTCCTTATCAGGAATACATGCAATAACAACTTTTCAAGCTGCAAATTTCTTGAGGAAGTACTTCTTCTTCTTCTTCTTTCTGTCCTCATGTACCTTTCGGTGTTGAGGGAGAGTGAGTGTACGGTCTTTAACTAGTCTATTTTCCTCTTCTGCTGTTATATTTCCTAGTGTCTCTAATACACTATCTATCAATCTTTTAGGAGGGCGTCCAATAGGTCGACTGTTTTTGTATCGTTTGCTACGGGGATTTTTTTTTAATATACTTTGCTTTTTATGTCTGGTTATGTGGCCGAACCATTTAACTTGTTGTTTCTGGATGTATTCTATTGTTGACTTGATCCCTAATTGTTTCCTTAGTTCTTCATTCCTGATTTTGTCTCTCAAGCTAACTCCAAACATACTTCTCACACATTTCATTTCAGTTGTGTTAATCTTATGAATTGTTCTAGAATCTAATGTCCAAGTTTGACACTGATAACACAACGTCAGTAAAAAAAAATGGTGTGGAATAGCGCTTTCTTTATTTCTAGTGTAGAGGAAGTACTAAGCAAGTTAAATACAAAAGATGATTTACTTAATAAACATTTTTGTTAAAACAGTATATTTGTGGGTCTCATGAGAAGGAGGGTTTGGTAAATATAGTGACTATGTGCAGGAATGAATTGGTTGGGTAAACACAGTGACTATATGCACAAATGGAGGGGTTGGGTAAACACAGTGACTAAGTGCAGGAATGAAGGGGTTGGGTAAACACAGTGACTATATGCACAAATGGAGGGGTTGGGTAAACACAGTGACTAAGTGCAGGAATGAAGGGGTTGGGTAAACACAGTGACTATATGCACAAATGGAGGGGTTGGGTAAACACAGTGACTAAGTGCAGGAATGAAGGCGTTGGGTAAACACAGTGACTATATGCACAAATGGAGGGGTTGGGTAAACACAGTGACTATGTGCACGAATGGAGGGGTTGGGTGAATGCAGAAACTGTGAAAGATTGAAGGGATTTGATGAAAATATTAACTATATATATTATATGCAAAATTAAACGATTTGATTAGCACAATGATTATATGTGAGAATGAAGGAATGAGACGTTAAGTGTACATAGTGACTATGTGCAAGATTGAAGGAATGAGATGTTAGTGTACATAGGACTATGTGCAAGATTGAAGGGATCTAGTAAACACATTTACTATGTGCAAGATTGAAGGAATGAGACGTTAAGTGTACATAGTGACTATGTGCAAGATTGAAGGAATGAAACATTAAGTGTACATAGTGACTATGTGCAAGATTGAAGGAATGAGATGTTAGTGTACATAGGACTATGTGCAAGATTGAAGGGATCTAGTAAACACATTGACTATGTGCAAGATTTAAGGAATGAGACGTTAAGTGTACATAGGACTATGTGCAAGATTTAAGGAATGAGACGTTAAGTGTACATAGGACTATGTGCAAGATTGAACGAATGACACGTTAAGTGTACATAGTGACTATGTGCAAGATTGAAGGAATGAGACGTTAAGTGTACATAGGACTATGTGCAAGATTGAAGGGATCTAGTAAACACATTTACTATGTGCAAGATTGAAGGAATGAGACGTTAAGTGTACATAGTGACTATGTGCAAGATTGAAGGAGTTTGATGAACACAGTGAGTATGTGTAAGATTGAAGGAAAGAGATTTGAACACAGTCTATGTGTAAGATTGAAGGAAAGAGATTTGAACACAGTGAATATCTGTAATATTTAAGGACAGAGATGTAAACACAGTCTATGTGTAAGATTGAAGGAAAGAGATGTAAACACAGTGAATATATGTGATATTTAAGGACAGAGATGAGAAAACAGTGTTGTATATAAGTCTTTAGTTAAGGAATAAATTGGATTGGGGGGGGGGGGTGGGGGCTAACAAACAAAAATGAGAAAATATATAAAATGTCATTCTCTCATATTACCTTTATTCTCATAAGATTTTTGGTGACATTTTCCGTGGAGAATTGTTGTAGGCGAGGGCGAAGGGTGGGCCAGTACTGGGCTAAATTCCGATTACTAAAAGTCATGTAGTGATTTCATGTTAGAGGAAATGGGTTTGAACACTCCAACCCACCTCTCCCTTTATCTACAAGTTGGCCGACGATATGAGAATGTGAGAAAATAATGTTCCCGAAAAGTGGTGCGCAATAAGCAATGTTCTTCTGGTCTTCACATAAGTCTGAGTCTATAACATGTCAAGTTGTGTGATAATTATGTCACACAACATGAACAAATTTAATGCAGTACTCGTGCGCGCATTGATTTTACATAACCATCGGACATGTAGGAACGAATAGGGAACTGTCTGTTCAGAAATTAGCGAAAGCACTTAGTTATAATTTAGACATGAATCTTATTGTTGACACAACTTGATGGCACGCGATTAAGGTCAATCTATTAAATTATTCTTCGTCTGTGAAACATTTAAGGTTGTTACGTCAGTTCGTATAGACAGATGACAGTATTAGAAAACTATTCAGTCAACTATTTGAAGTATTTGGGTATGCAAATATATACAGTCATTAGAGAGGTCAATGTGGTATAGTTAACTTTCACTTTCTGTCGTGATTGTGGGTTTTGTTTGTTTGTGCATTTCCATTTCCAGGAATTACGAACGACAGAGGTTTTGTTTTATTAAGTGCACCTGGGAGAGGGATGTTTCTCCAGAGCTTTATTTCATACCCAGAAGAACCTAACTCTCAGCGATGTTAAAGATTTGGAGATGAAGACTCATGCACAGAACAATCTAACTCTCCGCGATGTTAAAGATTTGGAGATGAAGACTCCTACACAGAAGAATCTAACTCTCAGCGATGTTCAAGATTTGGAGATGAAGACACCTACACAGAAGAATCTAACTTTCAGTAATGCGCAAGAATTTGAAAGAAGCGAAAGCACTTAGTTATAATTTAGACATGAATCTTATTGTTGACACAACTTGATGGCACGCGATTAAGGTCAATCTGTTAAATTATTCTTAGTCTGAGAAACATTTAAGGTTGTTACGTCAGTTCGTATAGACAGATGACAGTATTAGAAACCTATTCAGTCAACTATTTGAAGTATTTGGGTATGCAAATATAAAAAAAGTTGGTAGCATATTTCATTCAGGACGTAACAATTAACCCAGAAATTTTTGCCAGAGCGATTTCCTATGCAATATTTTACATTAAGTAGTTTGTCATTGGACTATTCTGTAGCACAGCTACTTGAAACGGGAAATAAACATGGTACACTGAGTACGTAACACGCGTTGTGTACGACTCCGCCACAAAGACGGGCTCAGAAGGGGTTAAAAATATAACAGTGTAAATGATGTATTGTAGACATTCCACTATATCAGCTTTAATCAGCCTAACTATATCATTCTCACTATATCAGCCTCACTATATCAGCCTCACTATATCAGCCTCCCTATATCAATCTCCCTATATCCGTATCACTATATCAGTCACACTATATCACTCAATATATCAGTCTCACTATATCAGTCTCACTATATCAGCCTCACTATATCAGCCTCACTATATCAGTCTCAATAGAAGGTGGTACTGCTAGTAGAACATAATGGAAAATAATACTCACGGGGAAGACAGGCAATGAAGTCCTACTGAATGAAGACTAACACACTACACACTATCACTAACTGATGTAAATATGGTACATACAACAGAACAAAACACAGAATATAATCATACAAATGACAATACACAGGACAAAGTCGACGTTTCGGACCAATAGGCCTTTTTCAAGATACGGACATAACATACAAACATAAAAAAACCACAAGTAGAAATGAATGCGTATCCGAGTGAAATATGGTAGTAAGATAGATCACTGTGTTTTGTTCTGTTGTATGTACCATATTTACATCCGTTAGTGATAGTGTGTAGTGTGTTAGTCGTCATTCTGTAGGACTTCATTGCCTGTCTTCCCCGTGAGTATTATATCAGTCTCACTTTATCAACCTCATTATATCAGTCTCACTATATCAACCTTACTATTTCATCATGTCATCTGATATAGCACGTTTAACCAGTTTTGACAACTTTAATATGATGTATCTCAGCAAATATATAACGCTTATAATTGAAATTTTGTGTGTGAATTTGAAATGACATAGACCCTGTGAAGTAAATTTTTTTCCATTAAAATATATAAATTTGTTTCAATGTTTGTGTATATGCGATATAGAGCAAACGTCTACTTGTGAGCACATATCTCATACACAAAAATTAGGGTGTTTACAGTCAGTTATTATATGTCATTTACATATAAGTTTTTTATCACACAATTGGCATGATTTAAGCGTGAAATTGCACGGTTCTGTACTCTCGAACACAAGACGGACGAAGCGCCGGATTTAAGAATTGAGATGGTCCTTAAGCTATTTCAGATATGGGGCCCTTCATAAATCCAGATATTATATGTTTGTGCCAAATATGATTTACGGTTCCTATGAAAGTGGGGGGCCTAAGCTATAGGTTGTTCAGCTAATAGGTAAATCCTGCACTGGACAGACGGTATTTTCTCTTATTCTTCAGCATTCATTCTCAAACTCCCGCTGGATCTCCCTTGTAGCAGGACCATAGTCCTACTAGATTTCCAGTAGGATTTAGTCCAGAGAATGGAAATGCAGTGCTTCACCGTATTATTTCCGCCAATGGTCCGATACACCCGTCTTCGGTTGTAGATTGTATTTAAATGTTGTATCTTAGTATCACGCTCAAATGCTAAATCAAAAGCTTCTCAATATAAAATGTGTAGTTATTAGGAAAAATGAGTCTGCGGGTAAAGGTTATGACATTACAGCAGATCACAAATAAGATTTTAAAGTATTTCTGCAATGAAACTACTCGAGATAAATTATATCATTCAATATCAAACCCAGAAAAGAGCAAAATTCATATCTTAGGAATAAGTAAACGAACATTGAACCGTTGGATAGCAACATCTTATATGTCCAATTAACAGTAGAGGAGCAACGTTCCATTATGATATCTACTAACTACATATATATATATTAAGGAAAGCGCAGGAACAAATGACTGTATAAGTGACGATGACTCTTCTTCCATGACTAGAATAAAGAAATTTGGTTTGAAATGTGGTGTCGCTAGAAAGGAGCGGTTTCGTGTGCAAAAAGAATAATGGTCAATCAACTGTGTACTGGGACCGTCAGTCAACGTGTAATGGCGGCTACACTCAAGGTGAGATCTGGGTACCTATGGACTTGTCCGGAGTGCAGTGACGATGATCCAACGACTAACTATTAACTACAAAGTGGTGATACATATGAAATAATTAGATCAATGAAGACACAGTATGGTAGCGTATTAAATGTCACTTACAGTGTCACACGTATCGCGTACACCGATCATTTAAGAAATCGTCAACAAGTATTCATAAATTATTGTAATAGTAGCCACACTAATTACATTATTGTAATAGTAGGCACACTAATTACATTATTGTAATAGTAGCCACACTAATTACATTATTGTAATAGTAGCCACACTAATTACATTATTGTAATAGTAGCCACACTAATTACATTATTGTAATAGTAGCCACACTAATTACATTATTGTAATAGTAGCCACACTAATTACATTATTGTAATAGTAGCCACACTAATTATTGTAATAGTAGCCACACTAATTACATTATTGTAATAGTAGCCACACTAATTACATTATTGTAATAGTAGCCACACTAATTACATTATTGTAATAGTAGCCACACTAATTATTGTAATAGTAGCCACACTAATTATTGTAATAGTAGCCACACTAATTACACTAATTACATTATTGTAATAGTAGCCACACTAATTACATTATTGTAATAGTAACCACACTAATTACATTATTGTAATAGTAGCCACACTAATTCACTCACAGAATCTCTCTCAAGTGGCCAGATTTCTTTTCTCTATACACAATAATTAGTTTACCGACAAAGACCAAAGGATTTCATTCGTTTATACGAACTTGAAATGCTGCACAAATATAAAGTATATTTTATTATGGGTCTAACCAAATATAACATATGAAAATAAATTACATTAGTACGTTAGACGGTTAATCAGGTACTTACATTTGTTTGAGAGCAAAGCTAGTAAAACGTGCTATAGTTTGTTAGTTAAATAGTTAGTTGGTTGGTTGGTTATTTAGTTAGATAATTAGTTGGTTGGTTAATCAGTTAGGCAGTCAGTTAGGTTCGCTGTGGGCCATAGAGGGACGTAGGGAAGTAATAATTTCTGCCCATGTTGAGCGCCTCGTTGCTGTAATTCTTGTGTTTTACTTTCACATATTGATATTTCTTTGATTTTTCTGCGTACAGTTGTCTGTTTTCATCAACTCTGGCTACGGTAGTGAATGACCGTTAGAGTTTTAACGCATGTTAAACTTAATACACACATTTTTTTAGGTTGGTTTCTTCCCTCAATAATTCATTTATTTTTAAATATGTTCATTTTATAGTCAGTTTTCTTTGAATATAACTTGTTTCCAAATGTGATTCATTTATTGTGTTATTCTTCTTCTTCTTCTTCTTCAGCGTTCATTCCCAACCTCTCATTGGATCTCTCTTGCAGCAGGACAATGGTCCTACTAGATTTCCAGCAGGATGTAGTCCAGAGAATGGAAACGCGTTGTGTCACCGTTTTATTTGCGCCAATGGTCCGACACATCCGTCTTCGGCGAGGTATCATTCAAATTCATTGAATTATTCATTTATTGATTGTGTTGATTATCCAGCTTCCACAGCCACATGTCTATAGATACTGTAAACCCGCATTTTATTGTCTTAAACCTAATTTGTGTTTGTTAAATTCTTGTGAACACCATATAAAACGGTCTTGCATCAAACTATAACAACAATAGGACGACCTTGTATAACACCATCAAAGTATAACAACTATAGAACGGTCTTGTATCAAAGTATAACAACTATAGAACGTTCCTGTATCACAGTATAACAACTATAGAACGTTCCTGTATCACAGTATAACAACTATAGAACGTTCCTGTATCACAGTATAACAACTATAGAACGTTCCTGTATCACAGTATAACAACTATAGAACGTTCCTGTATCACAGTATAACAACTATAGAACGTTCCTGTATCACAGTATAACAACTATAGAACGTTCCTGTATCACAGTATAACAACTATAGAACGGTCTAGTATCAAAGTACAACAACAATAGAACGACCTTGTATAACACTATCTAAGTATAACAACGATAGAATGGTTTTGTATCAAAGTATAACAACTAAAGAAAGGTCTTCTATAACACTATCAAAGTATAACACTATCAAAGTATAACACTATCAAAGTATAACAACTAAAGAAAGGTCTTCTATAACACTATCAAAGTATAACACTATCAAAGTATAACACTATCAAAGTATAACAACTAAAGAAAGGTCTTCTATAACACTATCAAAGTATAACACTATCAAAGTATAACACTATCAAAGTATAACACTATCAAAGTATAACAACTAAAGAAAGGTCTTCTATAACACTATCAAAGTATAACACTATCAACGTACAACAACTATAGAACATTTTTTATTGTTTGATTTTTATAATAAAAACATACTCGCCCTATGTGTAAGATCAAAGTGAATGACTCAATTCTCAAACATGTCCACCAATCCAAATATTTGGAAACAGCGATAAGACAAGATGGAAGAAGTTCAACAGCGATAAGACAAGATGGAAGCAGTTCAACAGAGATAAGAAATAGAATAGGGAGACAAAAGGCTGTTCATAAATTATGTCAACAATTTTTGTGACTTGTGCCTTCTCCCGTCTTGACAACAGCTGTCAAGAATTCAGAAACTTGCTTAATTATGTCACAAAAATGATACCATTTCCCTTAAATAAATTTTTATTTAAAAAAATAAAATTTTAATATTTAAAAAAATTAACCATGATTCGCAAAATAGTACATGTTTTGTATCCTATTTTTTTTTTTTAAAAAGAATGTTTCTAATGTAAAATTATTGGATTGGTATATAACAACAGCATTGTTGACATCACTTTTTGTCACACGCAACACCTCCCTCTTGACAACAGCTATCCGACTTTTTCAGAATCACCACTCTCCCCCCCCCCCTCCGCATTCTTTATTGTTGGCGTAATTAATTATTTATGGACAGCTCCCAAATGCAACATTCCTAATAATGAAGAATATACTGGGTAATACGTCAGTGTCTATAGAATAAAAAAATACTGTGTAATACGTCACTGTCTATAGAATGAAAAATATACTGAGTAATACGTCACTGTCTATAGAATGAAGAATATACTGTGTAATGCATCACTGCCTATAGAATGAAGAATATACTGTGTAAAACGTCACTGCCTATAGAATGAAGAATATACTGTGTAATACGTCACTGTCTATAGAATGAAGAATATACTGTGTGAAACGTAACTATAGAATGACGAATATACTGTGTAATACGTCACTATCTATAGAATGAAGAATATACTGAGTAATACGTCATTGTCTATGGAATGAAGAATATACTGTGTAATACGTCACTGTCTATAGAAATAAGAATACCTTGTGTAACACGTCACTGTCTATGACTGAAGAATATACTGTGAAATACGTCACTGTCTATAGAATGAAGAATATACTGTGCAATACGTCACTGTCTATAGACGTGAGTTCTTCAGAGTTATATAACACAGATTCTAACATATGGATGCGAGTCCTGGGCAATAAATAAACAAGATAGGGGAAAGTTATAGACAACATAGATGGGAGCTATATAAAAGAAATCTGAGAGTACCATGGACCTGTTAGAACATTAACGAGGTGGTGTTGATTGAAATTGCGAAACGAGGGTTATGTAATAATTTCAAAACGAGAAAATATTTAATTTGTGAACACTTTGAGACAATCACAACATCTGATAAGCCTAAGTTAGAGCATATACGCCACTAGTCAATGTGCAGTAAGAATGAGCGCAAGCACATCCGATTATTTTCAAATTCACTCGGGAGTGAGACAGGGATGGGTACTATTCCCCCATTGTTTATAACATACATAGATAAATCTGCAAAGTAGCGAAGACAACGGAAGAAAACAATCTGAAGGAAAACTTAAACAAATTGCTATTTGCAGACGACCAAGCACTAGTAAGGGATAAATCTTCCAGTGTAGGGTAACAACCCTAAACAGGAAGTAGGTGGCCGGGGTTACACTGGGCAAATATCAAGATATATAAAAATAGGTAGGTGTGTTACCAAAATAAAACATAAAACAACTTAACACAAGCAGTAGTAGCATCATCAGAGCAACTACAAAGAGAAATAGAAAGGTTACATCAAACATGCCAAATTTTCAGCATGAAGATAAATATAGAAAAAAACCGAAGTAATGAAGATAGGAAGAACAGAAAGAAACACCAATAAATATATATAAATATATATATATATATATATATATATATATATATATATATATATATATATACATACATACATACATACATACATACGCACGCACGCACGCACGCACGCACGCACGCACGCACGCACGCACGCACGCACGCACACACACACACACACACACACATACACACATACACACATACACACATACATATATATATATATATATATATATATATATATATATATATATATATATATATATATATATATATATATATATATATATATATATATATATATATATATATATATATATATATATATATATATATATATAATGAAAACAACAGACTTACACAAGTGAAAGAATTCACATAACTAAGAAGCAATATAACAACAGACGGCAAGAGCAGTAAAGAAATACACAATAGATGTAGTAAAGCATACCAAGCTCTAGGGCAAATTACACGAATCTTCAGACACAAAAATGTAGATCTAAACACTAAAATAACTCTATTCAAAACAATTATTATGCCAACACTGTGCTACCAAAGCCAAATATGGACAACGACAGCACAAGACAAACGTAAACTAGTGACAGCTGAAATGGCATACTTACGCAGAATCCTAGGAATATCGCAAAGAGACAGAGTGTGAAATGAGGACATGAGAAAGAACCAGCACCGCCCAAACCTTAAGTATATTTGTTGTTGTTCGTCCATCACAAGTGATGATAACCATTTGTTACACCCATTTTGAAAATTCAATTAGTTATGTCCTTGATTATGAGTTCGTAGATGGCTAATGAGCCCTATTCGAGCTGTAAATGTCCTTGGGCAGTTCGAACATGGAATGACGACTGTAAACGGATCTTGGTCTATCCGTGACATTCTAGCTGCTCTCCGCAGAGAGCCAACAAATCCAATAGTTTGCACACATCAGAAGAGTACCACCAGAGAGCATACCACAGCAAACTATGCTACACAGATACAGTGAAGGCAGACCTAGCGACCGACCTCGAAAACGATGGACCACAGAAATCAAAGAAGCAGCAAATTCCACAATATACTCAACACACACGAGGGCCATCTCCAGAGAACTCTTCTACCCTTGACGCTGAAAGGCAATAAAGGGTTTAGCGAATATAAAAATAGACAGAGACAGTGAAATCTAGAGAATATAGTTACACCAAGCAAGATTTTTGAAAAAAGTAAAAGAGATTGAGGACGACAATGTGAGGGAATTTTGATCTTTTAACAATGTGACATGGCAAAGAGTTAACAAATATTCTAATACAAGATGATAGAGATTTGTGGAGATCAATGGTCATCTATGCTAGTAGGCATGGCACCTAATGATGATGGTTAGAATAATGTATGTGAGCGCAGATATCGTTGACGTCCCAACATTCTATTAAAGTGTGTTTATATACATATATTGTCCAACATAAAATTAGTTTCAATGACTGAAACTTGCAAGTATATTAGAATACTGTTATCTGAAAGTAAATTAAGCTTACGCTAAAACTATATATACTGTTAATAAAAAGAAACGCAGATGTTTTTAGTTACTTTTATAAAAGATACTCGATGATTGGACATCATTAAATCTATATAATGTGTCCGCATGGTCATTACCTTCTCGTGGTTACCTAAATTATACTCACCTCATGATTCGTAAAGTCATAAAAGAGATCACGGTCAAGCAAGATTTTTGGCAATAACTGTGACAAGTTCATGATAATCCCGTGAAAATTAATGAACACAAAACTCTTTGACAATATTATTAAATGCATATAAAAGATCGACGGTCCTCGAATAAATTCAGTATAAAATTTAATGTGCAAGTATATTTCATCTCACTACAGAACAACGATACATCATCATTGGATGCTTACAGACGACAATCATAAAGTGTAGTGGCCAGACAATTTAATGTGGTTAGAAACACCATTGGTCGCCTTTGGGGGCAATTTCAACAAACTGGCTCGGTAGCAGACCAGCCGCGCGTGGAAGACCCAGAATCACATCTCCTGCCGAAGACAGCTTCATACAGCTGTGTCACTTCAGGAATCTATTTGCAACTGCATCCTCCACAGTCCACTCAATGCCAGAAGCTCGTCGAATTTCAGATCAAACGGTCGGTCAGAAACCGGCTTCACGACGCTGGTCTTTGAGCTAGAAAACCCTTCAGAGGTCCTGCTCTTACGGACAGGCATCGCGAGAACTGCAGTGGGCGAAACATCATCGTCAATGGACCGTTGGGAATGACTGGAGATGGGTTTGGTTCAGTGATGAATTGAATAATTTTCTTTCTCCAGCGACACGATACTGAGAAGAGTTTATCGCAGAGTCAGTGAACTCTACGCCGAGAACAGCATTGATGAGACTCATCCACATGGTGGTGGAGATGTACTGATACGAGGGGTGAGAGGGGTTGCGAGCACACTTCATGGGAAGAAATGACCTGGTGCAAATTTAATGACGCCTGAATGCTGAACGATATGTCGCTGAAATTATTCGTCCTAGTGTCCTTCCAATTTTGGCGGCAGGATGGTCGATTTTTTAGCAGAATAACATTCGAACTCGTGTGGGACAACTCACCACCCAGTTCTTCGCTGACAACAACGTCCAGACCATTACGTGTTCAGCCATGACATCAGACATGAAACCTATAGAACACTTTTGAGATGAACTTGACAGACAACTACGCCAGCGATACGTGGCTACAGACAATCTCCGACGGTTGTCGGTTGTACTGCGGGAAGAATTCCCAGCCATCTACAACAGATCCAACGGCTAATCGGATCAATGTCACGGATATGCCATTTTCTGATAGGGACCAGAGGAATTCATACACCTTACTAAACCAGAGGTCTCTGACGCAGAGAACAAAAGCCCAAACCAAATTTTATCAAAATCATTTCATTGTTAGAGTCTGCAAGTTTCTTCATGCTAAGGTTGAAACATGAATTCCGTAAAATAAAATTTCGGTACACGTTTGACATTTAGTATCCATTACCACTTACAATAATGTTGCGCTTCCTTTTTTAACAGCATTATATGCAATATAGTAAGGAAAACATTGAGAAAAAAATTAATGCAGCTTAACAAACAACATAAATGCAAACAATCCACTTGGTAATAAAAGGCATTATGAACAGATCAGAACAAGTTATAATTTTACGTCTGAGAACAGGACACACACGACTCCGCAGTCACATGTATACAAAGTTTATGATCGGCAACACGGCCATGTGTACATATGGACAGGCAGCACAGAGTGCCAAACATATACTTCAAGAGTGTTCTGAGCATGAAACGCTGAGGCAGACATATTGGCCAGAGGAAACAACACTGGAATCAAAGCTCTATGGGACACTGTATGAACTACAAAAGACAGTGAGTTTTATTAAGGAGACAGAATTACAGATATATACATGTTTCAAGTGAACGAAATAAGAAGAAGAAATAAAAGGCTTTTATGAAAATAATAAACATGAAAAATGGAAAATATACTATTTAACAAAACTACAAATAGAGATGTAGGTGGAATGTCACCACACAGCACAATCAGACAAAAGTAAAGTAGACGACAACATAAATATCATAAGCTACATGTTGGGATAGACTAGCATGCAAGATGAATGTGGAAATATGTTTATTAAAAGTACAAATTAATATAAAAACTCCCTGTATACAGACAGCTTGCCACACATGTTTTCTTGAATACGATGAACATTCTCGGCAAATACTTCTAAAGAAACAGACATGCCTAACAATAAGGCTAACATATTTCCTTCTTATCAAAAGAAGAGAAGAAAAAATATTTTAAATATATAAAAGAGGATTAAAAAGGCATTTTAAATATATAAAAGAGAATTAAAAGGTATTTATAATATATAAAAGAGGATTTAAAAGGCATTTGAAATATATACAAGAGGACATAAAGAGGACGCATTTAATATGTAAAATATAACGTTTATAAAGGAGACATTCTAATAAGAAACAACAGAAATCGTACTATTTTCATATGAAAAAAATAGAAATGTCAAATAAATTATGTTACAAATATATAAAGAAAACTAATAGTATATTTAAATATTTTATTTTCTTACTTTTAAGAATTCTTTTTAAAATGTCTACTGCTACTGCACGTGTGCATACACGTATAGCGTTCATTATTTATATTTTCATATTATTAGCACGTGTACATAAACGTATTGCGTTCATTAGTTCTATTTTCATATTATTAGCACGTGCGCATATGAGAATAGCGTAAATTAGTTATATTTTTGTGCCATATTATTAACACATCTACATACAAGTATAGCATTCATTATTTCTTTTTGTGTGCCATCTTGTTCTAATACATCTCCAAAGACTACATTTCTTGAATAAAGTAACTATGAAAATACTGACATGTCTCTTTAGTTATATTGAACAAATAAACGAATAATGGCAGACGCAATAATCAACTTATTTCTATTATTGTTTTCTTATATCGCTTTGTAACTTATTAATTCTTCGGTTTGTTTTTTTAAATTATAATATATATGGCATATCAGTAAACTATTATAAGCTATTTTCCATATATTTTAATAATAACACAACATTGAAACATACCATAAAAATGGATTAAAATAAGTTTAGATCATTTTTAGTTGGCCCCTTTCTGTATCCTTTGCTATAGGTGTGGAATGAAAAATAAATCCGGATATTTTTTGCATGTTTTAAAAAACGCGATAGGATGGAAATTTAAAGCCTAAAAAAGAGAACATATCCGGGAAAAAAAAGAACGTATGGTTATCTTATCTAACAATGATTAAATTGTCAACACTTTTTCCTCTTGTAGTTTCCACAAACTACCTGAAAATACCACTTTGAGATCACATCAACACCCGAACTTGTAATAGACATCAGTTGTACGTCACAAATACTGGCACATACAATCATATTTCATAAGAGTGCCTCTATTAACAGTTGCTAACATACATCTACAAAGCCGATTTACAGAAAATCACGTTTAAATGTCAGTAGCGCTTATAGAAGATTCCAGAAACTTCTCACGTGACAAACTCATCTTCCAGTGACCGTAGACACTAAATGACAATGCACATCTTAGGATATCAAATCTATTTACACGCACGGCTACGTTAATTAATTACTTGATTTACTTTTAAAATCTGGTATCAGCGGCTTTTTCCATTAGATCGACCTTCGCGCGAACAGACCACGGTACCGATCTGCTTGCACGTGATTGGGTAATCATGTGATCAGACGAGATCAATACAGTTCGAAGATCAGATCTTCAGTATTATTGCTTCTATGGCCTCCCATGTTGATAAATTGGGAAGTTGGGGTACACACTAAGAACAGGGTAGCAGAAATTGTTTTTTGCAACAAGTGAGTGCCAAGAAATTGGCTGTTTTAAAAATTTATCAAATATGTTTTGGTGTTTGTTTTATTATGTAGTATTTAAATTTTTAATGATCTAGTGTTCATTGTGGTTAATTTCTCTTATTGAGTTGTATGTTTCATTTCTAATCTCGCGAGTATGGTTTCTCATTTCTCATCTTGTGAGAATGTTGTTTCATTTCTTATCGTGTGTAAATATCGTTTCATTTTTTATATTCTTGAATATTGTATAATTTTCTCTCTAGTGTGAGTATCGCATTTCTTATGTGTGAGTATAGTATTTCATATCATGTTTTAGTATCGCATTTCTTATCATGTGTGAGTATCGCATTTCATATCATGTTTTAGTATCGCATTTCTTATCATGTGTGAGTATCGCATTTCATATCATGTGTTAGTATCGCATTTCTTACCATGTGTGAGTATCGCATTTCTTACCATGTGTGAGTATCGCATTTCTTATCATGTGTGAGTATCGCATTTCTTATCTTGCATGAATAGTCGCATTTCTTATCTTCTGTGCGTATAGCATTTCTTATCAGGTGGGGAATAGTCGCATATCTTATTTTGTGTGCGTATAGCATTTCTTATCACGTGGGAATAGTCGCATTTCTTATCATGTGGGAATAGTCGCATTTCTTATATTGTGTGATTATCATCTAATTTATTCATCATCATCAGGTAGAATATCATGCACATGGCGTAGCAGTCATGACAGCCTTTGAAACTACTGCCGATCTTCAGACAATCTTTCTGTATCTGTGAGTGTTATGTCCAGCCAGGGCCGGTCTTAGGCCATTGCAACCTATACGGCCGCAGTGGGCCCCGCACTTTCATAGGCCCATCAATCAATATCAATAAACCCATAACCCTTCAGGGTCGTAGGGGTACCACATTGGATGCTTCAGCACACAGAGTCCTCCAGCGAATTCTATCCTCAGCGATGCGGATGAGTGTGGAAACATCTAGCCCTGTCCATTCCTTGATGTTGTCTGTCCATGTCTTTATTTGCCCTCCTCTGCTTCTTCCACCCTCGACAGTTCCCTGCAGTATTGTTTTTGACAATGAATCGTGCCTGCATACATGTCCGAACCATGCTAGTTTTCGCATAGGCCCATATATTCATATTATAATTTATTTTATTATTCTCTTTCCTACCCAGACTGGGCCCCGCGCAATCCGTTTCGCATAGGGCCCCACAATTGTTAGGGGCGGCCCTGTGTCCAGCTACTCTGTGATACCTCGATTATCTTCTTCGTTGTCTTCCTCTTTTTCGCTGCTATGGCATCGTCTCCTCCATGGTGGTCTTTTCTATACTCTCATATCATTTGATATGACGAAAAGTTTGTAATTTCTTAGAGAGAACTTTGTTGTTTAGCTAATTCTCTTTTACTTTCATTTCTCTCAGAATGTCTCTATCGGTGTTCTATTTGATCCATGATACTCTTTTTTTTTGGATTGCTTAAATTTTGTTTTCACCTTATTAGTAATTGTCACCATATATTTCAACTAGGAATATGCAAGCTCTAAGGAAATTTAGTTTTGCTATTTCGTTGCAGCTCATCCATATGTTTTTCATTTGTATAGGTTTATTTGACATGATTCTTTGTCAGAAACAGTACTGCAGGGAACCGTCGAAGTGGGGAGAAACAGAGAAGGACAAATAAAGACATGGACAGACAACATTAAGGAATGGACAGGACAAGATTTTTCCTCACTTCCCCGCATCGTTGAAGATAGAAACCGCTGGAGGACTCTGTGTGCTGACGCATACAATGTGGTATCCCTACGACACTGGCGGGTTACGGGTTTTATTCATTCATTTAATGCAATGGTCAACCTCCGTCTAACTTCTTCATAGCAATCCCTGTTGCTTGTATTAAGAGAAACAAGTTATTCTAAACTGATAAATCTCTCTAGTTCTGTTATTGATCAAGATTAAGAACGTGTTAGTGGTTTTGCCACTAGTCATAATCTTGGTCTTACTTTCATTCAGAAATAGATTTAGTTTTTAACTGTCTTCTTTGGTGGATTTTATGAGGGAAATTATTGTTGCATCATCGGCATATCTTAGTGCTGGTATCTCGCGATCTCCAATATTCAGTAGGTCAAAATGGTTTTGCTGCTATCATTTCTTACATTTTCTATTGAAGCTACTGAGCCACGTGCTATGATCGGTACTCTCGGCAGCCGGCGTTCATGTTCATTGAGCAGGTCTAAGTACATATTGGATAACCTGAGTACAATACAGTTAATCCTCTACGAGTTTACAGCAACAACAGACAAATGAAAGATGAAAAAAGAAAATACAAATTGGAAGAAAGAAACGATGGACGGTCTCAGTGATTTACTATGGTATGAGATGTTCTCAGTGATTTACCATGGTATGAGATGTTCTCAGTGATTTACCATGGTATGAGATGTTAGTGATTTACCATGGTATGAGATGTTAGTGATTTACCATGGTATGAGATGTTAGTGATTTACCATGGTATGAGATGTTAGTGATTTACCATGATATGAGATGTTCTCAGTGATTTACCATGATATGAGATGTTCTCAGTGATTTACCATGGTATGAGATGTTCTCAGTGATTTACCATGGTATGAGATGTCAGTGATTTACCATGGTATGAGATGTTCTCAGTGATTTACCATGGTATGAGATGTTCTCAGTGATTTACCATGATATGAGATGTTCTCAGTGATTTACCATGGTATGAGATGTTCTCAGTGATTTACCATGGTATGAGATGTTCTCAGTGATTTACCATGGTATGAGATGTTAGTGATTTACCATGGTATGAGATGTTAGTGATTTACCATGATATGAGATGTTCTCAGTGATTTACCATGATATGAGATGTTCTCAGTGATTTACCATGGTATGAGATGTTCTCAGTGATTTACCATGGTATGAGATGTCAGTGATTTACCATGGTATGAGATGTTCTCAGTGATTTACCATGGTATGAGATGTTCTCAGTGATTTACCATGGTATGAGATGTTCTCAGTGATTTACCATGGTATGAGATGTTCTCAGTGATTTACCATGGTATGAGATGTTCTCAGTGATTTACCATGATATGAGATGTTCTCAGTGATTTACCATGGTATGAGATGTTCTCAGTGATTTACCATGATATGAGATGTTAGTGATTTACCATGGTATGAGATGTTCTCAGTGATTTACCATGGTATGAGATGTTCTCAGTGATTTACCATGGTATGAGATGTTAGTGATTTACCATGGTATGAGATGTTAGTGATTTACCATGGTATGAGATGTTAGTGATTTACCATGGTATGAGATGTTAGTGATTTACCATGGTATGAGATGTTCTCAGTGATTTACCATGGTATGAGATGTTCTCAGTGATTTACCATGGTATGAGATGTTAGTGATTTACCATGGTATGAGATGTTAGTGATTTACCATGGTATGAGATGTTAGTGATTTACCATGGTATGCGATGTTAGTGATTTACCATGGTATGAGATGTTCTCAGTGATTTACCATGGTATGAGATGTTAGTGATTTACCATGGTATGAGATGTTAGTGATTTACCATGGTATGAGATGTTCTCAGTGATGTTTACTTGTTTGCGAATCCTACAAATTGCGAGCGATTACCTCTTACTTCCCATGTGCAGTAGGGTGGTTTTTCTGAGCTTTCATTCATACCCAGGAGACTTTAGTTTTCGACTTAGTGCAATGCCTATATAAGAAGCTTTCTGCTCGGAGGGGGTCTATAATTGTATAGATGACATGCTACAAAGCTTCCATACGAGAGCATCAATATATCGGCATGTCATCTACTAAGGTTTTCTGTTGCATGTGTGGTTTGTCTTGTGGGCCATTGGTGAGACTCCCACAGACATGGTATGAGAAGTACTGAGTGATGTTACCATGGTATGAGAAGTACTGAGTGATGTTACCATGGTATGAGAAGTATTGAGTTATAGTAACATGGTATGAGAAGTACTGAGTGATAGTAACGAGGTATGAGAAGTATTGAGTGATAGTAACATGGTATGAGAAGTATTGAGTGATGTTACCATGGTATGAGAAGTATTGAGTGATCCAGGTGTCCCTTTTACCCGATACCCTACTTCAAGATGTCCCTTTTACCAGTATACCCTACTTCCAGGTGTCCCTGTTACCCTTATACCCTACTTCCAAGTGGTCCTATTACTCTTATACTCTACTTCCAGTTGGTCCTATTAACCTGATACCTTACTTCCAGGTGTCCCTGTTACCCTTATACCCTACTTCCATATGGCCCTGTTACATCGTGACTTAATACTACACTACCACAGCTTCCAAGATATGAACATGCAATACATTGGTAGAAAATAGTGCACTCAAGTTTGAGCGATGTGATGTTGCATAGGTAGAAGGTAGAACTCTCAAGTTTGAGCGATGTGATGTTGCATAGGTAGAAAGTAGCACTCTCCAGTTTGAGCGATGTGATGTTGCATAGGTAGAAGGTAGCACTCTCCAGTTTGAGCGATGTGATGTTGCATAGGTAGAAGGTAGCACTCTCCAGTTTGAGCGATGTGATGTTGCATAGGTAGAAGGTAGAACTCTCCAGTTTGAGCGATGTGATGTTGCATAGATAGAAATTAGAAACCACTAGTTTGAGCGGTTTGATGTTGCATAGGTAGAAGGTAGAACTCTCCAGTTTGAGCGATGTGATGTTGCATAGGTAGAAATTAGAAATCGCTAGTTTGAGCGGTGTGATTTTATATGCTATTCTATATTAATGTATGGCTCAGAAACATTGATACTAAACAAACAATTAAAACATAGAATTGATGCCTTTGAGATGTTTATATATAGAAGAATAGGGAGATCATCATGGAAAGAGAAGAAATCAAATATAAAGGTTCTATTAACACATAATATGAAGAAAGAGCTATTAAGGAAAATAAAGATCAGACAAATACAATGTTATGAACAAATTAAAAGACATGACATCTTGTTGAAGACCTTAGTTGAGGGTAAAGTTGAAGGTAAAAGTCGAGAAAGACAAAGGCAGAGATACAAGTAGGAGAGTAACATCACAAGATGAACAATTTACAGTCTAGCAGAATACACTACCAAAACAAGAGAAAGGGGATGTTAGACGTCATTGGCATCCGACCTTCGTTGTAAAGATGGCACTTGATAATGATGATGATGTATGGGTAGAAGGAAGTGCTCTCCAGTCTGAACGATGTGAAGCTGCAAGGGTAGAATTAAGTGCTCTCCAGTTTGAGCGATGTGAAGCTTCAAGGGTAGAATTAAGTGCTCTCCAGTTTGAGCGATGTGAAGCTGCAAGGGTAGAATTAAGTGCTCTCCAGTTTGAGCGATGTGAAGCTTCAAGGGTAGAATTAAGTGCTCTCCAGTTTGAGCGATGTGATGCTGCATGGGTAGAATTTAGTGCTCTCCAGTTTGAGCGAAGTAAAGCTGCATGGGTCGAATTTAGTGCTCTCCAGTTTGAGCGATGTGAAGCTGCATGGGTAGAATTTATTGCTCTTTGAGCGATGTGAAGCTGCATGGGTAGAATTTAGTGCTCTCCAGTTTCAGCGATGTGAAGCTGCATGGGTATAATTTAGTGCTCTCCAGTTTGAGCGATGTAAAGCTGCATAGGTAGAAATTACTGCTCTCCAGTTGTGATGCTGCTGTGTGTAATTATTGCATGTTGTTGAGACACACAACCATACCCTCTTTGATGATTCTTTCTAGAAAGAATTTCTCTTGGTCTGCGCTAATTTCCTTTTGTCATCTTCTATCCAGTTTAATGATTGTGTTATAATTCATTCTAAATAAATATCCGATATAATTTATTTCTTATTGTTGTAATACAGCTGTTTGGTGTATTATATTATTTAGTTGTTTGTCTTGATTTATATGCAGCCAATACTGAATAGCTTTCTAAAACATTTATTTTTAAATGATCTATTGGGCATGACATGCACACCAGAGTGCACCGGCCGGCGCTCCATAGCTGGTCGAGCATCAGGGTCAGTGAATCACAGCTGGCCAAGACCCTCAGTACACTTCCACACAGTGGGCCTGGAAACAGGAGTGCAGCAACCCTGCTGTAGCCTGGCCAAGTACTAGGGATCGAAGATACGGGAATCCCAACCCGGCCCAAAAAATGCAGACTGAAGACGGGTGTGTCAGATCGAAAGGCGCAGATAACGCAGCTTGCTGTAAAACATGACACAACGCAGATCACCCTAATACGTCCTTCTCATGACGGCCAGCGGAATGCTTTCAGAGGATCCGCCGCAAGGCGTACGACGAAGAAGAAGACGAAATGATTTATTTACTTAAGTGCCTCTGTTACTCTCTATCTTTTATAACCATATCTAGCAGAGATATTGCATTGGATTTAAACACTCGTAGTTTGGTATATTAATGTATTGATTTTTATTTCCAGACTTATGTTATAAGTGCACCGAGGACAAAGAAATTCGAACAAAATATTGTGAAGTATTCTGGATATAACATATGGTGACACCTCGTCTCTCTCCAACTATAACTCCGGCAAACTTGTTACATACGTCGTCACTCAACTTAGGTGATCCCATTGATTCCAGCTTTTCATTTGTAACTTTTCATATATTTATGTCCGCGGCCAATTAAAAGTCGAAATAGCCAAGATGAGTAAAGTTTTGTGTAGATTGTTGGCAGGACCCATATCTTTAGAAGAGTGTTAACTGATAGTAAATACGTTTGTTATGAATTAAACGGACTGTCCTTATAAACGTTGTACAAAGTCCCCGGTTGACAACATTTACCCAAAGTCCTTCTGTTGATAAGTTTTTACAAACTTTGGTTGCATGACGAACTTTTCTTTTTACACTTGAAGATGTCCGTAGCCTATGCTATCATATGGATTGTTGGCTCGGCTTGATATCCATTCAGGTTTCTCCATCAACCTAATATTTTTGACTCCAGTAATTGTTTACATATCCTAAATTCATGTGGCGTGGATCGAACTCGGTAGAGTCCGGCTCTGTGGTGAAATGATAGAGAGCACGTCTGTGATGGCCAAGGTACCGAGTTCGATCCACGCCACAGGCATTTAGGATGCGCTGAATAGGATACGCTATCAATTGTTTACATGGAAGTGAATATTCAGCAGAATAGTACAAACTTAAGTGATGATGAAGGAGAAGAGAGTTGTGAACTTATAGAAGGATTATGAGAACATTGTGAAAATATACAGAAAGATTTATAAAGATATCTCAAATTAGTTCATTTAAAAAGAGAGAATCTCACTCACGTCAGAAGCAGACGGTTCACGGAACAATCATAGACAGAGAACAAATGGAGTACATCGCAACAACAGACAAGTTGAAAAGCAGGAGGGATACGGGAAGGCCCAGGGAGAAGATGTTGGCCAGCTTGACATTATGGCATTGTTACCCGACCCCTCATGTTTCTGAGACGATCTCATTATCCCCAAACCAGAACGTGTAGAGTATTGGAGACATAATCAACGTAAGACAGTCATTTTGTTAACATACGACTCTGAAAGATATTATTGTTGACGTACTCAGAATAGCAGGATACATTAGAGAGCACTAGATAATGGATATTTAAAGTACGTCATCAATAATATCGTTCAGAATCGTATGTTAACAAAATGACTGTCTTGCGTTTATTACTTTGTATTTTACTGTGTATTTTTACTATTTGCCAATGCGTATATTACCCAAATACATTTCCACCATTAAGTAACTATTACCACACAAAAATAATGGATATTTAAAGTCTTAAAACTATCATTTTTTGTGGTAATAGCTACTTAATGGTGGAAATGTATTTACATTTTGGTAGATGTTCCTATTTGGATACATTTAATCTAGACCCAGACAGACAGTGTTACACAAATTAGACCTTTGATAAATTGACTTCCTAACTCGGCTTTAGTAGTTGGTCGTTATTTACTCAGCGGGGAGACATAATGGTTGTGTCTACTGTTAAATATATCTACGTTCGTATTAAACTCTTTGTCACCGTTAAGCCGCTGTAGAGGTTGCTTAGATCCAACATCGGTGACAGTAACATTCAACACATGTATAGTCACTTCTGAACGCATTATGGCAAAATTGGGGGGGGGGGAGCTTTTGGGAACAAAATCTGAAGATGCGTAAGCTTGTCTTTAGTCAATTATACAGCTCTGTTAGTTCATATAAAGTTCAACGAACAGCAAAATTTGTTCTTAAATATGAAAAAGACAAAAATAATGGCAACTGACAAAACTAAATCAAGACCCACAATTAATATTGAGAACTGCAATTTGGAAGAAGTGACACATTTTGATTATTTAGGAACTAATATAAACAATGCGGGGGACTGCGCAGTTGAGATCAAGAGAAGAACGGCAATGGAGCTGGCAAAATTAAAACAGATAAAGAAACTATAGCAAGGTACTAACATAAGAACCAAATTGTGTTTACTACGAACATGTTTATTTCCTGTGGCGACATATGGATGCAAAGCATGGACACTAAATAAAACAGTGGCGAAGAGAATAAAAATCATTTGAATTAAAGTGTTATAGAAGAGTTCTGAAAATACCATGGACAGCGAAGAAAACAAACCAGGAGGTGTTACGAACAATTAACGTCCAGGAACACCATGGCTTCTGAACACCATATTAAAGAAAAAGCTAGCTTTTTCGGTCATATTAAGAGACACGACGGCATGGGGAGAGTGTTACTGGAGGTTGATGATAAAAGGCAACAGGGGAAAGGACGATCAAGACGCCGTTGGAGAAAAGACATTCAAGAATGCCTGCACATGTCACTGAAAGATGCAGGACAACTTGCTCAAGACCGCAGAGAATTCAAGAGATCCATAGGAAAGACTACGTTCTGGAAAGAATATGTCACATGATGATGATGTTAGTTCATATGGGATCATCCTTCTTAAATTATGCATTTGAGTTTTCCCGAGATTTTCACTTTGTGAATGTGAGATGTCCATAATTTACGTCAACAGTAAGTGAGGGATCTGAAATTATGATAGTTGCTCACAAGGAGAAGGTATAGGGAAATTGACCAAATTTGACAACAATACTATTTTAGACACCAACTAATTGTCATTTTTGTGAATTTGAAAAGGAATAGAAGAAATAGTTAAAGATAGAACAAGATGTTAGAAATTTGTTGAGGACATATTCTCCTACTGGACTGAAAGGAGAATAAGTAGAATGAAATTAGTGATGATAAAAAGAGAAATGATTCCCCCGCGACAGAACACAACCAAATTTGATGATTTTTTAAATAGAATTTATCATCGGTGTTCAGTTTACGAACGTACAAATGCAATCACGACTGTCGCTATGTCTGGTCTCGAGGTATGCACGTCATCTAGAGATTTCTATTTTTGCGCTTATTTTTAGCCGAGACTGATTCTTGGAATTTGGTTCCAGAATAAAGCCAATTTGTCAATAAATCTCCACATAATATTCTACAGATCAATAGGTGTAACGTGTCTGTCTTCAAGTTCCAAATTGATCTAATTACATTCCTTACATATTCTAGAAACGTTTTCTTGAAAAATCCATTATTTTGTACGGATGAACATGTTTTCGCCAGGTTCGAATAGGCAATTCACACAAAAATGTAATTTGGTAATTCATTTGCTGGTCATAAGAAGCGAGACATTCATATTCTATAACATAAGTTCCAAAACTTTTTCGGGCCACCGCTCATTTTGCAAGACATAAATGTTGTAACCCTCCCCCTTTTTTTTTCCTTTTTCCATTATAACAGTTGTCAATCCGTTTTGGTTTTTTTTTTTTTGTCTTTTACGTAAATAGCAATTACTGATACATTACTGCTTGTGCCGTTTTTCATTATTGATAAATTAGTGGTCAATGAGTGCTCTATCTTGAACAGTTATTTCTATACCGATTTTGATGAAACATTGCTCATATGTGAAGTTTATCAAGTGTATGCTCGAATAACGTTATGCACAGTTTCATACAATGGATAAATTTGAACATTCTGAATACATATTAAGAGATTGCATTAAATTTGTAAATATCATTTTGTAATAATTAAAATACCATAAACTATATTACAAAGTTGTTTATTTCGAACGTATAAAGTAACAATAAATCAATCAAGTGCCATGCCGAGTGACGTAATAGACGTCATGTGAAAAAACTCAATCATTTTCATACAAATTGTCTCAGAAAAGTTATGAACATCAGATGGCAAGACAAGATTCCAGATACCACTGTCATTGATAGAGCTGGTATCCCAAGCATTGACACGATCCTGATGGAGACACAGATTCGTTGGGCAGGTCATTTGGTGCGTATGCCAGACCATCGTCTGCCAAAGATACTTCTCTATGGTGAGCTAGAGAAGGGTATACGATCTCAAGGTGGCCAAAGGAAGCGCTACAAGGACTTGTTAAAGAGCTCACTGAAAGCCTTTGAAATAGACCACGATACATGGGAAGAACTTGCACAAAATAGATCTACATGGCGTTCTAAAATTAAAAAAAGAGCATATCATCTTGTGAAAAGAAGAGAAATGCAACAGCTCAAAGGCTGAGAGCAGCTAGAAAGTCACGGATAGACCATGATCCGTCTACAGTCGTTATTCCATGTCCAAACTGTCCAAGGACATTTACAGCTCGAATAGGGATCATTAGCCATCTACGAACTCATAATCAAGGACATAACTAAAATTGAATTTTCAAAAGTGAATGTAACAAATGGTCATCATCACTTGTGATGGACGAACAACAAAAAAAACAACCGACCATGCTTCTCAACAACTCTCTGTTGTTAACAACTTGTGTTGTTAATAAGTTCAGTTGGTGACTTCTTTTTGTGCCACAGTGACAACCCATTCATAAATTTCTCTCTTTGTCTTCTTCTGTCCTTTTCTCTCGTTGATATTTCCGGTTGTTACGAAATGTTCAAGTTTTACTTTTCTCACCACAAGCCCTAATAATGTTGATTATCTGTTCCTAATTTTCGCTATAATTTGTCGTTTTACTCCAATATCTCTGAGATCTTCTAAATTAGTTTGTTGTGGCAGTTTCATCATTCTACTTGTCTGTTTGTTTTTTCCGAACCCAAGGAATTAGGAAGCGATAAGCTCTAGCCTTCTATGTGCAATGGGGAGGTTTCTCCAAGCTTTCTTTCATACACAGGAGACTTCAGTTTTCGGCTTGGTGCAATGCCTATTAGAGGAGCCTTCTACTTAGAGGGCGTACATGTTACGAGACGAGCTGACAGTTTTATTGTGTCGCCCATTATTTGTCTTTCCTCCGACGATGAGTACTCAGCCAGTGAGCTGTACCTCGTGAAGGAAGACCATTCCATTGCCACCCTTAGTGTCCTTAGGTTTCAGACCTAATTTCTTCTGTATGAGCTGTGTTGGGTAACGGCGACAGTAGAATTAGACTCGGGGTTGATACAATGTGGGATAAAAGTTCCAGTGTCGGTAACAACCATAAACAGGAAATAGGTGGCTGGTGTAACACAAGGCAAATATCAAAATGAACGAAAAGAGGTATACGTGTTACCAAACTAAGTCATAATACAACCTAACAACGAAACACAGTGACGGATGACGGTTCGACTAAAAAGCCTTCATCGGGACAAACGAGGACCACAGTAAACCACTTACATAGAAATGGTTGTAATAAGAGGAGAGAAAGGGCAGGCGGACAATATCGAATAGAAGAAGGAGGAAGCAAAGATAAGCCAGCATGACAGGGGAAGTTGTGAGGGGACGATAGTGGTTAAGTAATAAGAAGAGGAAAGTGCACAAAAGAAGTGAAAATGGATAAAGTTATAATGCAAGTAAAATAAAATCAATCTAAATTTGAAATAGTTATCTCGAAAATGGACGGCGTGGGCAGATGGGCGTATGAAACCATGGTGCCAGACTATATACGGACAGAGGCCGGTATACAACCGTGAGAATACGCGGAGGCAAGATAAAATATATCCTCGGACAATAAAATCTGATAACGGTCGAATAAACAAGGAAAGGGAGAAAAGATAGCGCGCGGCAAACAAGAAAAAAAGCGAAAGGCAGGGGCGTAGAAGCTGAAATAGTGGTGGTGGGGGTATCGTATAAATGACTCGTACCAGCTAACCTATAGAAACAACAAGAGATGAAAAGAGATGAGGGGGCTGAGAGAAGGAAGGAGAATAAAATGGGGTAAATTTCCTCTTCTTCTTCAGCGTTCATTCTCAAACTCCCGCTGGATCTCTCTTGTAGCAGGACTACTAGACCTTCAACAGGATGTGGTCCAGAGAAATGGATGTGGTCCAGGGCCCGAAAGGGGAGCAAAGAATAGCAACACTGTTTACCTTCCACACATGTCGTAAAAGGCGACTAAGGAGGTTATGGGATGGAGTTCGCTGTCCCATCCCACATAGGGTCAATGACCCAAAGCCATGCTGAAGTCGGATCTGTCAGGTCGAAAGGCGCAGATACCGCAGCAATGCATTAAACCATGACACAACGCATTCCGTTCTCCGGACTACGTCCTGCTAATCTGCAGGAGTTTGAGAACGAACGCAGAAGAAGAAGAAGGATATAATTCTTTATTTTCCAACCAATGTTAGAGCTCTATGCAGAACAATATTTGTGCTAAATTTCCCAGTCCAGTAACTGAATGTTATAATATAGCAGCATCGAGGATGTAATACTGAGTGTAGGAGCACCGCCCAGGCGTAATACTGAGTGTAGGAGCACCGCCCAGGCGTAATACTGAGAGTAGGAGCACCGCCCAGGCGTAATACTGAGTGTAGGAGCATCATAACATATAATAGGATGAAAGGCAAATTGAAAGTGAAAGTGAACGTGAAAAATGGTTATATAACCTTCTATATTGTACAGTGTACATCTCCCTCCACCCCCCATATTTCCTCGATAACCGTGGATAGTAACACTAATTGTTTTGATTTTTACAGTAAATATTGAATTGAATAAGAAATTTCCGACCGTTAGTTCTCTTTAGCAATTTTTAACTCGCACGGCGTGAGCACCATATGTCATTACGAGAGCACCATTTTGTGCTCGCCAGCACCAGGTTGAGAATATATGTTATAGAAGATAATTTGTCATTTATATAGCAGAATATACAATATTTAACATATTTTTCTGGTCTACATTGTCGAAGAAATATTGGTAAAGCCACTACTCATTAAATTTGGCCAGGTGAACAATAACTGTGTCGTTCGTTATTGCTCGTCGTTTTATGTCGTATATATATTCTTGATAAAGGCATGGTGGGAGAAACGTCGATTTATGTCTGTTTTCAGTGATTAACAAAATTTCATCAGAAAGTTCCTAGCTTTACCCCTTGGATTTCAATTTTGCACAATGAGTACGTTTTCGGAGAGAGCCGCGAAGCGCAGTGGTTAGGGCACTGGCTTCGCATATGAGTGGTCCTGTGGTTATTCTCCAGTTTAGGCGGAAATGTTTTTCAGATCGCAACGGCTGCCGGGTCAGCCCAGCCTTAAATGGGTACCAGATTACTCCGAGAAGTAAAGACTGCAAGGGAGAGGAGATGGCTACCGCCCTCATTTGCAGAGTCACTGAAATGTGAGATCGTTAATATCTCACACCCCTACGGCATTAATAAATTATATGGGTTACTTAACTTTTACTTTACATGTTTCCGAAGAAATATTGTACAAATACAATTATAAATTTATAGGGTAGAGCAAAATAACACCACAACAAGGAACAAAATACATTTATAACGGACAATGAATAAAATACAATGACAATTAGTATGAAAATAGGTGTTATGGAGAAACAAATTAAGCTAATTTGTTAGCTCTATGAATAAAAAAAACGCTGAAAAATGGACGGTAGAAAGTAGGTAGGTACAGAAAATGATGCGGGGAACTAGTAGAGACGGTCTAAAATAGAAAATAGAGAACAAATTGACAGCAGTAACTTCTTCAGATGAGAAAATATGAACATGTCCGATCGACATTGCTTTTATCACATTCTGTCATTCTTTAATTTGAACATTGTAGCTTTCGTTGAATTTTTCAACCGTTTTCTTTCTATTCTTTGATTTTCAAGCAATGTTAGAACTCCATGGAGAAAATTGGTGATAGATTTTCTGAGTAAATAAATCCTATAATATAGAAGCAAATTCAAGTAGGAAGCCTGAGGATAAATTTAAAATTCTTGAGTCTAACGGGAATTTAACCAGTACTTTCAACGGCACCACATCTCCTTGTAACCCTCGTACGTGGGTTTTTCCGTACTTGACTAACCATATCTCCAAAAAAGACGCAATTTTGTCAAGACATTCAAACTGTGCACTCAAGTCACTGAGAACGGACCAATGGAGACAAGGACTATTACAGCAACGAACATCCCGTACAGGTATTGAAGTATCCTCAGTAACAACAAACATATAACATCCGTATTAGTTACTAATAAGAATATTATATGTTATGTTTGTTGTCATCACCTTAGAGCCTGCTGTTGAAGTAGTCTGATAACGTCATTTCCCTGATCCCCTGTTCTCATCACGTTAATCAGAGGCTGCTATTTTTGTGCTCTGATCACGTCACTCCAAAGCTCTGGTTTCAGATTTCATAAGTTCAGACAAAATTGACAGGATAGACAGGTGGTGACAAGAAGCAAGAACACTAGTCAACACAACTAAAACATCATTAGCATGGTTCTCTCTGAACAATAATCGTATTGTCAATACGCTTGAGCTGTGGAATTGTGTAACGAGGCTATTGAGAGAACACATGCAATGAAGAATCTGTGAGTGCGATATAACAGAAGTCGTGGTTTCTCTTAGTACGTACACAGATGATCCTCATCAGGATCTTTTCCACTTCTCAATGCAATTGAAACACAACTAATCGTAGAAAAAGATAAAATCCTGCAGCGCTGGGTAGAACACTTTGAGCACATTTTGAATAACCCATCATCAATAAATGAAGAGGCTATCAACCAACTACCGCAGGTTCCTCTCAATGAAATGCTAGGTGACATCCCTACTTTGGAGGAAACTCGTAAAGCAGTTCATCAGCTTTCTAGTGGAAAAGCAACTGGCTCCGACTCAATACCAATCGAAATATACAAATATGGTGGTAAAAATATTATTGAGAAACTTCACATAATTTTCCACCAGTCATGGATAAGCGAAAAAATTCCACACAATTTTAAGGATGCTACAATTATACACCTGTATAAACGTACAGGAACCGCCAGTCATGTAACAACCATCGTGGTATCTCTCTACTGTCCATTGCTGGAAAGATATTTGCCAGAATCTTTTTGAACCGTCTTACATCTCATCTAAATGAAGGACTACTACCCGAAAGCCAATGTGGATTCAGAAAAGAACGTGCAACAACTGATATGATTTTTGCTGAAAGACAGCAAGAAAAATGTCAAGAACAACACTGTGACCTGTACACAGTATTCATAGACTTGACAAAAGCATTTGACACAGTAAGTAGAGAGAGTCTGTGGAAGATTCTGGCAAAGTATGGATGTCTACAGAAATTTATCTCAATGGTGCAGCAATTGCATGATGGAATGCAAGCCAGAGTTCAGGATGATGGAGAGTTATCTGAAACCTTTCCTGTCTCAAATGGAGTAAAACAAGGATGTGTATTAGCACCTACCCTATTTAGCATCATGTTCTCTGCTATGTTGGATGGTGCTTTCAGAGATCTAGACCTGGGAGTAAACATCACCTATCGCAGAGACGGAAAATTGTTCAACCTTCGGCGGCTTCGAGCAAAAAACAAAGTTAAATCACACACAATCAGGGATCTTCTATTTGCTGATGACTGTGCCCTAAATGCCAACTCTGAGGCTGATCTACAATGAATTATAGACAGATTCTCCAAAGCCTGTACCAACTTTGGGCTTACCATTAACACAGAGAAAACAGAAGTCATGTTACAACAAGCACTTGGCAAAAGCTATCTCGAGCCCTGCATAAAGGTAAATGGTGTAGCACTGAAAGTTGTGAATAGATTCACATATCTAGGCAGTACGTTATCACAAAATGCCAACGTTGATGATGAAGTGTATACAAGGATCGCCGAAGCAAGCAGTACTTTCGGCATATTGAACGCAAATGTTTGTCGTAGAAATGGCATTAGCCTACAGACTAAGCTGAAAGTTTACCGAGCAGTGGTAATTCCAGTGCTGCTATACGCTAGTGAACCATGGACTGTGTATAGACGTCATGTGAAAAAACTCAATAATTTTCATACAAATTGTCTCAGAAAAGTTATGACCATCTGATGGCAAGACAAGATTCCAGATATCACTGTCCTTGATAGAGCTGGTATCCCAGGCATTGACACAATCCTGATGCAGACACAGATTCGTTGGGCAGGTCATTTGGTGCGTATGCCAGACCATCGTCTGCCAAAGATACTTCTCTTTGGTGAGCTATAGAAGGGTATACGATCTCAAGGTGGTCAAAGGAAGCGCTACAAGGACTCGTTAAAGGACTCACTGACAGCCTTTGAAATAGACCACGATACGTGGGAAGAACTTGCACAAAATAGATCTACATGGCGTTCTAAAATAAAAAAAAGCGCATAATCTTGTGAAAAGAAGAGAAATGCAGCAGTTCAACAGCGGAGAGCAGCTAGAAAGTCACGGATAGACCAAGATCCGTCTACAGTCGTTATTCCATGTCCAAACTGGCCAAGGACATTTACAGCTCGAATAGGGCTTTATTAGCCATCTACGAACTCATAATCAAGGACATAACTAAAATTGAATTTTCAAAAGTGGATGTAACAAATGGTCATCATCACTTGTGATGGACGAACAACAACACACAGATGATAGCTCAAGGCAAGAAAAGAACGTTTGGAATGAAGGTAAAAGCTGCAGCATACTGTAAACTACCTTTTTAATTTTCCAGCTACGGAGGATAGAACAAGAATCTGTCGATAGAGTAATTTTCTCCGAGTTAATGCAGATATAAACCATTCTCTATTCGGAGAAATTAGGATAACTTTGGGAAGTAGGCTTACAAAAAGGAAACTCTGGGAAGTGTCAAGCGGTGAATATTATTCAACATGTATGTCAACCAGATGACATAAATCCTGATGCAGAATTGGAGAAAGTGCCATCAGAACTACGTTATACCGTTTCAGTACACATCAGACTTGACAGAGCGTGTCGACTACAATCCTTTTGGTTATGGAAGCAGAAGTTCAGGCCTTAATTGGTAAGAATTCGTCTGATGGAGACATAGTAATTTATACAGATGGTTTGTGGAAGCTTTGTAGCGTGTCATCTACACAATTACAGCCCCCTCTGGGTAGAAGAGGGCTCCTTCAATAGTCATTTCACTAATCAGAAATCATTTCTCAGTCTCCTGGGTAGGAAAGAAAGCTCAGAAAAACCACCCCGCTGCACATAGGAAGTAAGAGCTAATCGTTCGCTATTCCTGGGGTTCTCAAACAAATAAACAAACAACAAACAGATGGTTCTGCTGTTCTGAATGTGCACAGTTCGTATGCATTCACGGCACAGGTTGGAAAGACAATTGCGAGTGAAAGCAGTGATGCATTTGCGACAACTACAAGTAGCATGACCATGGAGATCATGGTGGTAACCAGGGCACTGGTGTGGTTAGAATCTCAAACCTGCACTCATGTATGCTTTTTCATCACCTCAATGACCATGTTAAAAATGATTAATAATAGATTGACACACAGACAATGGTTGAAGCTGGTGAAGCTGTCTAATTTGACAAAAATCAATCTCAAATTTGTTCCTGGACATGCCGGTGTATAACGAAATGAATGTGCTAACAGGCTTGCTGGTATGGTAACAGGACAAGCAATGGATCGAGCTGAATGTTCTTATTGAGATAAGACAAACGACTGATATAACAAATGCTTGCGAATATGCAATCTTGAGTAGGTTACATGAATACTATTTCATGAGGAACGTAGCTAAACAATAAAGTTATACAGGTAACCAGAGGAGGCTGGTAAACCAACACAGTGTATGTGTGTTCAGCCTCTACACGCTGAGGTATGTCTGCAGGAGGAAATCCCAGCACTTATGTGCCGATGGTTCGATGTACAGTGCGGATGGTCTTTCGACTAACTCGGCACAAGTATGAAATCCATTGTTCATGAACTCCTGATGGGAAATACCTGTTTCTTGAACATGAACTTATTTTATCTTAAATTTAACCGACAACCGCTCTGAAACTCACACATCCATTCTGTAATCAACGTTAAACACTCTTCCTATTAGTATAGTCTTTAGTAGTTTTATGCTTGCCTTTCATGTCTTTCTTTGACTAAATCAATGCTTGCACCTATAGATAGAACCATACTTCTTCAACCTCGGATATCTTTATTTATGATGAGGTTATGTGATGATGTATACCACCAGGGTGTTGCCATGAAATAAAGGGGGATCAAAGAACAGAAACAATATAATATGCGAGGAGGCGACTAAGGAGGTTTTGGTGGTGAGAATTATCTGTTTCTTCACATAGAGAGTCAAATTTGACCCGGAAGACATGATGAAGTTGAATGTGGTAGGTCGAGTGGAAACTTCGTAGTGAATCTTTAAATAATGAGACAATTCATTTCGTTCTCTGGACTACATCCTGCTAATATGCAGGAGTTTGAGAAAGTATACACTAGAAAAATATCAAGGATAAACAGATTTAGTAAAGATTTTGTATTCTTGTTGACGAAATGACGTGGAAAGTTTGACTTTTCATTTTGACCAATTCTTCCTATTTAGAATTGTAAGACCAAAGTTCTAAACTCATATCCACTGCAAAGGTTAACACATGCATTTTTGTGTATGCTGAGAATCAAGAGAGACAACACTGTTGAATAATTACTACAATTATTAGTTATCTTGAATTGCTGCCCTTATTCCATAAAATTAACTAGCACTTGTAAGTGAAAGTGGGAAGGTGGTGGTATATTGGATCTAAAGCTCCCGCTTGTGTCTCTCTTGTAGGAGGATAATAATACTGTTAGATTTCTTGCAGTATGTAGTCTTTAAAATGTACATGCGCTATGTCGCCGTTTGTATGAACATATGGCCTGACACATTTGGCTTCGGTATTAATTTCATCACGATTGCACGGTTGAAAGTAATTGCATCCTCAACCCTCTGCAGAATTTCAGTTGTGGATGGGAGAAGAAGAAGAGGCACAAAGAAAGTATGGATGTATAACATCAAGAACTTGTCAGAAATAAGATTCTTCATAGTGTACAAGAGAACGGAGACCGGAGAGAAATTGTGGAATGTTTGTGTTGGTGAGACTACAGTGAAACATTCACCATACCTGAAGGGATATGGATTTGGTGGTGGTAGTGGTGGTGTTGATAATGGTGACGAATGTGATGATGATGGGGATGATGTTTGTGGTGATTATAAGAATAGAGGTGATGGTTTTGATGATGATGATGATGGCCTCTATGATGATGAAAGTGATAGTGTTGATGATGGTGATGCTGATTGTGGTGATGATGGTAGGTGTAGTGATAAAGATGATGGTGGTGCTAGTGGTGGTAGTGATGGTTGTGATGGGGATGGTGGTTGTTATAATTGTGGTGATGATGATGATGGAAGTCATTCCGATGGTGGTGGTTGTGGTGGTAATGATAATGGTAATGATGATAATAATGATGATGGCGGTGGTGATAATGATGATGATGTTGATAATGATGGTGGTGGTGATGATGATGATGACGATGATGATTGTGGCGATTACTGTGGGAGTAGTGTTTATAATAACGGTGGTGCTTGTGGTGATGATGATGGAAATGATCACGGTGGTGGTGGTTGTCGTGGTGGTGGTGGTAATGGTAGTGATGATAATAATGATGTTCGCGGTGGTGGTACAGATAATGATGTTGATAATGATGGTGGTGGTGAAGATGATGATGATGGTAATAATGGATATCATTATCGCGCTGATGTTCTTCTTCAGCGTTCATTCTCAAACTCCCACTGGATCTCCCTTGTAGCAGGACAATGGTCCTACTAGATTTCCAGCATGATGTAGTCCAGAAAATGGAAATGCGTTGTGTCGCTGTTTTATTTGCGCCACCACATCCGTCTTCAGTGGGTACAGATGTTCAACAAATCTCTTCTATTTTGTTCTAAAAGGCACACATGGAGTAAAGAATGTATTCCATTATACTTAGCTGTGGCTATTTGCACTTGGTCCCTCTCAACAAAACATCACATCACATACCGGTGGTTTAGCTAAAAACACGTAACTCCGTAACTCAAGATATAATCCCTTGGGACTTCCAAATAATGCACTTGTGCACATGATGAAATAGCCGGATTTCAAAAACAGAATACAGTGAATACAGTGTAAACGTAAAAATATTGTCACGGATACATCACCACAAATAAAATAGAATCTATCTATTGTATGGGGGGGGGGGGATTTCTAGTATAGGTCTCCGCTGTGACCTTTGTTCTACTTACGAGGTATTACCTAATCTTTGCAGTGTTAGATAAGTTGCATAAGATTATAGATTTTAGGAAGATTTTAAAAGGATTAGAATTAGTTTATACATTTTTTTAGGGGGGAGGGGAAGAAGGATTAGAATTAGTGTTTAGAATTAATAATAAATTTTCTAAGAATTCTCGTCTAATGCGTGAATCGATATGATTGGTTGTTCAAGGGAAATCTGATACGTTAATGTAAACAGTGCGCTATTTATAGTCCAGCTGAGACCTATACTAGAAATTCACCTCGAGGATTTCAACCGGAGGGAGACGCCCTGATTTTCCGAATTTTTTTCCGCGCTTTTGGAAACCAACTTTAGATAAGTACAAAATATATATTAAAATACCTCATTAGGCATGACAGCCGTTTATTGTTTCATAGATCTGTTTTCTTCAACGAAAGAAGAAAGCGATGAAGCGTATCAGTGGCAGATTAAACCTTGTGGGTGTCCTCTAGACAATTGAAATATTTCAAATATCAATACAGAGCATTGTTAAAGAAACATTTTCAAATAGTATATTGATCCGTTTTCGAAGCCCTTAAAAACTGTAATGTCCACATTCCGTTACGTACTCATCAACATTAGATGATCCGGCGCTGTAGAAAGGTGTCCGTGTGTGAATCTTCTACTTAAAAACTGTCACTTACCTTAGTAAACACTGTCGGTGAAGCTGCCTTCATAAGGCCGTGTTCTAGACCTCCATCCAAATGAAATCTAGACGAGTGAACAGATAAAGAAATGGCGTATCCATAATTGTCCAATGAGCGTGGCATATTATTCGCTGTATTGTTCCAGGAAATTGATGAGTTCTGTAATGAATAAGAACATTTGTTAATCAAGGTCCGGTTCTGTGGTGATGAGGTATACAACGAGTCTGTGGTATCCAAAGTAGTGAGTTCAAACACGCCACAAGCAGTTATGAAACCGGGACCATTCAGAAAGCAGTAGTGAACTACCGTACATAAATACTGCCAGTAAAATCACTACAATCACACATAAAAATCTGGGTTAATGACAACATCCTGAGTAGAGTATACAACAAATTGAAAGTAATTCGAATATTGGATGTTAGTGTAAGACCTAATACTGGTCTCACAATTTTAACGTCTTTGGTTAATCCATCGTGGTGTGGATTTAGTTGAATCGTGTGGAGTAGATAAAATATAGATATGATTAGATATGTTGTGTCTGCTGCTATTTAAAATTATCATTTATTTTCATATATTTCCGAAACGGGAAAGTGTCATTTATTCTCATATATTTCCATAATGGAAAATAAAATATCAACATTTTCAAAGTAATGATATACAAGTAACAGAAAGAAAATATCAGTATTTACATTGTAATAGTATACTTGTCGCCTATGTGTTGCCGGGGCCCGAGAGGGGAGCAAAGAATAGCAACATTGTTTGCCTTTCATGCATGTCGTAAGAGGCGACTAAGGAGGTTATAGGATGGAGTTGGCTGTTTCATCCCATATAGGGTAAGTGACCCAGAGCCATGTTGAAGTCAGATGTGTCAGGTCGAAAGGCGCAGATATCGCAGCAATGCTGTAAATCATGACACAGCGCATTCCGTCCTCCGGACTACATCCTGCTAATCTGCAGGAGTTTGAGAACGAACGCAGAAGAAGAAGAACTTGTAACGGAAAAGCAAATATCAATCAACATTCTCAATGTAATGATATCCATGTTGAAAGTTCCTAAGAATATCATGTACAGAGAGGAAATATAACAAAGGTAAAGACAACAACTAATGTGAGTAATGAACTAGTGTTACAGCTCCATGTTTTCCCATTAGTGCTAAGTTGCCTAATCGGTGCTCAACCAGACATCACCTGACTAGTGTCGCATACAGCACTTGCTAAATGTAGGTTGTTGCCACATAAACTCCCTTCTGTTCGGCTACGTTCATTTCTCTTACTCTAGACGAGAAGACCCATCCGGACTTCTTTTAACACCGAACTTAGCCATTAGAGTATACGACCATATCCTCGTTCCCTGCATTGTCATTTATCAGTGTCTTTATTTTAATATCTGCCCTCCCATTACCCCACTCTCTGCATTCCCTACCAAGGGTAATGATGACCTTCTAGTAGGTTGCCTTATCCTTACCCGTTGATCCCTTCTTCTTCTGTAAGTATTCTCTGTACTGTGGTCACTTGTCCAACTGGTATCTCTGCTTGTGCCATCCAAGACACCCCTCTTTTTATCCTCGTCCCATTGATGTTGGCAATGTTCGTGTGTAATGGGTATCCATTAATAGATGCAACAAGCATATAGTCTTTCGTCTAGGCCATGCCATGCCTGGAATTTGTTGACAAAAATCCAGTGGATATATGGATGATAAGTTGGATATATAGATAGAGATAAGTTGGATATAAATATTTTCCAAGAAATTAAATATGTTCGTGTGTTATATCGTGAGGGGAGAATGGCAACTAGGAATATAGTCCATTTTTTGCAAACTAAGCGTATACTCACCTTTTTTCAAAGAAAAAAAGCGCTGACAGCATCTAACTAAATAGGCCAATTCTAGACAGATTGATAACATACGAGCAGACAATAAAGCGCTATCTTTTTTTATCTTATGAGACCTGGATTGTGTCCAGCAGACACGCCAGCGTGTTAAATGCTGTAGATTCTATTGGCAAACTTCTCAGGATACAGTGGCAAAATAAAGTGCATGATGCTGTGGTCCTCACTAGAGACAGCAACCCAAGCATTCGCAGAATCCGCTGAAGAAGGTCCACGAGATGGGCTGGACATGTGAGACTGCTTGATAAACGCATCCGAAAACATCTGATGTATGGTCAACTCATAAAGGGAAAACGACTGGCCGGCGGACAGGAGAAATATTTCAATGACACTCTCACAGTGTCTCTAAATACCTTAAACATTGATACCACATCATGAGAGTCTGTTACTCAGAATCAACAAGCGTGGAGCAGCAACACCAACACATGTGCTTGCGTAGTCGACAAGCATCAAATCTCAAACACTGCTGCTCGAAAAAAAAATCAAAACAAACACACGGATACCCAATTCCCGATCAAATGTGTCCAAAATGTGGCAGGGGATTCTGTGACAGGATTTAACTTTTCAGTCATCCAGCGAGATACAGCAACATAATTCTGAAAATGTTGCCATATATCGCCTGCTTACAGATAGACAGCTCTTATCTAAATACATAGATCAATAACATGCGAATAATCAGACACATGTGAGATTATAGCCAGACATACAAACTTGTAACAGCTGAACAGACAAACTAATGAAAGGCAAGAGAAACATTAACGAATACAAAAAGAAATCGTACATTAGTACTTTACTGTAAAATAACACCTCTAGGGACAAAACTATCACTTGACCCAATGGTTTAGAAAATTAAATCCCAGAAGGGAAAACTTTCGTTACTGCATGTTTTCTTGTGAAGATGTGCTGGGTGGCTTTGTATGTGTTATGGAAATAAAGGCCGTTTTGTCATAACAGACGTCGTGACATGTACAGGAAGGATTTAGGAATTTTGATTTTACTTCTGAAACAAAAAAATCATGTCCCAATCATGGATTGAACCCGGAACCTCAAGGGTCTGAGAATGGCGTTCTAACAATACATTGTTTATACGCTCCACATGGGAAACTTAGAACTCACAGAGCATATCAGAATAGATATTCACTGCAACACTATCTTCTTCCTATCACTCTCTAATTATATATATATATATATTGATTACATTACATTGAACATGAGGATAGAATTCGTGGTAATAGATACTAGATAATAGCAACAATATCGCAGTAGCAGCAGCAACAACATCAACAACAAAAGTAGGCAAGTGACGGTGGAGATTGAGGTGCAGGCGTTGGTCAATAAGAATTCCGGCGAAGGAGATGTGATTATATACACAGATGGATCGGTGTTTAGGCATGTTCGTAGTGCGTTGGAATTCATAGCTCAGTGCGCATGGAAAAAGAGTTAGGGAAGACAGTGGAGCTTTTGCTGTGACTACGAATAGTATAGTATGACTATGGATATCATGGCGGCGACTACGGCATTAGAATGGTTCAGTTCACAAGGATTGTACAGACCTGTATCTTGAGTGACTCGATAAGTATGATTATGAAAGTACAAAAGGGTCTCGTTCGTAAACAATGGACTGAGATATTGAGAGTGTCGAGGTTAGAGATGGTGACTTTTAATTTCGTGACTGTGCATGTTGGCGTTCGGGGCAACGAGAGAACTGGTTTCCAGGCGTCAGGTTCTGTTATTACACCCCGAGGAGGAGCAATGGATGGGGAAAATGTGTTGAACTCCCTACGGAAGACAGCACGTGAAGGTGAACTTGACGTGGATGATGATTCTTAAATTCAATGGTAAGAATTAAGGAACAGGGGTTGAAATGTAGGGTGGCCAGAGAGGAGCAGTTTATGGGACGCAGAAGAATGATGGTCAATCAACATAGAACCGAAACTTTCATCAGAGGTGTAATGGCGGATACACTCAGGGAGATTGGGGCACCTATGGATTTGTTCGTAGTGTAGTAATGATGATCCGACGATTATGTGTAAGGGGTGGGGGGGGGACCATATATGTAATGTTGTTTCAATGTGCCGTATAGCGTTTCCAAATCTGGAATGTCTGTTAATATTATAAGTACCTCTTCTAATATTTGTTGTACGACTGTGAACTAAAAAAGGCTGGTTCCATCTGAAACCGTAAATAAGTCTTTACTTCTCAAAGAAAGGAAACTGTATTACACATGGATATCTTTAATAACAACTTTCCGTAGTGGACATAAATTACGTGAGGACAATCTATGTTATGAAGCACACCACATTCTTTCAGTCTTCATACTCAAAAGTAAGGTGGCAGTTGATTCCCTGGCTATAGTTTGACCACCTATTATTTCTAACATCAAATCAAAGGGTCTATTCCAGTTATCCGACCTAACTAATTACCACTAAAAAAACTTCAAAAGTTGATTGACAGTCACTATAACCTATCCTTAAAATCAATGATTCACAGTTGTCGTGGCTACTTATGTGATTGATCCGACTATCCAAAGAAAATTGAATATAAAGTTGATGGTGACATTGATAACGTAGTGATCACTGTTCATATACTTGGCGCATCCATTGTCTAGTCAATTTACACAATTTAACAATGGGTGTGACATTTATAATGTATTGTTCACTGTTCTTAAACTTGGCGCATCCATTGGCTAGTGAATTTACACAATTTAACAAGGGGTGTGACATTGATAACGTAATGTTCACAGTTTATTCACTAAAACTTCCTATTGGTTTTAAAACAGACATCTCGCACTCCCGAAGACGATTGCTCTCAAAGTAACGTTGACTGGATGGGTCTTCAAGACAAGACAGCAGGTTCATCCAAATTCAAGGTCTGTGACTGGTTGTATCCCGAAACAAACTGGAAAACTGAATAACTCTTCACACAGGTTCACTCGGTAAATAATACTTCAAAAAGGCAGGAACTCTGGTAAGGCATCATAAAAATATATGACAATTTCCATCGACAAAGCTTACAATAACTCCTCCAATATAAATAACCAAAATATCAGAGGATGTCAGACAAAATGGAAAGTGCCGCAGTAACCAAACAAATAAAATGTGAGTCCTAAATAAAATAAACAGGTTACTGAGAATACTTTACTATCGATATAAAACAATAATACACAACAATAAAACATAGAACAAGGACAATTATCAACGCGAGGAAAACATTGTCCCAGTCAACTTAAGTTATTAATTTATTTTACGGTTATATCTTCTTAACCGTCATTTGTTTCTTGACAAAGGTCCAAATAAGACAGGTACGTTGATAATTCCTGTTTCTGTGTCTAATAATACTCCTACCCCCCTCTCGTGTTTTTGTCCTCCTGAATATATGACTTTAAATTTATCTGACTGTATCTCTCCTGCCCCAGTCCACCTCATTTCGCTCATTCCTAGGATATTTATGTTCATTCTTTCCATTTCTTGCTTGATGTTGTCTAATTTACCACACTGCGCTAACTATCTGACGTTCCATGTTGCTATATTAACACTAACTGTAGGCCTACTTCTGTGTGTCGCCATGACTTTCATCTTGGAAGAATAATGTGGTAGTTTCCCGTTGCTTTCCACATCCATATGGGGGATATCCATTTGTATCCGCTCCCTTTGACAATATTTTATATCGGGACAAATGGGTGCCCCGCCCTGCCAGAAAAATGAAAAATATACTGTGTAATATGACCTTGTCATTAGAGGTGAGAAAGAGAGTTCTGCAGTGCTATATAACCCCTATACTAACATATGGGTGCGAGTCTTGGACAATAAACAAACTGGAAAGTGGGAGATTGGAGGCAACAGAGATGTGGTTCTACAGAAGAATGCTGAGAATACCATGGACTGCCAGAAAAACTAATGTAGAGGTATTAAAAGAGTTAAATGCGAAACGGACCTTAATCAACAATATAAGAAAAAGGCAATCTTCTTTTTTTGGCCACTTCATGAGACAGGCAGGTTTAGAGAACATAATCACAACAGGCAAGATTGAAGGCACCAGATACAGAGGGCGACAACGTGAGAAAATAGTAGACAGTTTGACAACCTGGCACGGCAAAGAAACAACAACGACTTTGATACATAATACTGTGGACAGAGAGCTGTGGAGAGCCATGACCGCCTACGCCACCCGGCATGGCACCTGATGATGATGACGTTGATAATTGCCCTTGTTCTATGTTTTATTGTTGTGTATTATTGTTTTATATCGATAGTTATGTTTTCTCAGTAACATGTTTACTTTATTTAGGATTTACTATAACTCCTCTGCAAATTTAGCTCTCCTTAATGCACAGACACCAAATGCACCATTCTATCACACTGAGAGCTATCCATCAAGTTGGAGAAATCTAACAACCTCTCTGAAACCTAACTAATGACTAAATAAACTCTTCGGTGGTGAATAATACATACTCACAATATTTCCGATGTTCTTCTTCTTCTGCGTTCTTTCTCAAACTCCTGCAGATTAGCAGGATGTAGTCCGGAGAACGGAATGAGTTGTGTCATGGTTTACAGCATTGCTGCGATATCTGCGCATTTCGGCTTGACACATACGACTTCAGCATGGCTGTGGGTCACTGACCCTATACGGGATGGGACAGCCAACTCCATCCCATAACCTCCTTAGTCGCCTTTTACGACATGCGTGGAAGGTAAACAGTGTTGCTGTTCTTTGCTCCCCTTTCGGGCCCCGGCAACACACGAACGTCCAATGTTCTATTGCATTGAGCATATGACGAAGTTGAGAATATAGCTTCTCACATTCTCTACCTCTATTCTAAGACGAACATTTCGTAGGAGAGATTTCTCATTCTCTTGAATTTTATCACTGACTTTTTCTCTCTCTGGTCAAACTATCAGAATAGTTGATATTCGGGGACAATTATATTCTTTCAAAAGCAAGTTCATCAAAGGTGAACCATACACGTTCTCGACGACCTACACAAACACCTGACTAATTTATATAATTTATATATATATATATATCTATTCGTTAAACCCTTTGTTGACTTTCAACGTCAGGGGTAGAAGAGTTTTATGGAGGTGGCCCCCGTGTGTGCTGAGTATATTGTGGAATTTGTCGCCTCTTTTATTTCGGTGGTCCATCGTTTTAGGTCGCCTCTTGGTCTGCCTTCACTGTATCTGTGTAACATAGTTTGCTGTTGTATGCTGTCTGATGGTAGTCTGCTGATGCGTGCAAACCAGTTGATCTTTTGTCTATTAATATATTCCAAGATTGAAATGGTACCGGTTCTTTGTCTAATGTCTTCATTTCTCACTGTCTCTTAGTGTCTCTTAGTTGTATACCTAGGATTCTTTATAAGTATGCCATTTCAACTGTCACTAGTTTACGTTTGTCTTGTGCTGACGTTGTCCATGTTGTGCCTTGGTAGCACAACTTTGGCATAATAATCGTTTTAAATATTGTTATTATGATGTTTTCATCTACATTTTTGCTTATGAAGAATATTGTCATTTGTCCTAGGTCTTAGTATGCTGTATTAAATCTGTTGTGTATTTCTATGCTGCTCTTGCCGTCTGTTGTTATATATATATATATATATATATATATATATATATATATATATATATATCGGTGTTTCTTTCTGTTCATCCTATCTTCATTACTTCGGTTTTTACTATATTTATATTTATTTTAAAGTTGTGGCATGTTTGATGTAACCTGTATATTTGTCTTTGTAGCTGCTCTTCCGATAATGCTACTAGTGCAACTACAAAGTTTCCTGCATTGCACCCACAAGCCTTTTGGACTTAACTCCGAACATATTTTTGTTTACATTTGTGTTGGTGTTGTCCTTATTGTATTGCTGTCAATGTTGTATTGGGTAATAATTTGTTTTATCTGTTATCATATCCCGTCCAATATTCAACAAAACCCGCTTCCATGACTACATTTTTCCACATACATCATTGTCACCTTGAACTTCGTATTGTTTATATGTCAACATGTGTTTAGTGTCTCTGTGGTGATAACATTGTTTTTACTGTTTTCATTGTTTTTCAGTTTTACATATTCCTGAGAAAGGCCTAACGGTCCGAAACGTTGAAAATGTCTTGTGTATTGTCATTTTTGTCTGTTTTCGTGTTTAAACATAATAACCCCTTAGCGATAGTCCGTCTTGCTCAAGTGAAACATTCAAAAACCTGTGTTTTATGTATGCACTACTAGTGCTTGGTCGTCTGCAAATAGCAGCTCGTTTAAGTTATACTTGAGATTGTTTTCTTCCGTTGCCTTTGCTACTTTGCAGACGTGATCTATGTATGTTATGAACAATAGGGGGGGGGGATAGTACACAGTACACATCCATTTCTCACTCCTGAGTGAATTTGTAAATTATCGGATGTAGCTACGCTCGTTCTTATTTCGCATTGACTAATGGCGTATATGTTCTGATCAGGTGTTATCAGATGTTGGGGAACTCCATATGTCTGTAGTGTTATCCATAGTTGTGATCTATCCACTCTATCAAAAGCTTTCTCTTGGTCCACGAAAGCCAAGGTTTAAATTTCTATAAACAGAATAATAACCTTTCTACTGCTATTTTACTTCTAACATATACGATTTTATCGCAACCTACGCCTACCAACTCCTAATTGGAAAATTATATCTATTACACTAGAATTCACAAAATTCACTCCAACACTTTCCGGTAACATAAGATCTCCTAATAAATCCAACATTCGACGAATTCTCCCCACATTACATTGTACAGCTTGCACTCCAATAATCCTCTTGACAAAAACTATAGAGTTCGAGGAACCATGTCCTACTTCATGGACAGTTCCCTGATTAATACTTCGCTACATGACTACGCTGTTACTTAGTTGTTGGCAAATGAACGAATGATCACTCAATATTCATTATAATTCGCTATGTTAACGTTGGTTTTTTTTACGTATTTTTGGGTTTCAATCCTACTGAATACGCATGTGTATTCACGCTTTTGTCCGCAAATGCTTTCCTACAAATATAGTTTTACTCTAAGTTTGCGTCACTCAAGGTTGTCAACAATCTCTTCCAGAATATTCTACTCTATACACATCCTTTCCTAAACTAACAGTTTTTGGCATTATTTTATTCTCCTCTACCATTCTTGTACTTCGGTTCGGCTGGTTGAATATTCACGCTAAGTCCGTCAATAACACCGTCTCGTCAATACTTTTTGTAAAATACTTTTAACGTCAACAGTTATTTTCTTGTGGTGTCTATTTTTTTCTTCTTTACTCTTTAAAAGTACTATCTGAGTAAAATAAAGAACATCTGATTTTAGTATTATCCTTCGTCAATTTTCCTTGTCATACTCCCGGCAAGCCTGACAGTCTGTTACAGATTAACTAACTGACTAATAACAAAAATGTCCCTACCAATAACAACAATAATGATAGTAAAACCCATAATCAGTAACGGTCGTAGAGGTGGCGCATTGAAATTATCAACACAAAAAGGCCGCCAAGTATCCCTATCCTGATATATGGACGAGTGTGGAAATATCACACTGACCATTACTTGGTATTATAATTTCATAATTTCTCACTACTCTTGTCCTTCTACCCTCAACTATATGATAGCATAATCTGTGAAAGCGAAAGATTTTTCTTTACAAGGCAAAGTAGCACAACATATAATGCCGTTAACCCCTGGCAACAGTGTGTCCTCTCCAACTGCAAGCTGCTTATTTTGTCTCCGACACCCGTGCGTTACCGTGTCTAAAAGAGAGCACAATATAGCATTACTATTTACCTTCCGTGCATATCGTAAGAGGCGACTGAGGAGGATATGGGATGGAGTTGGCTGGCCTATCATGCATAGGGTCAAAGTGAACCCGAAGCCATGTAGGCCGACTGTCCACTCATTCCTACGAAAGTGTCGACCACAAAAACAATGTCCAACGTTGGATGTCGTCAGGAAAATGCATCTCCCACGAGGCCAGAAAGCTGGAACACCTTATATACGACAAAAAAACATCGCACAAACGCTTGCATATATTACACACTGGCATTAGGACAAAGAGCATGGGCCTGTGGACCGATGGATCAGCATCCACCCAGGAGCCATGCTGAAGTCGGATGTAATAGGTAGACAGGCGCAGATATCTGAAAAAAACTGTAAAAACTGTTCAAAGGTTTCAAAATCCGTAGAGGATTGACTTCACTGTACACGGTTTCCCATATGTACTCCGTCACTCTCAACGAAGAGGCACGCCGCCTGTCGAGAGTATCACTCATAGCACGTAATTCCGCAGTTTCTAGTGGTAATCCAAAGTAATCTATGAAAAATCCACCTTGTAAACAAGACGGCACGACCACGATTCGAACTCATAACCTCTTGAACACAAGGCGAACAGCTTAACCATTAAGCTAGGGAGATCCCCACACAAAATTGTAAACGATGACACACGAATTCCGTTCTCTGTATTACATAATATTAATTTGCAGGAGTGCATACGCAGAAGAATACGCACAATGGCAGATCTCAAAGTAGGTCTATTACTGTGAAAGTAGACATGTTACTGTGAAAGTAGGCCTATTACTGTGAAAGTAGACATGTTACTGTGAAAGTAGACATGTTACTGTGAAAGTAGGTCTATTACTGTGAAAGTAGGCCTATTACTGTGAAAGTAGACATGTTACTGTGAAAGTAGGTCTATTACTGTGAAAGTAGACATGTTACTGTGAAAGTAGGCATATTGCTGTGAAAGTAGACATGTTACTGTGAAAGTAGGTCTATTACTGTGAAAGTAGACATGTTACTGTGAAAGTAGGCCTATTGCTGTGAAAGTAGACATGTTACTGTGAAAGTAGGTCTATTACTGTGAAAGTAGACATGTTACTGTGAAAGTAGGCCTATTGCTGTGAAAGTAGGCATGTTAATGTGAAAGTAGGCATATTGCTGTGAAAGTAGGCATGTTGCTGTGAGCATAGGCTTACTGCTGTGAAAGTAGGCTTACTGATGTGAAGGTATGCATGTTGCTGTGAGCGTGGGCTTACTGCTGTGAAAGTAGACATGTTGCTGTGAGCGTGAGCTTACTGCTGTGGAAGTATGCTTACTGCTGTGAAGGTAGGCATGTTGCTGTGAGTGTAGCTTTACTGCTGTGAAGGTAGGCATGTTGCTGTGAGCGTAGGCTTACTGCTGTGAAAGTAGACATGTTGCTGTGAGCGTGAGCTTACTGCTGTGAAAGTAGGCCTATTACTGTGAAAGTAAACCTGTTTGATGTTAAAGTAGACCTATTACTGAAAAAGATCGCGCCCGTGATGACTAAAGCTTCTTGATTAAAAAGTACAGTTTTGCCTCTCGCAGTGACACGCAATCACGCAGTTTAAGGCAGGCCTGCTGTTCGACAGGTCACATCCGCTATCACTAACACTTTCTGATCTGCGCTATAAGACAAATGGCAAGATTGACATTGACATAATAACAAACGACACATGATCGGGATAATTTCAATGACATTTCCGTTCAGATGTTATGAGATCACAATCTGTTAGAAACAGAAGATCACTCCATTTAACTGTCGTGTCAATCTAAATTATAATCTATTTTTTTTCCATGTTATATTTCAACAAAGACGAATGTCCCTGTAGTTGGGTTTTTTTTTAGACTTCCTAGAGTCTTGTCCTTGCATCTTCTCCTTTGGCATAAATTAAAAGGATAATATTAGTTACGTTTGAGAACTGAGTCATTCTGGACTTGGCTGAGCATTGTTCATAGTACATTTATGAACTTTTGAGTATATCAGCGCTTCTTAAAGTTGATGATATTGTAGGAAGCGACTAAGAAGGTTTGGGGTGGATTTAGCCATGACCGTCTCCAATAAAGACATACATAATGAATTAGGTTCCCATTCGTTAGGTTTTTCATTATTGCTTGGATTTCGGTTGGTCGCCAAAAATCGAGTGCCAAAAATAGCAAAGGCGACTCTAAATATGTAAATAATGACCAACCAAAAGCCCAGAAATCATTCATAAACGTAATGAATAAGGTCTTCATTAATTCTGTTGGAAGATCTATACTTCCGACACTCTCGAGTTAGCTGCCTCATTCCATAGAGTGTAACATTGACCCATAAGTTATGCTGAAGTCCTATGTATCATGCCGAAATGAGCAGATATCGCAGCTAAGCCATAAACCATGGAATAGCGCATTACGTTCTCCGGACTACACTCTGCTAATCTGGAGTTTGAGAACGAATGCATACAGAAGAAGAAGAATATTACATAATACTTTGATTGTTGAATATTGCTTTATTAAATATTAATTGTGACAGTCAATATTACTTTATTATTCAATATTATTATATTAATTTGTTTATTAAAAAACTACTTTGTCTTAACATATTACTATGATGTTAGAATACTACTTTGATATTAGAATACTACTTTGATATTAGAATACTACTTTGATATTAGAATACTACTTTGATATTAGAATACTACTTTTTCTAGTAAGTAGTACTTCTGATATAGAATATTTGTTTCTACATGACTGCTTTTGCTACAGAACATGCATACAGCTATATGAAAAATATTTTAAACATGGCATACAGTGAAAACACTGGGAAGAGGCGACAGGTGCCAGCCATTCAGGGCCGCTCAAAATGCAATACCCATCGGCGCCACAATCTAATTGAAGTTAGTTTACGTAAAGCGCGGGGGGGGGGGGGGGTATACCGAAGACGCCAACATTTCTAGTTTGGGCTCTGGTGGTATGAAAATCAACTGTGTTGAAATAGTTGTCATGGCTATAAACAGAACGCCATAGGTAAACAATATCCAGATAAAGTAGTAAATATTACAACAGGTGCAAGAATTTAAATATATCGGCATCTTGTTCATATTCAATGGAGGAAGACTTGACAGAGACACTGAAATACATGACAGCAAAATTAACAATTATATTTATCAATTCTTCAAATTTCTAAAAACAACCCATGCTGTTTGAATGGAATGAAAAGTTAGATATTATAGATTGTATACTACCCATATACCAACATCTGACTGTGAATGATATACAATTCTCACCAGACCAATCACCATACAATAGTAAACAGTTAGTAGATGGCATGCATATATACCTTCCTCTTGCAGATATATCTGTATAATAACGTGTTTACATCTTTAAGATATGATGTCTTCTGTGAACATTACACAGCGCCGAGAGTTTGAGAGTATTCTATAAGCCTGCGCACCCCCCCCCCCCAAAAGGTTAGGTGTCTTCTCTAAGAATGTGCACCCCTGAGAGTTTGGGCATCTTCTCTAAGCCTGCACACCCCTGACAGTTTGCGTGTCTTCTCTAAGCCTGCACACCCCTGAACGTTTAGGTGTCTTCTTCAAGTCTGCGCACCCCAGAGAGTATGAGTCTATAACGCACACCCCTGATAGTTTGGGAGTCTAAGCCCGAGCACACCTGAGAGTTTGGAAGTCTAAGCCCGAGCACCCCTGATAGTTTGGGAAACAAGTCCGAGCATCCCTGATAGTTTGGAAGTCTAAGCCCGAGCACCCCTGATAGTTTGGAAGTCTAAGCCCGAGCACCCCTGATAGTTTGGGAGTCTAAGCCCGAGCACCCCTGGTAGTTTGGAAGTCTAAGCACGAGCACCCCTGATAGTTTGGGAGTCTAAGCCCGAGCACCTCTGATAGTTTAGGAGTCTACGCCCGAGCACCCCTGAGAGTTTGGAAGTCTACGCCCGAGCACCCCTGAGAGTTTGGACGTCTAAGCCTGAGCACCCCTGATAGTATTGGTGTCTAAGCCCGAGCACCCCTGAGAGTTTGGAAGTCTAAGCCCGAGCACCCCTGAGAGTTTGGGAGTCTAAGCCTGAGCACCCTTGATAGTTTGGGAGTCTAAGCCCGAGCACCCCTGATAGTTTGGAAGTCTAAGCACGAGCACCCCTGATAGTTTGGAAGTCTAAACCCGAGCACCCCTGATAGTTTGGAAGTCTAAGCACTAGCACCCCTGATAGTTTGGAAGTCTAAGCCTGAGCACCCCTGATAGTTTGGGAGTCTAAGCCCGATCACCCCTGATAGTTTGGAAGTCTAAGCCCGAGCACCTCCGAGAGTTTGAGAATCAAAGCCCGCGAACCCCTGAGAGTTTGGGAGACTTCTCTAAGCCTGCGCACCTGAGAGTTGGAAGTATTTTCTAAGATTTTGACAACGTTGAGAGTTGGGAGTTCTCTCAACATTTTCCACATCGCTGATAGCTAAGTGTCTTCTCTTTATGTTGAACATCGCTGACAGTTGTGGCTTTTCTCTTCGTGTTGAACATCGCTGAGAGTTGGAGTCTTCTCTAAGTTTTAAACAGGTGGATAATTATAAAACATACAAAGATGTTAAATATGTTCTACAGAAAGCCTACAACAGAACAAACGACAGATCTTCTAAGCTTTGAACATCGCTGAGAGTAGATTTTAAACAGGTAGATACTTATTTTTTTAAACTTTAAAAGAAGTTGAATATATTTTTACAGGGTCTACAACAGAACAAATCGACGTTTCGACTAAAAGGTATTTATCTATTTTGAAAACTATGTTAAAGTTCCCACTAATTACGAACATTAGAACTCTTGTATCCTTTTGTTAAATTTAGGAAGGGGAGCTTATATAGCATTCTTAATACACAGAAGACTCATTCAAATAAAATGGATGAATTTCACCAAACAATATGTTTCAATAAATGTTTCAATAAACAATAAATGTTTTGTTTGGCGAGATCCATCAATTTTTATTTAATTGTGTATTGTTTATCTAGACAAAGACCCTTTGACGGCAATGTCAACATGCGTATTTGTGTTTATCATTTGTTTTTATCTTTTGTATTTATCATTGTACTGATATTATTGATATATTTTTTAATGAAAAGTAGTATTTTATTACTTATCCCTTGTGTTATCACTTTCAGTTGATGTTGCTGTAGCCCTCTCGTTTATGTCAAATATTATCTGGCAAATTAAGTATTAAATTATCTCACTGTATAGGCATGTCATCTATGGGGGGGGGGGGGTTTACTATTGCATGGAAGTTGGTCTGGTTGGCCACTGATGAGAAATCTGTACGAAGATGAAAAATGTGATCAGATATTTTGACTTTGCTGAACATATATATTTAGAAACATATACATCAAGAAACATATACATCAAGAAACATATACAACAAGAAACATATACATCAAGAAACCAGAGAAAACGATCAGATAAACAGAAATCCGTAAACATAAATCATCTGTCAATTTTAGGAAGTGTATATATCTCAGCGTGTACGATATTTGCAGAAACGTCGACAACAAACAAACCCAACAGCAGCAGGAAAAACCATCATCAACATCATCAGTGTTCCCACAACGTTCATGTAAAAATAGAAGGAGAAATATTTAATTTGTCACGGATAAATGTACCTATGTGGTCTGCCCGTAAATAACGTCAACAATTTTTTGTCACATTGTGACCACTTCCCCCCATGTCAACAACTGTCAAGAATTCAAGGACTCTCCCCTACTTAATTATGTTCCAAAAATGTATGCCCCTCAAATTTCTCTCCCCCCCCCCTCCCCCAAATTATGTTATTTAACATAAAATGTAGGACACAGATAAATGGTGTTTCACATTTGTAAAAATGTTTCTCAAATTGAGACAATGTAATTGCTGTAAACAGTAAATATAAAACATTATTGTAGACGTCAACTTTTGTTAAACTCCCACTTTCCCCTCGTCAACAACTATCAAACTTCTTCCGACCCCTTACTCCAATTGTCCCTCCAATTGTTAATGTAATTAGTGAAATGTGACGTAATTTGTGAATATGTTCTTGGCATGAGTAGCCTTATCATGTTAAACTAAGCAGTTTTTGAATTGTTACTGGAGATAACATTTATAGGAAATAAGTCCATTGATGAAATTTTGTTTTCTCCTTTCAATTCTCATTTTAACTTCTTTTCTCCAAACCATGACACAACGCATTCCGTTCTCCGGACTACATCCTGCTGATCTGCATGAGTTTGAGAACGAACACAGAAGAAGAAGAATCTCTAAATTGTTTTCAATGTTGCATTTATTGCAGTATATCTTCGTGTATTTGCATGATTAGCGTATGCTACTTTGATTTTTCTAACTATCATGGTTCTTGTTTTTTAAATTAATATCTGGTTCATTTGTTCATAATATCCAGTACTTGTTTTTTCGACGATCTATTACTGTGTGTACCACCTGTTCACTTTATGCTAAGAGGACTGTGTCATCTGTATATCGTTGATTGTTTATTATTCTCTCTTGAATCCTGGCATTTCTTCTGTTTAAAAATGTTCACTGCATAGCTGTTAAATAGGCTTGATCATAAAATACATTCTTGCTTTACTCTTCATTTTATCTCCGTAGTATGGTGAGTGGCTACTCTCGCACTTTATTGACGTGCTTTGCTCCCAATATATATCTATAAATGCGTATGATATCTTTTCCATCTAAGTCTATTTCCTTTAGTCATTCAATGGATTTTTTATTTTGGACTTTGTCGAATGCCGTTTTGTATTGCATGAAGCAAATGTAGATACTGTTTGTATTGTATGAAGCAAATGTAGATTATTTTTAAACATCTATATATTTATCCACTAATAGTCTAATACCATGTATATCTTCTTTGGTTCCTTTATTTTTTTCTAAAACCAAATTATTCTTCACACACTCGGTCGATCAGTTTACAAGGAACACCCTATCAGACAATATGGTATGTGTATGAAAAGATACAGATAACAGTGTACAAGATAATTTCAACGTTTCATCCTCAATGTCTTTTTCAAGACAAAGAGTTAACAAACAGTAAAAACAGTATAATTAATGGCGTTATCACCAAGCATCATAAGGAAAACATTTAACAGCAGTGACATTCAAGGTAGCAATAATGTACGTCTACACTCGTGTTGTCATAGCGATGAGCATTAAAAAATATGGGGAATGAGAACGAAATAACACAATGCCTGAAAACAATATGAACGACAAAATAAAAAAGACCCACCACACAAATATAAATAAATTAATGATCTGTGATAAGAACAAATGGCTTATGGATACCAAACTGCAATATATATATATATATATATAAGGATGTAACTAGCTCTAACGTCTGTGGTGCACGATATTGTTGCAGTGACCTGAAAGTCCCGGATGATAAACGTCATTGAAACGCATAGTGTCAGGAGTATGCGATCTGTCGTTGATGAAGATGTTGGCAGGAAAGGTCACTTAGTCTTTTACTCGCAAAACCTATAAATTTCATGTCACGGCGTTTACAAATGACAACGTAGATAACGTAGGAACAGGTGCTGCAACGCCGAGGTCTGCAACGAACCATAACTACATCTTAATAAAACATGTTACCGCTGCCCTTACACTTCTAGAGCGTTGGGATAGTTCTTATTACCGATTCAAACACTTTGATATCCATCTTGTATTTAATTCTTACATGTATAGTATTTGTGTTATTGGAATCATGGCACTGGTTGTTTTGTATTATGTACAATCCACAGCACTGAGCCTCTTAGTCAGTGGTATAGATGCTATTTTTTAGTCATGTAGGTATGTGGAGAGTTGCGTAAATGATATTGCAAAGTTCTGTAATAGTTTCAATACCAAATTCATCTAAAGTGTGGTTCCCGAACTTTCTAATGCCGCGATCCTTTAATACAGTTCCTCATGTTGTCGTGACCCCAACCATAACATTATTTTTCGTTTCTACTTTATAATATGTGTTCTCCGATGGTCTTAGGCGACCCATGTGAAAGAGTCGTTCGACACCCAAAGGTTCGACACCCACAGGTTGAGAACCGCTAATTTTACGTTTATTCTTATTCTGTCAGCGCCTGCAACTTTCCACATTTTAATGTTTTGTTGCATTTTATATTCCTTTTTCAGTATTTCTGGGCTATTATTGGTTTTGTTTTTGTTTTTATACAGTAGTATGAACCTTTCCGTCTTTCCATGTGATAGTATTTTCCATTGTAAGTACAAACTCCTAGAAAAATTATGGAAAATTTCATATAACCAGCTTGGATTCACAATTAAATAAATACTCTTTTAGATTAAGCTGAATTCCGTCAAAACATAACTCGTTACCAGAGATACACAAGACCACAAGACTATGTATATTGTTAGTTAGTTAGTTGTCGGATCATCATCACTACAAATTGGACACGTCCATAGTTGCTCCGATCTCTCCGTGAGTGTATCCGCCATTACACTTCTGCTGACAGTACCGGTCCTATGCTGGTTGACCATCATTCTTCTGCGCTCTCCAAAATGTTCACTTCTGGCAACACCGCATTTCAATCCCTGATAATCATCCTTCACATTAGTCTCACTCTTCGCGTGTTATATCTCTTAAGGAATTCAAAACGTCAGCGCGATCCATTGCCCCATCGCCCTGTGCCACAATCGCGCATGATGCCAGTTTATCCGCTCTTTCATTGCCTCGAACTCCCACATGTCCCGGCACGAAAATAAATATAACCACTTTCAGCCTCGCCTTTCTCAAGGCCTCAATCCACTGTTCGCGAACGAGACCCACTTGTACCTTCTTAATCTTACTCATAGAGTCACTCAAGATGCAGTCATGCGTTACCTTCTGTGTGCATAACCACTCAAATGCCCTGGTCACCGCCATAGTCTCCATTAATATGTATATTGTAATTTGAGATAGTCTATAGGTTTAAGTTGAAATATGTCACATTCATTTTCGTGACTGGTCAAGTGGGTGTTCAAGGTAACGAGAGAGCAAATCGGCTGGCTTGCTGTGCTTACTTGTGTCTGGCGGTAGAGAAATGGATCGTGCAGACGTTTTGAACTCTTTTTGATAAACAACACGGGCAAATTAAATTAATTTCGGTGATTATTTATTTTCTATGTTCAGAATAAAGGAACTGGGTTTGAAATGTGGCGTTGATAGAATTCGGCACTACTATAATGTTGGCTTAGAAGAATGTTTGTCAACAACGAAGAACTGGAACTATCAGACATCGTGTAGTGGTGGATACACTTAAGTGGAGATCGAAGTAATTTCAGACGTTATCCGAGTGCAATGATGATGATCCAACGACAAGCAAACCAACAAAAGACAGTCCATATTTGAAGCGATTTAAACAATAAATTTTGATTGAAGAATAGAGAGAACATAATGGAAAGAGAAGAAAGCAAAAGGTTCTAACACTTTGTATGAAAAAAGAACTATTAAAGGAAATAAAGATCGAGCACATAAAATATTTTAAATATATTAAAAGACACGATACCTTGTTGAAGATCTTGAGAGTAAAGTTGAGGGGAGACGAGCAAGAGGTAGGCAGAGATACAAGTGGGAGATTAAAATCACGAGATGGATAGGTTACAGTCTAGCAGCAGTGCGCCCCCACCAAGACAGGAGACATGGGATTTTAGTTGTCTATTGCAGCCAACCATCGTTGAGGAGACTGCACTTAATGATGACGAAACATGAAAGTATGCAACAATTAAAACATTTGTAAAAATTTATCAAACATACAAATATAACAAACATACACATGTAGTACTCGACTTACGACCACGATCACTTC